>JANJGN010000001.1:90940800-91251035 GCA_026770705.1 Isurus oxyrinchus | reverse complement strand
TCTCCTCATCTTCCATGTGCTGTCTCTATCCTTCACGCTGTATCTCTCTCTCCCTCATGATGTCTCCTCTCTCTTCTCTCTCCCTCACACTGTCTCACTCCCCCATACGCTGTCTCTCTCTCCATCCCTCACGGTGTCTCTCTCTCTCCCTCTCCTCGCGGCTGTCTCATTCTCTCTCTCTCTCCCTGCCCTGTCTCTCTCTCACACTCTCTCTCCTTAGCGCACTCTCTCTCTCTGTCACTCCCCCCGCTGTCTCTCTGTCTCTACCTCATGCTGTCTCTCTCTCTCCCTGCACTGTCTATCTCTCTCCCTCACATTGTCTCTCTCTCTCTCTCCCTCATGCTGTCTCTCACTCTCCCTCTCCCTCGCGTTGATTCTCTCTCTCTCTCTCTCTCCCCTCATGCTGTCTCTCCCCTTCCCTCACACTGTCTCTTTTTCTCTCTCCGTCCCTCATGCTGTCTCTCTCTCTCTCTCCCTCAAGCTGTCCTCATCTCTCTCTCCTCTCTTCTTCATGCTTTCTCTCCTCTGTGATGTCTCTCTCTCACCGCGCTGTCTCTCTCTCTCCCTCACTCTGTCTCTCTCTCTCTCTACGCTGTCTCTCTCTCCTCCCTGCGCTGACTCTCTCTATCTTCTCGCCTCATGCTGTATCTCTCTCTCTCTCCACGTCTTGTCTCTCTCTCTCTCTCCCCTCATGCTGTCTCTCTCCCTCCCGGTCTCTCACTCTCTCTCCCTCACGCTGTTCTCTCTCTCCATCTCCCTCGCGCTGACTCTCTCTCTCTTCCCATCCTCATGCTGTCTCTCTCTCTCTCCCTCACGTTGTCTCTCTGTCTCTCTCCCCCCATGCTGTCTCTCCCTCATGCTGCCTCCCTCTCTCTCTCTCAGCCCTTTCTCTCCCTCTCGCTCTCTCGCGCTTTTTCTCTCTCTCTCTCCCGGTGCAGTCTTTCTCCACACATCTCTCCCTCGAGCTGTCTCTCTCTCTCTCTTCTACCTCCCCAGCTGTCCTCTCTCTCTGCCTCGCACTGTCTCTCTCTACTTCAGCAGTCTCTCTCTCCCTCACGCTCTCTTCTCCCCCGCACTGTCTCCTCTCTCTCCTCATGCTTCTCTCTCTCTCTCCCTCGTGCTGTCTCTCTCTCCCCCGAGCTGTCTCATCTCTCTCCCTCACCGTGGGTCTCTCTCTCTCTCCCCTCATGCTCGTCGCTCTCTCTCTCTCCTCACGCTGTCTCTTTTCTCTCTATGTCCTCATGCTGTCTCTCTCTCTCTCTCCGTCATGCTGTCTCTTCCTCTCTCCCTCATTCCTAATGCTGTCTCTCTCCCCTCGCGCTGTCTCTCTCTTTCTCCCACGCTTTCTCTCTCTCTCTCCAAGCGCTGTCTCTCTCTCCTCCTCGCGCTGTCTCCCCTCTCTCTCCTCAAGCTGTCTGTCTCTCGCTGTCCCTCATGCTGCTCTTCTTCTCTCTCTCTTTCTCTTCCCCTCATGCACTCTCTCAATCTCTCCTCGCACTGTATCTTTTCTCTCTCCATCCCTCATGCTGTCTTCTCTCTCTCTCCTCTTTCCTCTGCTGTATCTCTCCTCGACTGTCTCTCTCTCTCCCTCATGCTGTCTCTCTCTCTCTCTCTCCTCGCACTGTCTCTCTCTCTCCCTCACGTTGTCTCTCTCTCCTCCCTCACGTTGTCTCTCTCTCTCCCTCTCCCTCGCACTGTCTGTCTCTCTCTCCCTCTCCCATGCGCTGGCTCTCTCTCTCTCCTCGCTCCCCCAGCTGTCTCTCTCTCTCCCCTCACACTGTATCTCTCTCTACTTTGTGCTGTCTCTCTCTCCCTCATGCTGTCTCGCTCTCTCCACGCACTGTCTCTCACTCTTCTCACGCTGTCTCTCTCTCTTCTCTCTCGCGCTGTCACTATCTCTTACTCACGCTATCTCCCTCTCTCCCCCTCATGCTGTCTCTCTCCCTCACGCTGTCTCTCTCTCTCCCTCGCGCTCTCTCTCTCTCTTCCCACCGTCATGCTGTGTCTCTCTCTCTCTCCCTCACGTTGTCTCTCTCTCTCTCCTCTCCCCCCCTCATGCCTGTCTCTCTCCACGCTGTCTCTCTCTCTCTCTCCCCCTCGCTTTCTTTCCTCTCTCTCCTCGCGCTGTCTCTCTCTCCCTCTCTCTCTCTCTCGCCGGCGCTGTCTCTCTCTCTCACACTCTCTCTCTCTCTCGAGCTGTCTCTCTCTCTCTCTACCTCCCAGCTGTCTCTCTCTCTCTCTCCCTCGCGCTGTCTCTCTCTCACTTCATGCTGTCTCCCTCTCCCTCACGCTGTCTCTCTCTCTCCCCCGCGCTGTCTCTCTCTCTCCCTCATGCTGTCTGTCTCTCTCTGCCTCGTGCTGTCTCTCTCTCTCACCGCGCTGTCTCCTTCTCTTTCCCTCACGCTGGGTCTCTCTCTCTTTCCCCCTCATGTTGTCTCTCCCTCTCTCTCTCATGTCCTAATGCTGTCTCTCTCTGCCTCGTGCTGTCTCTCTCTCTCCCCCGCGCTGTCTCCTTCTCTTTCCCACACGCTGGTCTCTCTCTCTCTCCCCCTCATGTTGTCTCTCTCGCTCTCCCTCGCGCTGTCTCTCCCTCTCTCTCTCATGTCCTAATGCTGTCTCTCTCCCCCTCACGCTGTCTCTCTCTCTCCCCCGCGCTGTCTCTCTCTCTCCCTCATGCTGTCTCTGTCTCTTCTCTCCCTTGCGCTCTCTCTCTCCTCTTCGCGCTGTCTCCCTCTCTCTCCCTCACGCTGTCTGTCCTCGCTCCCTCTCCCTCATGCTGTCTCTCTCTCTCTCTCTCTCTATCTCTCACCTCATGCACTCTCTCTATCTCTCCCTCGCACACTGTATCATTTCCTCTTTCCGTCCCTCATGCTGTCTCTCTCTCTCTCTCCCTCATGCTGTCTCTCTCTCTCTCTCCCTCTCTTCCTCACAATGTCTCTCTCTCTCCCTCATGCTGTCTCTCTCTCTCACTCTCCCTCACGCTGTCTCTCCCTCTCCCTCTCCCTCGCGCTGTTTGTCTCTCTGTCCCTCTCCACTGCGCTGTCTCTTTCTCTCTCGCTCGCTCCCCCAGCTGTCTCTCTCTCTCTCCCTCATGCTGTATCTCTCTCTACTTTGTGCTGTCTCTCTCTCCCTCGCGCTGTCTCTCTCTCTCCACGCACTGTCTCTCTCTCTCACTCACGCTGTCTCTCTCTCTCTCTCTCTTCGCTTTTTGTCTCTCCGTCCCTCATGCTGTCTCTCTCTCTCTCTCCCTCGTGCTGTCTCTCTCTCTCCCTCATGCTGTCTCTCCCTCTACTTGGTGCTGTCTCTCTCGCTTGCGCTGTCTAGCTCTCTCCCCCGCTCTGTCTGTCTCTCTCCCTCATGCTGTCTCCCTCTCTCTCTCTCTTCCTCACGCAGTCTCTCTCTATCCCTCTCCCTCGCTCTGACTCTCTCTATCACTCCCCCTCATGCTCTCTCTCTCTCTCCATCGCACTGTCTCTTTTTCTCTCTCCGTCCCTAACGCTGTCTCACTCTCTCTCCCTCTCTTCCATGTGCTGTCTCTATCCTTCACGCTGTATCTCTCTCTCCCTCATGATGTCTCTCTCTCTCTCTCTCTCCCTCACACTGTCTCACTCCCCCATACGCTGTCTCTCTCTCCATCCCTCACGGTGTCTCTCTCTCTCCCTCTCCCACGCACTGTCTCATTCTCTCTCTCTCTCCCCTGCCCTGTCTCTCTCTCACACTCTCTCTCCCTAGCGCACTCTCTCTCTCTCTGTCACTCCCCCCGCTGTCTCTCTGTCTCTACCTCATGCTGTCTCTCTCTCTCCCTGCACTGTCTCTCTCTCTCCCTCACATTGTCTCTCTCTCTCTCTCTCCCTCACGCTGTCTCTCGCTCTCCCTCTCCCTCGCGTTGATTCTCTCTCTCTCTCTCTCTCCCCCTCATGCTGTCTCTCCCCTTTCCCTCACACTGTCTCTTTTTCTCTCTCCGTCCCTCATGCTGTCTCTTTCTCTCTCTCCCTCAAGCTGTCTCTCTATCTCTCTCCCTCTCTTCTTCATGCTTTCTCTCTCTCCCTGTGATGTCTCTCTCTCACCGCGCTGTCTCTCTCTCTCTCCCTCACTCTGTCTCTCTCTCTCTCTCCCTCACGCTGTCTCTCTCTCCCTCTCCCTCGCGCTGACTCTCTCTCTCTCTTCTCGCCTCATGCTGTATCTCTCTCTCTCTCCCTCACGTTGTCTCTCTCTCTCTCTCCCCCTCATGCTGTCTCTCTCTCCCTCACGCTGTCTCTCTCTCTCTCCCTCACGCTGTCTCTCTCTCTCCATCTCCCTCGCGCTGACTCTCTCTCTCTTCCCATCCTCATGCTGTCTCTCTCTCTCTCCCTCACGTTGTCTCTCTGTCTCTCTCCCCCCTCATGCTGTCTCTCTCCCTCATGCTGTCTCCCTCTCTCTCTCCCCCTCACACTTTCTCTCCCTCTCGCTCTCTCACGCTGTCTCTCTCTCTCTCTCTCCCCAGTGCAGTCTTTCTCTCACACATTCTCTCCCTCGAGCTGTCTCTCTCTCTCTCTCTCTCCCTCCCCCAGCTGTCACTCTCTCTCTCTGCCTCGCGCTGTCTCTCTCTCTACTTCAGCTGTCTCTCTCTCCCTCACGCTGTCTCTCTCTCTACCCCGCGCTGTCTCTCTCTCTCCCTCATGCTTTCTCTCTCTCTCTCCCTCGTGCTGTCTCTCTCTCTCCCCCGCGCTGTCTCCCTCTCTCTCCCTCACGCTGGGTCTCTCTCTCTCTCCCCCTCATGCTGTCGCTCTCTCTCTCTCCCTCGCGCTGTCTCTTTTTCTCTCTCCGTCCCTCATGCTGTCTCCCTCTCTCTCTCCGTCATGCTGTCTCTTCCTCTCTCCCTCATGTCCTAATGCTGTCTCTCTCCCCCTCGCGCTGTCTCTCTCTTTCTCCCCCACGCTATCTCTCTCTCTCTCTCTCTCCCTTGCGCTGTCTCTCTCTCCTCCTCGCGCTGTCTCCCTCTCTCTCCCTCAAGCTCTCTGTCTCTCTCCCTGTCCCTCATGCTGTCTCTCTCTCTCTCTCTCTCTATCTCTCCCCCTCATGCACTCTCTCAATCTCTCCCTCGCACTGTATCTTTTTCTCTCTCCGTCCCTCATGCTGTCTCTCTCTCTCTCCCTCTCTTCCTCCTGCTGTCTCTCTCCCTCGCACTGTCTCTCTCTCTCCCTCATGCTGTCTCTCTCTCTCTCTCTCCCTCGCACTGTCTCTCTCTTTCCCTCACGTTGTCTCTCTCTCTCCCTCACGTTGTCTCTCTCTCTCCCTCTCCCTCGCACTGTCTGTCTCTCTCTCCCTCTCCCCTGCGCTGTCTCTCTCTCTCTCTCGCTCGCTCCCCCAGCTGTCTCTCTCTCTCTCCCTCACGCTGTATCTCTCTCTACTTTGTGCTGTCTCTCTCTCCCTCATGCTGTCTCTCTCTCTCCACGAACTGTCTCTCTCACACTCTCTCACGCTGTCTCTCTCTCTCTCTCTCGCGCTGTCACTATCTCTTACTCACGCTGTCTCCCTCTCTCTCCCTCATGCTGTCTCTCTTTGTCTCTCCGTCCCTCATGCTGTCTCTCTCTCTCTCTCTCCCTCGTGCTGTCTCTCTCTCTCCCTCATGCTGTCTCTCTCTCTACTTGGTGCTGTCTCTCTCCCTTGCGCTGTCTAGCTCTCTCCCCCGCTCTGTCTGTCCCTCTCCCTCATGCTGTCTCCCTCTCTCTCTCTCTTCCTCACGCTGTCTCTCTCTATCCCTCTCCCTCGCTCTGACTCTCTCTCTATCACTCCCCCTCATGCCGTCTCTCTCCCTCCATCGCACTGTCTCTTTTTCTCTCTCCGTCCCTCACGCTGTCTCACTCTCTCTCCCTCTCTTCCATGTGCTGTCTCTGTCCCTCACGCTGTATCTCTCTCTCCCTCATGCTGTCTCTCTCTCTCTCTCCCTCATGCTGTCTCTCTCTCTCCCTCTCCCTCATGCTGTCTCTCTCTCTCCCTCTCCCTCGCGCTGACTCTCTCTCTCTCTTCTCGCCCTCATGCTGTGTCTCTCTCTATCTCCCTCACGTTGTCTCTCTCTCTCTCTCTCTCCCCCTCATGCTGTCTCTCTCCCTCACGCTTTCTCTCTCTCTCTCTCCCCCTCGCGCTTTCTTTCGCTCTCTCTCCCTCGCGCTGTCTCTCTCTCTCTCTCCCCCTCGCGCTTTCTTTCCCTCTCTCTCCCTCGCGCTGTCTCTCTCTCCCTCTCTCTCTCGCCGGTGCTGTCTCTCTCACACTCTCTCTCTCTCGAGCTGTCTCTCTCTCTCTCTCTACCTCCCCAGCTGTCTCTCTCTCTCTCCCTCGCGCTGTCTCTCTCTCTACTTCATGCTGTCTCCCTCTCCCTCACGCTGTCTCTCTCTCTCCCCCCGCGCTGTCTCTCTCTCTCCCTCATGCTGTCTGTCTCTCTCTGCCTCGTGCTGTCTCTCTCTCTCCCCCGCGCTGTCTCCTTCTCTTTCCCTCACGCTGGGTCTCTCTCTCTCTCCCCCTCATGTTGTCTCTCTCGCTCTCCCTCGCGCTGTCTCTCCCTCTCTCTCTCATGTCCTAATGCTGTCTCTCTCCCCCTCACGCTGTCTCTCTCTCTCTCCCCCGCGCTGTCTCTCTCTCTCCCTCATGCTGTCTCTCTCTCTCTCTCCCTTGCGCTCTCTCTCTCCTCTTCGCACTGTCTCCCTCTCTCTCCCTCACGCTGTCTGTCTCGCTCCCTCTCCCTCATGCTGTATCTCTCTCTCTCTCTCTCTCTATCTCTCCACCTCATGCACTCTCTCTTTCTCTCCCTCGCACACTGTATCATTTCCTCTTTCCGTCCCTCATGCTGTCTCTCTCTCTCTCTCCCTCATGCTGTCTCTCTCTCTCTCTCCCTCTCTTCCTCATGCTGTCTCTCTCCCTCACACTGTCTCTCTCTCTCCCTCATGCTGTCTCTCTCTCTCACTCTCCCTCATGCTGTCTATCCCTCTCCCTCTCCCTCGCGCTGTCTCTCTCTCTCTCTCTCACTCGCTCCCCCAGCTGTCTCTCTCTCTCTCTCCCTCATGCTGTATCTCTGTCTACTTTGTGCTGTCTCTTTCTCCCTCGCGCTGTCTCTCTCTCTCCACGCACTGTCTCTCTCTCTCACTCACGGTGTCTCTCTCTCTCTGTCTCGCGCTGTCACTATCTCTCACTCACGCTATCGCTTTTTGTCTCTCCGTCCCTCATGCTGTCTCTCTCTCTCCCTCATGCTGTCTCTCTCTCTACTTGGTGCTGTCTCTCTCCCTTGCGCTGTCTAGCTCTCTCCCCCGCTCTGTCTGTCTCTCTCCCTCATGCTGTCTCTCTCTCTCTCTCTCTTCCTCACGCACTCTCTCTCTATCCCTCTCCCATGCTCTGACTCTCTCTCCATCACTCCCCCTCATGCTCTCTCTCTCTCTCCATCGCACTGTCTCTTTTTCTCTCTCCGTCCCTAACGCTGTCTCACTCTCTCTCCCTCTCTTCCATGTGCTGTCTCTATCCCTCACGCTGTATCTCTCTCTCCCTCATGATGTGTCTCTCTCTCTCTCTCTCCCTCACTCTGTCTCACTCCCACATATGCTGTCTCTCTCTCTATCCCTCACGGTGTCTCTCTCTCTCCCTCTCCCTCGTGCTGTCTCATTCTCTCTCTCTCTCCCCTGCCCTGTCTCTCTCTCACACTCTCTCACCCTAGCGCTCTCTCTCTCTCTCTGTCCCTCCCCCAGCTGTCTCTCTGACTCTACCTCGTGCTGTCTCTCTCTCTCCCTGCACTGTCTCTCTCTCTCCCTCATACTGTCTCTCTCTCTCTCTCTCCCTCACGCTGTCTCTCGCTCTCCCTCTCCCTCGCATTGATTCTCTCTCTCTCTCTCTCTCCCCCTCATGCTGTCTCTCCCCTTTCCCTCACACTGTCTCTTTATCTCTCTCCGTCCCTCATGCTGTCTCTCTCTCTCTCTCCCTCAAGCTGTCTCTCTCTCAAGCTGTCTCTCTCTCTCTCCCTCTCTTCTTCATGCTTTCTGTCCCTCCCTGTGATGTCTCTCTCTCACCGCGCTGTCTCTCTCTCTCCCTCACTCGGTCTCTATCTCTCTCCCTCACGCTGTCTCTCTCTACCTCTCCCTCGCGTTGACTCTCTCTCTCTCTTCTCGCCTCATGCTGTATCTCTCTCTCTCTCCCTCACGTTGTCTCTCTCTCTCTCTCCCCCTCATGCTGTCTCTCTCCCTCACGCTGTCTCTCTCTCTCTCCCTCACGCTGTCTCTCTCTCTCCCTCTCCCTCGCGCTGACTCTCTCTCTCTCTTCCCGTCCTCATGCTGTCTCTCTCTCTCTCTCCCTCACGTTGTCTCTCTGTCTCTCTCCCCCTCATGCTGTCTCTCACCCTCACGCTGTCTCCCTCTCTCTCTCCCCCTCACGCTTTCTCTCCCTCTCTCTCCCTCGCGCTGTCTCTCTCTCTCTCTCTCTCCCCGGTGCAGTCTTTCTCTCACACATTCTCTCCCTCGAGCTGTCTCTCTCTCTCTCTCTCTCTCCCTCCCCCAGCTGTCACTCTCTCTCTCTGCCTCGCGCTGTCTCTCTCTCTACTTCATGCTGGCTCTCTCTCACTTACGCTGTCTCTCTCTCTCCCCCGCGCTTTCTCTCTCTCTCCCTCATGCTTTCTCTCTCTCCCTCGTGCTGTCTCTCTCTCTCCCCCACACTGTCTTCCTCTCTTTCCCTCATGCTGGGTCTCTCTCTCTCTCCCCCTCATGCTGTCGCTCTCTCTCTCTCCGTCATGCTGTCTCTTCCTCTCTCCCTCATGTCCTAATGCTGTCTCTCTCCCCCTCGCGCTGTCTCTCTCTTTCTCCCCCGCGCTGTCTCTCTCTCGCTCTCTCCCTTGCGCTGTCTCTCTCTCTTCCTCGCGCTGTCTCCCTCTCTCTCCCTCAAGCTGTCTGTCTCTCTCCCTATCCCTCATGCTGTCTCTCTCTCTCTCTATCTCTCCCCCTCATGCACTCTCTCAATCTCTCCCTCGCACTGTATCTTTTTCTCTCTCCATCCCTCATGCTGTCTCTCTCTCTCTCCCTCTCTTCCTCCTGCTGTCTCTCTCCCTCGCACTGTCTCTCTCTGTCCCTCATGCTGTCTCTCTCTCTCTCTCTCTCCCTCACACTGTCTCTCTCTCTCCCTCACGTTGTCTTGCTCTCTCTCCCTCACGCAGTCTCTCTCTCTCCCTCTCCCTCGTGCTGTCTGTCTCTCTCTCCCTCGCACCTGCGCTGTCTCTCTCTCTCTCTCGCTCGCTCCCCCAGCTGTTTCTCTCTCTCTCCCTCACGCTGTATCTCTCTCTAATTTGTGCTGTCTCTCTCTCCCTCATGCTGTCTCTGTCTCTGCTTGGTGCTGTCTCTCTCCCTTGCGCTGTCCAGCTCTCTCCCCCGCTCTGTCTGTCCCTCTCCCTCATGCTGTCTCCCTCTCTCTCTCTTCCTCACGCTGTCTCTCTCTATCCCTCTCCCTCGCTCTGACTCTCTCTTTATCACTCCCCCTCATGCCGTCTCTCTCTCTCTCCATCGCACTGTCTCTTTTTCTCTCTCCGTCCCTCACGCTATTTCACTCTCTCTCCCTCTCTTCCATGTGCTGTGTCTGTCCCTCACGCTGTATCTCTCTCTCCCCTCATGCTGTCTCTCTCTCTCTCTCCCTCGCACTGTCTCACTCCCCCATACGCTGTCTCTCTCTCTATCCCTCACGCTGTCTCTCTCTCTCCCTCTCCCTCGCGCTGTCTATTCTCTCTCTCTCTCCCCTGCCCTGTCTCTCTCTCACACTCTCTCTCCCGAGCGCTCTCTCTCTCTCTCTCTCTCCCTCCCCGAGCTGTCTCTCTGTCTCTACCTCATGCTGTCTCTCTCTCTCCCTGCACTGTCTCTCTCTCCCTCACACTGTCTCTCTCTCTCTCTCTCCCTCACGCTGTCTCTTGCTCTCCCTCTCCCTCTTGCTGATTCTCAATCTCTCTCTCTCTCTCCCCCTCATGCTGTCTCTCCCCCTTTCCCTCACACTGTCTCCGTTTCTCTCTCCGTCCCTCATGCTGTCTCTCTCTCTCCCTCATGCTGTCTCTCTCTCTCTCCCTCTCTTCTTCATGCTTTCTCTCCCTCCCTCATGCTGTCTCTCTCTCTCCCTCTCCCTCGCGCTGTCTCTCTCTCTCTCCCTCTCTTCTTCATGCTTTCTCTCCCTCCCTCGCGCTGTGTCTCTCTCTCACCGCGCTGTCTTTCTCTCTCCCTCAGTCTTTCTCTCTCTCTCTCTCCCTCATGCTGTCTCTCTCCGTCCCTCTCCCTCGCGCTGACTCTCTCTCTCTCTTCTCGCCCTCATGCTGTATCTCTCTCTCTCTCCCTCACGTTGTCTCTCTCTCTCTCTCCCCCTCATGCTCTCTCTCTCCCTCACGCTGTCTCTCTCTCTCTCTCTCCCTCACGCTGTCTCTCTCTCCCTCGTGCTGACTCTCTCTCTCCTCCTGCCGTCATGCTGTGTCTCTCTCTCTCTCCCTCACGTTGTCTCACTCTCTCTCTCCCCCTCATGCTGTCACCCTCCCTCACGCTGTCTCTCTCTCTCTCTCTCCCCCTCACGCTTTCTTTCCCTCTCTCTCCCTCGCGCTGTCTCTCTCTATCTCTCTCTCTCTCTCTCTCTCGCCGGCGCTGTCTCTCTCTCACACTCTCTCTCTCTCAAGATGTATCTCTCTCTATCTCTACCTCCCCAGCTGCCTCTCTCTCTCTCTCCCGCGCACTGTCTCTCTCTCTCCCTCATGCTGTCTCTCTCTCTCTACTTCATGCTGTCTCCCTCTCCCTCACGCTGTCTCTCTCTCTCCCCCGCGCTGTCTCTCTCTCCCCCACACTGTCTTCCTCTCTTTCCCTCATGCTGGGTCTCTCTCTCTCTCCCCCTCATGCTGTCGCTCTCTCTCTCTCCGTCATGCTGTCTCTTCCTCTCTCCCTCATGTCCTAATGCTGTCTCTCTCCCCCTCGCGCTGTCTCTCTCTCTCTCCCCCGCCCTGTCTCTCTCTCGCTCTCTCCCTTGCGCTGTCTCTCTCTTCCTCGCGCTGTCTCCCTCTCTCTCCCTCAAGCTGTCTGTCTCTCTCCCTATCCCTCATGCTGTCTCTGTCTCTCTCTCTATCTCTCCCCCTCATGCACTCTCTCAATCTCTCCCTCGCACTGTATCTTTTTCTCTCTCCATCCCTCATGCTGTCTCTCTCTCTCTCCCTCTCTTCCTCCTGCTGTCTCTCTCCCTCGCACTGTCTCTCTCTGTCCCTCATGCTGTCTCTCTCTCTCTCTCTCTCCCTCACACTGTCTCTCTCTCTCCCTCACATTGTCTTGCTCTCTCTCCCTCACGCAGTCTCTCTCTCTCCCTCTCCCTCGTGCTGTCTGTCTCTCTCTCCCTCACCCCTGCGCTGTCTCTCTCTCTCTCTTGCTCGCTCCCCCAGCTGTCTCTCTCTCTCTCCCTCACGCTGTATCTCTCTCTAATTTGTGCTGTCTCTCTCTCCCTCATGCTGTCTCTGTCTCTGCTTGGTGCTGTCTCTCTCCCTTGCGCTGTCTAGCTCTCTCCCCCGCTCTGTCTGTCCCTCTCCCTCATGCTGTCTCCCTCTCTCTCTCTTCCTCACGCTGTCTCTCTCTATCCCTCTCCCTCACTCTGACTCTCTCTTTATCACTCCCCCTCATGCTCTCTCTCTCTCTCCATTGCACTGTCTCTTTTTCTCTCTCCGTCCCTCACGCTATTTCACTCTCTCTCCCTCTCTTCCATGTGCTGTGTCTGTCCCTCACGCTGTATCTCTCTCTCCCTCATGCTGTCTCTCTCTCTCTCCCTCGCACTGTCTCACTCCCCCATACGCTGTCTCTCTCTCTATCCCTCACGCTGTCTCTCTCTCTCCCTCTCCCTCGCGCTGTCTATTCTCTCTCTCTCTCCCCTGCCCTGTCTCTCTCTCACACTCTCTCTCCCGAGCGCTCTCTCTCTCTCTCTCTCTCTCTCTCTCCCTCCCCCAGCTGTCTCTCTGTCTCTACCTCATGCTGTCTCTCTCTCTCCCTGCACTGTCTCTCTCTCCCTCACACTGTCTCTCTCTCTCTCTCTCCCTCAAGCTGTCTCTTGCTCTCCCTCTCCCTCGCGTTGATTCTCTCTCTCTCCCCCTCATGCTGTCTCTCCCCTTTCCCTCACACTGTCTCTTTTTCTCTCTCCGTCCCTCATGCTGTCTCTTTCTCTCTCTCCCTCAAGCTGTCTCTCTATCTCTCTCCCTCTCTTCTTCATGCTTTCTCTCCCTCCCTGTGATGTCTCTCTCTCACCGCGCTGTCTCTCTCTCTCTCCCTCACTCTGTCTCTCTCTCTCTCTCCCTCACGCTGTCTCTCTCTCCCTCTCCCTCGCGCTGACTCTCTCTCTCTCTTCTCGCCTCATGCTGTATCTCTCTCTCTCTCCCTCACGTTGTCTCTCTCTCTCTCTCCCCCTCATGCTGTCTCTCTCTCCCTCACGCTGTCTCTCTCTCTCTCCCTCACGCTGTCTCTCTCTCTCCATCTCCCTCGCGCTGACTCCCTCTCTCTTCCCATCCTCATGCTGTCTCTCTCTCTCTCCCTCACGTTGTCTCTCTGTCTCTCTCCCCCTCATGCTGTCTCTCTCCCTCATGCTGTCTCCCTCTCTCTCTCCCCCTCACGCTTTCTCTCCCTCTCGCTCTCTCGCGCTGTCTCTCTCTCTCTCTCTCCCCGGTGCAGTCTTTCTCTCACACATTCTCTCCCTCGAGCTATCTCTCTCTCTCTCTCTCTCCCTCCCCCAGCTGTCACTCTCTCTCTCTGCCTCGCGCTGTCTCTCTCTCTACTTCAGCTGTCTCTCTCTCCCTCACGCTGTCTCTCTCTCTCCCCCGCGCTGTCTCTCTCTCTCCCTCATGCTTTCTCTCTCTCTCTCCCTCGTGCTGTCTCTCTCTCTCCCCCGCGCTGTCTCCCTCTCTCTCCCTCACGCTGGGTCTCTCTCTCTCTCGCCCTCATGCTGTCGCTCTCTCTCTCTCCCTCGCGCTGTCTCTTTTTCTCTCTCCGTCCCTCATGCTGTCTCCCTCTCTCTCTCCGTCATGCTGTCTCTTCCTCTCTCCCTCATGTCCTAATGCTGTCTCTCTCCCCCTCGCGCTGTCTCTCTCTTTCTCCCCCACGCTATCTCTCTCTCTCTCTCTCCCTTGCGCTGTCTCTCTCTCCTCCTCGCGCTGTCTCCCTCTCTCTCCCTCAAGCTGTCTGTCTCTCTCCCTGTCCCTCATTCTGTCTCTCTCTCTCTCTCTCTCTATCTCTCCCCCTCATGCACTCTCTCAATCTTTCCCTCGCACTGTATCTTTTTCTCTCTCCGTCCCTCATGCTGTCTCTCTCTCTCTCCCTCTCTTCCTCCTGCTGTCTCTCTCCCTCGCACTGTCTCTCTCTCTCCCTCATGCTGTCTCTCTCTCTCCCTCACATTGTCTCTCTCTCTCCCTCTCCCTCGCACTGTCTGTCTCTCTCTCCCTCTCCCCTGCACTGTCTCTCTCTCTCTCGCTTGCTCCCCCAGCTGTCTCTCTCTCTCTCCCTCACGCTGTATCTCTCTCTACTTTGTGCTGTCTCTCTCTCCCTCACGCTGTCTCTCTCTCTCTCTCTCGCGCTGTCACTATCTCTTACTCACGCGGTCTCCCTCTCTCTCCCTCACGCTGTCTCTTTTTGTCTCTCCGTCCCTCATGCTGTCTCTCTCTCTCTCTCTCTCTCCCTCGTGCTGTCTCACTCTCTCCCTCATGCTGTCTCTCTCTCTACTTGGTGCTGTCTCTCTCCCTTGCGCTGTCTAGCTCTCTCCCCCGCTCTGTCTGTCCCTCTCCCTCATGCTGTCTCCCTCTCTCTCTCTCTTCCTCACGCTGTCTCTCTCTATCCCTCTCCCTCGCTCTGACTCTCTCTCTATCACTCCCCCTCATGCCGTCTCTCTCTCTCCATCGCACTGTCTCTTTTTCTCTCTCCGTCCCTCACGCTGTCTCACTCTCTCTCCCTCTCTTCCTTGTGCTGTCTCTGTCCCTCACGCTGTATCTCTCTCTCCCTCATGCTGTCTCTCTCTCTCCCTCGCGCGCTCTCTCTCTACTTCATGCTGTCTCCCTCTCCCTCACGCTGTCTCTCTCTCTCCCCTGCGCTGTCTCTCTCTCTCCCTCATGCTGTCTGTCTCTCTCTGCCTCGTGCTGTCTCTCTCTCTCCCCCGCGCTGTCTCCGTCTCTTTCCCTCACGCTGGGTCTCTCTCTTTTTCCCCCTCATCTTGTCTCTCCCTCTCTCTCTCATGTCCTAATGCTGTCTCTCTCTGCCTCGTGCTGTCTCTCTCTCTCCCCCGCGCTGTCTCCTTCTCTTTCCCACACGCTGGGTCTCTCTCTCTCTCCCCCTCATGTTGTCTCTCTCGCTCTCCCTCGCGCTGTCTCTCTCTCTCTCTCTCATGTCCTAATGCTGTCTCTCTCCCCCTCACGCTGTCTCTCTCTCTCCCCCGCGCTGTCTCTCTCTCTCCCTCATGCTGTCTCTCTCTCTCTCTCTCTCCCTTGCGCGCTCTCTCTCCTCTTCGCGCTGTCTCCCTCTCTCTCCCTCACGCTGTCTGTCTCGCTCCCTCTCCCTCATGCTGTCTCTCTCTCTCTCTCTCTCTCTATCTCTCCACCTCATGCACTCTCTCTATCTCTCCCTCGCACACTGTATCATTTCCTCTTTCCGTCCCTCATGCTGTCTCTCTCTCTCTCTCCCTCATGCTGTCTCTCTCTCTCACTCTCCCTCACGCTGTCTCTCCCTCTCCCTCTCCCTCGCGCTGTTTGTCTCTCTGTCCCTCTCCACTGCGCTGTCTCTTTCTCTCCCGCTCGCTCCCCCAGATGTCTCTCTCTCTCTCCCTCATGCTGTATCTCTCTCTACTTTGTGCTGTCTCTTTCTCCCTCGCGCTGTCTCTCTCTCTCCACGCACTGTCTCTCTCTCTCACTCACGCTGTCTCTCTCTCTCTCTCTCGCGCTGTCACTATCTCTCACTCGCGCTGTCGCTTTTTGTCTCTCCGTCCCTCATGCTGTCTCTCTCTCTCTCTCCCTCATGCTGTCTCTCGCTCTCCCTCTCCCTCGCGTTGATTCTCTCTCTCTCTCTCTCTCCCCCTCATGCTGTCTCTCCCCTTTCCCTCACACTGTCTCTTTTTCTCTCTCCGTCCCTCATGCTGTCTCTTTCTCTCTCTCCCTCAAGCTGTCTCTCTATCTCTCTCCCTCTCTTCTTCATGCTTTCTCTCCCTCCCTGTGATGTCTCTCTCTCACCGCGCTGTCTCTCTCTCTCCCTCACGCTGTCTCTCTCTCCCTCTCCCCCTCATGCTGTCTCTCTCTCCCTCACGCTGTCTCTCTCTCTGTCCCTCACACTGTCTCTCTCTCTCCATCTCCCTCGCGCTGACTCTCTCTCTCTTCCCATCCTCATGCTGTCTCTCTCTCTCTCCCTCACGTTGTCTATCTGTCTCGCTCCCCCTCATGCTGTCTCTCTCCCTCATGCTGTCTCCCTCTCTCTCTCCCCCTCACGCTTTCTCTCCCTCTCGCTCTCTCACGCTGTCTCTCTCTCTCTCTCTCCCCGGTGCAGTCTTTCTCTCACACATTCTCTCCCTCGAGCTGTCTCTCTCTCTCTCTCTCTACCTCCCCCAGCTGTCACTCTCTCTCTCTGCCTCGCGCTGTCTCTCTCTCTACTTCAGCTGTCTCTCTCTCCCTCACGCTGTCTCTCTCTCTCCCCCGCGCTGTCTCTCTCTCTCCCTCATGCTTTCTCTCTCTCTCTCCCCCGCGCTGTCTCTCTCTCTCTCCCTCACGCTGGGTCTCTCTCTCTCTCCCCCTCATGCTGTCGCTCTCTCTCTCTCCCTCGCGCTGTCTCTTTTTCTCTCTCCGTCCCTCATGCTGTCTCCCTCTCTCTCTCCGTCATTCTGTCTCTTCCTCTCTCCCTCATGTCCTAATGCTGTCTCTCTCCCCCTCGCGCTGTCTCTCTCTTTCTCCCCCACGCTATCTCTCTCTCTCTCTCCCTTGCGCTGTCTCTCTCTCCTCCTCGCGCTGTCTCCCTCTCTCTCCCTCAAGCTGTCTGTCTCTCTCCCTGTCCCTCATGCTGTCTCTCTCTCTCTCTCTCTCTATCTCTCCCCCTCATGCACTCTCTCAATCTTTCCCTCGCACTGTATCTTTTTCTCTCTCCATCCCTCATGCTGTCTCTCTCTCTCTCCCTCTCTTCCTCCTGCTGTCTCTCTCCCTCGCACTGTCTCTCTCTCTCCCTCATGCTGTCTCTCTCTCTCTCTCTCCCTCGCACTGTCTCTCTCTCTCCCTCACGTTGTCTCTCTCTCTCCCTCACGTTGTCTCTTTCTCTCCCTCTCCCTCGCACTGTCTGTCTCTCTCTCCCTCTCCCCTGCGCTGTCTCTCTCTCTCTCTCGCTTGCTCCCCCAGCTGTCTCTCTATCTCTCCCTCACGCTGTATCTCTCTCTACTTTGTGCTGTCTCTCTCTCCCTCATGCTGTCTCTCTCTCTCCACGAACTGTCTCTCTCTCTCTCTCACGCTGTCTCTCTCTCTCTCTCTCGCGCTGTCACTATCTCTTACTCACGCGGTCTCCCTCTCTCTCCCTCACGCTGTCTCTTTTTGTCTCTCCGTCCCTCATGCTGTCTCTCTCTCTCTCCCTCGTGCTGTCTCTCTCTCTCCCTCATGCTGTCTCTCTCTCTACTTGGTGCTGTCTCTCTCCCTTGCGCTGTCTAGCTCTCTCCCCCGCTCTGTCTGTCCCTCTCCCTCATGCTGTCTCCCTCTCTCTCTCTCTTCCTCACACTGTCTCTCTCTATCCCTCTCCCTCGCTCTGACTCTCTCTCTATCACTCCCCCTCATGCCGTCTCTCTCTCTCCATCGCACTGTCTCTTTTTCTCTCTCCGTCCCTCACGCTGTCTCACTCTCTCTCCCTCTCTTCCATGTGCTGTCTCTGTCCCTCACGCTGTATCTCTCTCTCCCTCATGCTGTCTCTCTCTCTCTCTCTCCCTCGCACTGTCTCACTCCCCCATACGCTGTCTCTCTCTCTATCCCTCACGCTGTCTCTCTCTCTCCCTCTCCCTCGCGTTGTCTATTCTCTCTCTCTCTCCCCTGCCCTGTCTCTCTCTCACACTATCTCTCCATAGTGCTCTCTCTCTCTCTCTCTCTCTCCCTCCCCCAGCTGTCTCTCTGTCTCTACCTCATGCTTTCTCTCTCTCTCCCTGCACTGTCTCTCTCTCCCTCAGACTGTCTCTCTCTCTCTCTGTCTCCCTCACGCTGTCTCTTGCTCTCCCTCTCCCTCTTGTTGATTCTCAATCTCTCTCTCTCTCCACGTCATGCTGTCTCTCCCCCTTTCCCTCACACTGTCTCCTTTTCTCTCTCCGTCCCTCATGCTGTCTCTCTCTCTCTCTCTCCCTCACGCTGTCTCTCTCTCTCTCCCTCTCTTCTTCATGCTTTCTCTCCCTCCCTCGCGCTGTCTCTCTCTCAAAGCGCTGTCTCTCTCTCTCTCCCTCAGTCTGTCTCTCTCTCTCTCTCCCTCATGCTGTCTCTCTCTCTCCCTCTCCCTCGCGCTGACTCTCTCTCTCTCTTCTCGCCCTCATGCTGTGTCTCTCTCTCTCTGCCTCACGTTGTCTCTCTCTCTCTCTCCCCCTCATGCTGTCTCTCCCCCTTTCCCTCACACTGTCTCCTTTTCTCTCTCCGTCCCTCATGCTGTCTCTCTCTCTCTCTCCCTCACGCTGTCTCTCTCTCTCTCCCTCTCTTCTTCATGCTTTCTCTCCCTCCCTCACGCTGTGTCTCTCTCTCAAAGCGCTGTCTCTCTCTCTCTCCCTCAGTCTGTCTCTCTCTCTCTCTCCCTCATGCTGTCTCTCTCTCTCCCTCGCGCGCTCTCTCTCTCTCTTCCCACCGTCATGCTGTGTCTCTCTCTCTCTCCCTCACGTTGTCTCTCTCTCTCTCTCTCCCCCTCATGCTGTCTCTCTCCCTCACGCTGTCTCTCTCTCTCTCTCCCCCTCGCGCTTTCTTTCCCTCTCTCTCCCTTGCGCTGTCTCTCTCTCCCTCTCTCTCTCTCTCGCCGGCGCTGTCTCTCTCTCACACTCTCTCTCTCTCTCGAGCTGTCTCTCTCTCTCTCTACCTCCCCAGCTGTCTCTCTCTCTCTCTCCCTCGCGCTGTCTCTCTCTCTACTTCATGCTGTCTCCCTCTCCCTCACGCTGTCTCTCTCTCTCCCCCGCGCTGTCTCTCTCTCTCCCTCATGCTGTCTGTCTCTCTCTGCCTCGTTCTGTCTCTCTCTCTCCCCCGCGCTGTCTCCTTCTCTTTCCCTCACGCTGGGTCTCTCTCTCTCTCCCCCTCATGTTGTCTCTCTCGCTCTCCCTCGCGCTGTCTCTCCCTCTCTCTCTCATGTCCTAATGCTGTCTCTCTCCCCCTCACGCTGTCTCTCTCTCTCCCCCGCGCTGTCTCTCTCTCTCCCTCATACTGTCTCTGTCTCTCTCTCCCTTGCGCTCTCTCTCTCCTCCTCGCGCTGTCTCCCTCTCTCTCCCTCACGCTGTCTGTCTCGCTCCCTCTCCCTCATGCTTTCTCTCTCTCTCTCCCTCGTGCTGTCTCTTTTTCTCTCTCCGTCCCTCATGCTGTCTCCCTCTCTCTCTCCGTCATGCTGTCTCTTCCTCTCTCCCTCATGTCCTAATGCTGTCTCTCTCCCCCTCGCGCTGTCTCTCTCTTTCTCCCCCACGCTATCTCTCTCTCTCTCTCTCTCCCTTGCGCTGTCTCTCTCTCCTCCTCGCGCTGTCTCCCTCTCTCTCCCTCAAGCTGTCTGTCTCTCTCCCTGTCCCTCATGCTGTCTCTCTCTCTCTCTCTCTCTATCTCTCCCCCTCATGCACTCTCTCAATCTTTCCCTCGCACTGTATCTTTTTCTCTCTCCATCCCTCATGCTGTCTCTCTCTCTCTCCCTCTCTTCCTCCTGCTGTCTCTCTCCCTCGCACTGTCTCTCTCTCTCCCTTATGCTGTCTCTCTCTCTGTCTCCCTCGCACTGTCTCTCTCTCTCCCTCACGTTGTCTCTCTCTCTCCCTCACGTTGTCTCTCTCTCTCCCTCTCCCTCGCACTGTCTGTCTCTCTCTCCCTCTCCCCTGCGCTGTCTCTCTCTCTCTCTCGCTTGCTCCCCCAGCTGTCTCTCTCTCTCTCCCTCACGCTGTATCTCTCTCTACTTTGTGCTGTCTCTCTCTCCCTCATGCTGTCTCTCTCTCTCCACGAACTGTCTCTCTCTCTCTCTCTCACGCTGTCTCTCTCTCTCTCTCTCGCGCTGTCACTATCTCTTACTCACGCGGTCTCCCTCTCGCTCCCTCACGCTGTCTCTTTTTGTCTCTCCGTCCCTCATGCTGTCTCTCTCTCTCTCTCTCCCTCGTGCTGTCTCTCTCTCTCCCTCATGCTGTCTCTCTCTCTACTTGGTGCTGTCTCTCTCCCTTGCGCTGTCTAGCTCTCTCCCCCGCTCTGTCTGGCCCTCTCCCTCATGCTGTCTCCCTCTCTCTCTCTCTTCCTCACACTGTCTCTCTCTATCCCTCTCCCTCGCTCTGACTCTCTCTCTATCACTCCCCCTCATGCCGTCTCTCTCTCTCCATCGCACAGTCTCTTTTTCTCTCTCCGTCCCTCACGCTGTCTCACTCTCTCTCCCTCTCTTCCATGTGCTGTCTCTGTCCCTCACGCTGTATCTCTCTCTCCCTCATGCTGTCTCTCTCTCTCTCTCTCCCTCGCACTGTCTCACTCCCCCATACGCTGTCTCTCTCTCTATCCCTCACGCTGTCTCTCTCTCTCCCTCTCCCTCGTGTTGTCTATTCTCTCTCTCTCTCCCCTGCCCTGTCTCTCTCTCACACTATCTCTCCCTAGTGCTCTCTCTCTCTCTCTCTCTCTCCCTCCCCCAGCTCTCTCTCTGTCTCTACCTCATGCTTTCTCTCTCTCTCCCTGCACTGTCTCTCTCGCCCTCAGACTGTCTCTCTCTCTCTCTGTCTCCCTCACGCTGTCTCTTGCTCTCCCTCTCCCTCTTGTTGATTCTCAATCTCTCTCTCTCTCTCCCCCTCATGCTGTCTCTCCCCCTTTCCCTCACACTGTCTCCTTTTCTCTCTCCGTCCCTCATGCTGTCTCTCTCTCTCTCTCTCCCTCACGCTGTCTCTCTCTCTCCCTCTCTTCTTCATGCTTTCTCTCCCTCCCTCGCGCTGTGTCTCTCTCTCAAAGCGCTGTCTCTCTCTCTCTCCCTCAGTCTGTCTCTCTCTCTCTCTCCCTCATGCTGTCTCTCTCTCTCCCTCTCCCTCGCGCTGACTCTCTCTCTCTCTTCTCGCCCTCATGCTGTGTCTCTCTCTCTCTGCCTCACGTTGTCTCTCTCTCTCTCTCCCCCTCATGCTGTCTCTCCCCCTTTCCCTCACACTGTCTCCTTTTCTCTCTCCGTCCCTCATGCTGTCTCTCTCTCTCTCTCCCTCACGCTGTCTCTCTCTCTCTCCCTCTCTTCTTCATGCTCTCTCCCTCCCTCGCGCTGTGTCTCTCTCTCAAAGCGCTGTCTCTCTCTCTCTCCCTCAGTCTGTCTCTCTCTCTCTCTCCCTCACGCTGTCTCTCTCTCTCTCTCCCCCTCATGCTGTCTCTCTCCCTCACGCTGTCTCTCTCTCTCTCTCCCCCTCGCGCTTTCTTTCCCTCTCTCTCCCTTGTGCTGTCTCTCTCTCCCTCTCTCTCTCTCTCGCCGGCGCTGTCTCTCTCTCACACTCTCTCTCTCTCGAGCTGTCTCTCTCTCTCTCTACCTCCCCAGCTGTCTCTCTCTCTCTCTCCCTCGCACTGTCTCTCTCTCTACTTCATGCTGTCTCCCTCTCCCTCACGCTGTCTCTCTCTCTCCCCCGCGCTGTCTCTCTCTCTCCCTCATGCTGTCTGTCTCTCTCTGCCTCGTTCTGTCTCTCTCTCTCCCCCGCGCTGTCTCCTTCTCTTTCCCTCACGCTGGGTCTCTCTCTCTCTCCCCCTCATGTTGTCTCTCTCGCTCTCCCTCGCGCTGTCTCTCCCTCTCTCTCTCATGTCCTAATGCTGTCTCTCTCCCCCTCACGCTGTCTCTCTCTCTCTCTCCCCCGCGCTGTCTCCCTCTCTCTCCCTCACGCTGGGTCTCTCTCTCTCTCCCCCTCATGCTGTCGCTCTCTCTCTCTCCCTCGCGCTGTCTCTTTTTCTCTCTCCGTCCCCCATGCTGTCTCCCTCTCTCTCTCCGTCATGCTGTCTCTTCCTCTCTCCCTCATGTCCTAATGCTGTCTCTCTCCCCCTCGCGCTGTCTCTCTCTTTCTCCCCCATGCTATCTCTCTCTCTCTCTCTCTCCCTTGCGCTGTCTCTCTCTCCTCCTCGCGCTGTCTCCCTCTCTCTCCCTCAAGCTGTCTGTCTCTCTCCCTGTCCCTCATGCTGTCTCTCTCTCTCTCTCTCTCTATCTCTCCCCCTCATGCACTCTCTCAATCTCTCCCTCGCACTGTATCTTTTTCTCTCTCCGTCCCTCATGCTGTCTCTCTCTCTCTCCCTCTCTTCCTCCTGCTGTCTCTCTCTCTCTCTCTCCCTCGCACTGTCTCTCTCTCTCCCTCACGTTGTCTCTCTCTCTCCCTCTCCCTCGCACTGTCTGTCTCTCTCTCCCTCTCCCCTGCGCTGTCTCTCTCTCTCTCTCGCTCGCTCCCCCAGCTGTCTCTCTCTCTCTCTCTCACGCTGTATCTCTCTCTTCTTTGTGCTGTCTCTCTCTCCCTCAGGCTGTCTCTCTCTCTCCACGAACTGTCTCTCTCTCTCTCTCACGCTGTCTCTCTCTCTCTCTCTCGCGCTGTCACTATCTCTTACTCATGCAGTCTCCCTCTCTCTCCCTCACGCTGTCTCTTTTTGTCTCTCCATCCCTCATGCTGTCTCTCTCTCTCTCTCTCCCTCGTGCTGTCTCTCTCTCTCCCTCATGCTGTCTCTCTCTCTACTTGGTGCTGTCTCTCTCCCTTGCGCTGTCTAGCTCTCTCCCCCGCTCTGTCTGTCCCTCTCCCTCATGCTGTCTCCCTCTCTCTCTCTCTTCCTCACGCTGTCTCTCTCTATCCCTCTCCCTCGCTCTGACTCTCTCTCTATCACTCCCCCTCATGCCGTCTCTCTCTCTCCATCGCACTGTCTCTTTTTCTCTCTCCGTCCCTCACGCTGTCTCACTCTCTCTCCCTCTCTTCCATGTGCTGTCTCTGTCCCTCACGCTGTATCTCTCTCTCCCTCATGCTGTCTCTCTCTCTCTCTCCCTCATGCTGTCTCTCTCTCTCCCTCTCCCTCATGCTGTGTCTCTCTCTCTCTCCCTCACGTTGTCTCTCTCTCTCTCCCCCCTTCATGCTGTCTCTCTCCCTCACGCTGTCTCTCTCTCTCTCTCTCCCTCATGCTGTCTCTCTCTCTCCCTCGCGCTCTCCCTCTCTCTTCCCACCGTCATGCTGTGTCTCTCTCTCTCTCCCTCACGTTGTCTCTCTCTCTCTCTCTCCCCCTCATGCTGTCTCTCTCCCTCACGCTGTCTCTCTCTCTCTCTCCCCCCTCGCGCTTTCTTTCCCTCTCTCTCCCTCGCGCTGTCTCTCTCTCCCTCTCTCTCTCGCCGGTGCTGTCTCTCTCTCACACTCTCTCTCGAGCTGTCTCTCTCTCTCTCTCTACCTCCCCAGCTGTCTCTCTCTCTCTCTCCCTCGCGCTGTCTCTCTCTCTACTTCATGCTGTCTCCCTCTCCCTCACGCTGACTCTCTCTCTCCCCCGCGCTGTCTCTCTCTCTCCCTCATGCTGTCTGTCTCTCTCTGCCTCGTGCTGTCTCTCTCTCTCCCCCGCGCTGTCTCCTTCTCTTTCCCTCACGCTGGGTCTCTCTCTCTTTCCCCCTCATGTTGTCTCTCTCGCTCTCCCTCGCGCTGTCTCTCCCTCTCTCTCTCATGTCCTAATGCTGTCTCTCTCCCCCTCACGCTGTCTCTCTCTCTCTCCCCCGCGCTGTCTCTCTCTCTCCCTCATGCTGTCTCTCTCTCTCTCTCCCTTGCGCTCTCTCTCTCCTCTTCGCACTGTCTCCCTCTCTCTCCCTCACGCTGTCTGTCTCGCTCCCTCTCCCTCATGCTGTATCTCTCTCTCTCTCTCTCTATCTCTCCACCTCATGCACTCTCTCTTTCTCTCCCTCGCACACTGTATCATTTCCTCTTTCCGTCCCTCATGCTGTCTCTCTCTCTCTCCCTCATGCTGTCTCTCTCTCTCTCTCCCTCTCTTCCTCATGCTGTCTCTCTCCCTCACACTGTCTCTCTCTCTCCCTCATGCTGTCTCTCTCTCTCACTCTCCCTCACGCTGTCTCTCCCTCTCCCTCTCCCTCGCGCTGTCTGTCTCTCTCTCCCTCTCCCCTGCGCTGTCTCTCTCTCTCTCTCTCACTCGCTCCCCCAGCTGTCTCTCTCTCTCTCCCTCATGCTGTATCTCTGTCTACTTTGTGCTGTCTCTTTCTCCCTCGCGCTGTCTCTCTCTCTCCACGCACTGTCTCTCTCTCTCACTCACGGTGTCTCTCTCTCTCTGTCTCGCGCTGTCACTATCTCTCACTCACGCTATCGCTTTTTGTCTCTCCGTCCCTCATGCTGTCTCTCTCTCTCCCTCATGCTGTCTCTCTCTCTACTTGGTGCTGTCTCTCTCCCTTGCGCTGTCTAGCTCTCTCCCCCGCTCTGTCTGTCTCTCTCCCTCATGCTGTCTCCCTCTCTCTCTCTCTTCCTCACGCAGTCTCTCTCTATCCCTCTCCCATGCTCTGACTCTCTCTCCATCACTCCCCCTCATGCTCTCTCTCTCTCTCCATCGCACTGTCTCTTTTTCTCTCTCCATCCCTAACGCTGTCTCACTCTCTCTCCCTCTCTTCCATGTGCTGTCTCTATCCCTCACGCTGTATCTCTCTCTCCCTCATGATGTGTCTCTCTCTCTCTCTCTCTCCCTCACTCTGTCTCACTCCCACATATGCTGTCTCTCTCTCTATCCCTCACGGTGTCTCTCTCTCTCCCTCTCCCTCGTGCTGTCTCATTCTCTCTCTCTCTCCCCTGCCCTGTCTCTCTCTCACACTCTCTCACCCTAGCGCTCTCTCTCTCTCTCTGTCCCTCCCCCAGCTGTCTCTCTGACTCTACCTCGTGCTGTCTCTCTCTCTCCCTGCACTGTCTCTCTCTCTCCCTCATACTGTCTCTCTCTCTCTCTCTCCCTCACGCTGTCTCTCGCTCTCCCTCTCCCTCGCATTGATTCTCTCTCTCTCACTCTCTCCCCCTCATGCTGTCTCTCCCCTTTCCCTCACACTGTCTCTTTTTCTCTCTCCGTCCCTCATGCTGTCTCTCTCTCTCTCTCCCTCAAGCTGTCTCTCTCTCAAGCTGTCTCTCTCTCTCTCCCTCTCTTCTTCATGCTTTCTGTCCCTCCCTGTGATGTCTCTCTCTCACCGCGCTGTCTCTCTCTCTCCCTCACTCTGTCTCTCTCTCTCTCCCTCACGCTGTCTCTCTCTCCCTCTCCCTCCCGTTGACTCTCTCTCTCTCTTCTCGCCTCATGCTGTATCTCTCTCTCTCTCCCTCATGTTGTCTCTCTCTCTCTCTCCCCCTCATGCTGTCTCTCTCCCTCACGCTGTCTCTCTCTCTCTCCCTCACGCTGTCTCTCTCTCTCCCTCTCCCTCGCGCTGACTCTCTCTCTCTCTTCCCGTCCTCATGCTGTCTCTCTCTCTCTCTCCCTCACGTTGTCTCTCTGTCTCTCTCCCCCCATGCTGTCTCTCTCCCTCATGCTGTCTACCTCTCTCTCTCCTCCTCACGCTTTCTCTCCCTCTCTCTCCCTCGCGCTGTCTCTCTCTCTCTCTCCCCAGTGCAGTCTTTCTCTCACACATTCTGTCCCTCGAGCTGTCTCTCTCTCTCTCTCCCTCCCCCAGCTGTCACTCTCTCTCTCTGCCTCGCGCTGTCTCTCTCTCTACTTCATGCAGTCTCTCTCTCCCTCACGCTGTCTCTCTCTCTCCCCCGCGCTGTCTCTCTCTCTCCCTCATGCTTTCTGTCTCTCTCTCCCTCGTGCTGTCTCTCTCTCTCCCCCGCGCTGTCTCCCTCTCTCTCCCTCACGCTGGGTCTCTCTCTCTCTCCCCCTCATGCTGTCGCTCTCTCTCTCTCCCTCGCGCTGTCTCTTTTTCTCTCTCTGTCCCTCATGCTGTCTCTCTCTCTCTCTCCGTCATGCTGTCTCTTCCTCTCTCCCTAATGCTGTCTCTCTCCCCGTCGCGCTATCTCTCTCTCTCCCCCGCGCTGTCTCTCTCTCTCTCTCTCTCCCCCTTGCGCTGTCTCTCTCTCTTCCTCACGCTGTCTCCCTCTCTCTCCCTCAAGCTGTCTGTCTCTCTCCCTGTCCCTCATGCTGTCTCTCTCTCTCTCTATCTCTCCCCCTCATGCAATCTCTCAATCTCTCGCTCGCACTGTATCTTTTTCTCTCTCCGTCCCTCATGCTGTCTCTCTCTCTCTCCCTCTCTTCCTCCTGCTGTGTCTCTCCCTCGCACTGTCTCTCTCTGTCCCTCATGCTGTCTCTCTCTCTGCCTCTCCCTCGCACTGTCTCTCTCTCTCCCTCACGCTGTCTCTCTCTCTCCCCCTCCCTCGCGCTGTCTCTCTCTCTCTCTCTCCCCGGTGCTGTCTCTCACACGCTCTCTCCTTTGCGCTGTCTCTCTCTCTCTCTCTCTCTCCCTCCCCCTGCTGTCTCTCTCCCTCTCTCTCCCTCGCGATTTCTCTCTCTCTACTTAGTACTCTCTCTCTCTTCCTCGTGCTACCTCTCTCTCTCCCCCAAGCTATCTCTCTCTCTCACTCATGCTGTCTCTCTCTCCCTCGTGCTGTCTCTCTCTCTCCCCCACGCTGTCTCCCTCTCTCACCCTCACGCTGGGTCACTCTCTCTCTCCCCCTCATGTTGTCTCTCTCACTCTCCCTCGCGCTGTCACTCCCTCTCTCCCTCATGTCCTAATGCTGTCTCTCTTCCCCTCACGTTGTCTCTCTCTCTCTCCATCCCACACTGTCTCTCTCTCTCCCTCATGCTGTCTCTCTCTCTCTCTCTCTCTCTCCCTTGCGCTCTCTCTCTCCTCCTCGCACTGTCTCCCTCTCTCTCCCTCACGCTGTCTGTCTCTCTTCCTCTCCCTCATGCTGTCTCTCTCTCTCTCTCTCTATCTCTCCACCTCATGCACTCTCTCTATCTCTCCCTCGCACTGTATCATTTCCTCTTTCCGTCCCTCATGCTGTCTCTCTCTCTCTCTCCCTCTCTTCCTCATGCTGTCTCTCTCCCTCACACTGTCTCTCTCTCTCCCTCATGCTGTCTCTCTCTCCCACTCTCCCTCACGCTGTCTCTCCCTCTCCCTCTCCCTCAGGCTGTCTCTCTCTCTCCCTCTCCCTCGCGCTGTCTGTCTCTCTCCCTCTCCACTGCGCTGTCTCTATCTCTCTCTCGTTCGCTCCCCCAGCTGTCTCTCTCTCTCTCCCTCATGCTGTATCTCTCTCTACTTTGTGCTGTCTCTTTCTCCCTCCCGCTGTCTCTCTCTCTCCACGCACTGTCTCTCTCTCTCACTCACGCTGTCTCTCTCTCTCTCTCTCGCGCTGTCACTATCTCTCACTCGCGCTGTCGCTTTTTGTCTCTCCGTCCCTCATGCTGTCTCTCTCTCTCTCTCTCCCTCGTGCTGTCTCTCTCTCTCCCTCATGCTGTCTCTCTCTCTACTTGGTGCTGTCTCTCTCCCTTGCGCTGTCGTGCTCTCTCCCCCGCTCTGTCTGTCCGTCTCCCTCATGCTGTCTCCCTCTCTCTCTCTCTTCCTCACGCTGTCTCTCTCTATCCCTCTCCCTCGCTCTGACTCTCTCTCTATCACTCCCCCTCATGCTGTCTCTCTCTCTCCATCGCACTGTCTCTTTTTCTCTCTCCGTCCCTCACGCTGTCTCACTCTCTCTCCCTCTCTTCCATGTGCTGTCTCTGTCCCTCACGCTGTATCTCTCTCTCCCTCATGCTGTCTCTCTCTCTCTCTCTCCCTCGTGCTGTCTCTCTCTCTCCCTCATGCTGTCTCTCTCTCTACTTGGTGCTGTCGCTCTTCCTTGCGCTGTCTCGCTCTCTCCCCCGCTCTGTCTGTCTCTCTCTCTCATGCTGTCTCCCTCTCTCTCTCTCTTCCTCAGGCAGTCTCTCTCTATCCCTCTCCCACACTCTGACTCTCTCTCTATCACTCCCCCTCATGCCGTCTCTCTCTCTCCATCGCACAGTCTCTTTTTCTCTCTCCGTCCCTCACGCTGTCTCACTCTCTCTCCCTCTCTTCCATGTGCTGTCTCTGTCCCTCACGCTGTATCTCTCTCTCCCTCATGCTGTCTCTCTCTCTCTCTCTCCCTCGCACTGTCTCACTCCCCCATACGCTGTCTCTCTCTCTATCCCTCACGCTGTCTCTCTCTCTCCCTCTCCCTCGTGTTGTCTATTCTCTCTCTCTCTCCCCTGCCCTGTCTCTCTCTCACACTATCTCTCCCTAGTGCTCTCTCTCTCTCTCTCTCTCTCCCTCCCTCAGCTCTCTCTCTGTCTCTACCTCATGCTTTCTCTCTCTCTCCCTGCACTGTCTCTCTCTCCCTCAGACTGTCTCTCTCTCTCTCTCTCTCCCTCACGCTGTCTCTTGCTCTCCCTCTCCCTCTTGTTGATTCTCAATCTCTCTCTCTCTCTCCCCCTCATGCTGTCTCTCCCCCTTTCCCTCACACTGTCTCCTTTTCTCTCTCCGTCCCTCATGCTGTCTCTCTCTCTCTCTCTCCCTCACGCTGTCTCTCTCTCTCTCCCTCTCTTCTTCATGCTTTCTCTCCCTCCCTCGCGCTGTGTCTCTCTCTCAAAGCGCTGTCTCTCTCTCTCTCCCTCAGTCTGTCTCTCTCTCTCTCTCCCTCATGCTGTCTCTCTCTCTCCCTCTCCCTCGCGCTGACTCTCTCTCTCTCTTCTCGCCCTCATGCTGTGTCTCTCTCTCTCTGCCTCACGTTGTCTCTCTCTCTCTCTCCCCCTCATGCTGTCTCTCCCCCTTTCCCTCACACTGTCTCCTTTTCTCTCTCCGTCCCTCATGCTGTCTCTCTCTCTCTCTCCCTCACGCTGTCTCTCTCTCTCTCCCTCTCTTCTTCATGCTCTCTCCCTCCCTCGCGCTGTGTCTCTCTCTCTCAAAGCGCTGTCTCTCTCTCTCTCCCTCAGTCTGTCTCTCTCTCTCTCTCCCTCACGCTGTCTCTCTCTCTCTCTCCCCCTCATGCTGTCTCTCTCCCTCACGCTGTCTCTCTCTCTCTCTCCCCCTCGCGCTTTCTTTCCCTCTCTCTCCCTTGTGCTGTCTCTCTCTCCCTCTCTCTCTCTCTCGCCGGCGCTGTCTCTCTCTCACACTCTCTCTCTCTCGAGCTGTCTCTCTCTCTCTCTACCTCCCCAGCTGTCTCTCTCTCTCTCTCTCCCTCGCACTGTCTCTCTCTCTACTTCATGCTGTCTCCCTCTCCCTCACGCTGTCTCTCTCTCTCCCCCGCGCTGTCTCTCTCTCTCCCTCATGCTGTCTGTCTCTCTCTGCCTCGTTCTGTCTCTCTCTCTCCCCCGCGCTGTCTCCTTCTCTTTCCCTCACGCTGGGTCTCTCTCTCTCTCCCCCTCATGTTGTCTCTCTCGCTCTCCCTCGCGCTGTCTCTCCCTCTCTCTCTCATGTCCTAATGCTGTCTCTCTCCCCCTCACGCTGTCTCTCTCTCTCTCCCCCGCGCTGTCTCCCTCTCTCTCCCTCACGCTGGGTCTCTCTCTCTCTCCCCCTCATGCTGTCGCTCTCTCTCTCTCCCTCGCGCTGTCTCTTTTTCTCTCTCCGTCCCCCATGCTGTCTCCCTCTCTCTCTCCGTCATGCTGTCTCTTCCTCTCTCCCTCATGTCCTAATGCTGTCTCTCTCCCCCTCGCGCTGTCTCTCTCTTTCTCCCCCACGCTATCTCTCTCTCTCTCTCTCCCTTGCGCTGTCTCTCTCTCCTCCTCGCGCTGTCTCCCTCTCTCTCCCTCAAGCTGTCTGTCTCTCTCCCTGTCCCTCATGCTGTCTCTCTCTCTCTCTCTCTCTATCTCTCCCCCTCATGCACTCTCTCAATCTCTCCCTCGCACTGTATCTTTTTCTCTCTCCGTCCCTCATGCTGTCTCTCTCTCTCTCCCTCTCTTCCTCCTGCTGTCTCTCTCTCTCTCTCTCCCTCGCACTGTCTCTCTCTCTCCCTCACGTTGTCTCTCTCTCTCCCTCTCCCTCGCACTGTCTGTCTCTCTCTCCCTCTCCCCTGCGCTGTCTCTCTCTCTCTCTCGCTCGCTCCCCCAGCTGTCTCTCTCTCTCTCTCTCACGCTGTATCTCTCTCTTCTTTGTGCTGTCTCTCTCTCCCTCAGGCTGTCTCTCTCTCTCCACGAACTGTCTCTCTCTCTCTCTCACGCTGTCTCTCTCTCTCTCTCTCGCGCTGTCACTATCTCTTACTCATGCAGTCTCCCTCTCTCTCCCTCACGCTGTCTCTTTTTGTCTCTCCGTCCCTCATGCTGTCTCTCTCTCTCTCTCTCCCTCGTGCTGTCTCTCTCTCTCCCTCATGCTGTCTCTCTCTCTACTTGGTGCTGTCTCTCTCCCTTGCGCTGTCTAGCTCTCTCCCCCGCTCTGTCTGTCCCTCTCCCTCATGCTGTCTCCCTCTCTCTCTCTCTTCCTCACGCTGTCTCTCTCTATCCCTCTCCCTCGCTCTGACTCTCTCTCTATCACTCCCCCTCATGCCGTCTCTCTCTCTCCATCGCACTGTCTCTTTTTCTCTCTCCGTCCCTCACGCTGTCTCACTCTCTCTCCCTCTCTTCCATGTGCTGTCTCTGTCCCTCACGCTGTATCTCTCTCTCCCTCATGCTGTCTCTCTCTCTCTCTCCCTCATGCTGTCTCTCTCTCTCCCTCTCCCTCATGCTGTCTCTCTCTCTCCCTCTCCCTCGCGCTGACTCTCTCTCTCTCTTCTCGCCCTCATGCTGTGTCTCTCTCTCTCTCCCTCACGTTGTCTCTCTCTCTCTCCCCCCCTCATGCTGTCTCTCTCCCTCACGCTGTCTCTCTCTCTCTCTCTCCCTCATGCTGTCTCTCTCTCTCCCTCGCGCTCTCCCTCTCTCTTCCCACCGTCATGCTGTGTCTCTCTCTCTCTCCCTCACGTTGTCTCTCTCTCTCTCTCTCCCCCTCATGCTGTCTCTCTCCCTCACGCTGTCTCTCTCTCTCTCTCCCCCTCGCGCTTTCTTTCCCTCTCTCTCCCTCGCGCTGTCTCTCTCTCCCTCTCTCTCTCGCCGGTGCTGTCTCTCTCTCACACTCTCTCTCTCTCGAGCTGTCTCTCTCTCTCTCTCTACCTCCCCAGCTGTCTCTCTCTCTCTCTTCCTCGCGCTGTCTCTCTCTCTACTTCATGCTGTCTCCCTCTCCCTCACGCTGACTCTCTCTCTCCCCCGCGCTGTCTCTCTCTCTCCCTCATGCTGTCTGTCTCTCTCTGCCTCGTGCTGTCTCTCTCTCTCCCCCGCGCTGTCTCCTTCTCTTTCCCTCACGCTGGGTCTCTCTCTCTTTCCCCCTCATGTTGTCTCTCTCGCTCTCCCTCGCGCTGTCTCTCCCTCTCTCTCTCATGTCCTAATGCTGTCTCTCTCCCCCTCACGCTGTCTCTCTCTCTCTCCCCCGCGCTGTCTCTCTCTCTCCCTCATGCTGTCTCTCTCTCTCTCTCCCTTGCGCTCTCTCTCTCCTCTTCGCACAGTCTCCCTCTCTCTCCCTCACGCTGTCTGTCTCGCTCCCTCTCCCTCATGCTGTATCTCTCTCTCTCTCTCTCTATCTCTCCACCTCATGCACTCTCTCTTTCTCTCCCTCGCACACTGTATCATTTCCTCTTTCCGTCCCTCATGCTGTCTCTCTCTCTCTCCCTCATGCTGTCTCTCTCTCTCTCTCCCTCTCTTCCTCATGCTGTCTCTCTCCCTCACACTGTCTCTCTCTCTCCCTCATGCTGTCTCTCTCTCTCACTCTCCCTCACGCTGTCTCTCCCTCTCCCTCTCCCTCGCGCTGTCTGTCTCTCTCTCCCTCTCCCCTGCGCTGTCTCTCTCTCTCTCTCTCACTCGCTCCCCCAGCTGTCTCTCTCTCTCTCCCTCATGCTGTATCTCTGTCTACTTTGTGCTGTCTCTTTCTCCCTCGCGCTGTCTCTCTCTCTCCACGCACTGTCTCTCTCTCTCACTCACGGTGTCTCTCTCTCTCTGTCTCGCGCTGTCACTATCTCTCACTCACGCTATCGCTTTTTGTCTCTCCGTCCCTCATGCTGTCTCTCTCTCTCCCTCATGCTGTCTCTCTCTCTACTTGGTGCTGTCTCTCTCCCTTGCGCTGTCTAGCTCTCTCCCCCGCTCTGTCTGTCTCTCTCCCTCATGCTGTCTCCCTCTCTCTCTCTCTTCCTCACGCAGTCTCTCTCTATCCCTCTCCCATGCTCTGACTCTCTCTCCATCACTCCCCCTCATGCTCTCTCTCTCTCTCCATCACACTGTCTCTTTTTCTCTCTCCATCCCTAACGCTGTCTCACTCTCTCTCCCTCTCTTCCATGTGCTGTCTCTATCCCTCACGCTGTATCTCTCTCTCCCTCATGATGTGTCTCTCTCTCTCTCTCCCTCACTCTGTCTCACTCCCACATATGCTGTCTCTCTCTCTATCCCTCACGGTGTCTCTCTCTCTCCCTCTCCCTCGTGCTGTCTCATTCTCTCTCTCTCTCCCCTGCCCTGTCTCTCTCACACTCTCTCACCCTAGCGCTCTCTCTCTCTCTCTGTCCCTCCCCCAGCTGTCTCTCTGACTCTACCTCGTGCTGTCTCTCTCTCTCCCTGCACTGTCTCTCTCTCTCCCTCATACTGTCTCTCTCTCTCTCTCTCCCTCACGCTGTCTCTCGCTCTCCCTCTCCCTCGCATTGATTCTCTCTCTCTCTCTCTCTCCCCCTCATGCTGTCTCTCCCCTTTCCCTCACACTGTCTCTTTTTCTCTCTCCGTCCCTCATGCTGTCTCTCTCTCTCTCTCCCTCAAGCTGTCTCTCTCTCAAGCTGTCTCTCTCTCTCCCTCTCTTCTTCATGCTTTCTGTCCCTCCCTGTGATGTCTCTCTCTCACCGCGCTGTCTCTCTCTCTCCCTCACTCTGTCTCTCTCTCTCTCCCTCACGCTGTCTCTCTCTCCCTCTCCCTCCCGTTGACTCTCTCTCTCTCTTCTCGCCTCATGCTGTATCTCTCTCTCTCTCCCTCATGTTGTCTCTCTCTCTCTCTCCCCCTCATGCTGTCTCTCTCCCTCACGCTGTCTCTCTCTCTCTCCCTCACGCTGTCTCTCTCTCTCCCTCTCCCTCGCGCTGACTCTCTCTCTCTCTTCCCGTCCTCATGCTGTCTCTCTCTCTCTCTCCCTCACGTTGTCTCTCTGTCTCTCTCCCCCCATGCTGTCTCTCTCCCTCATGCTGTCTACCTCTCTCTCTCCCCCTCACGCTTTCTCTCCCTCTCTCTCCCTCGCGCTGTCTCTCTCTCTCTCTCCCCAGTGCAGTCTTTCTCTCACACATTCTGTCCCTCGAGCTGTCTCTCTCTCTCTCTCTCCCTCCCCCAGCTGTCACTCTCTCTCTCTGCCTCGCGCTGTCTCTCTCTCTACTTCATGCAGTCTCTCTCTCCCTCACGCTGTCTCTCTCTCTCCCCCGCGCTGTCTCTCTCTCTCCCTCATGCTTTCTCTCTCTCTCTCCCTCGTGCTGTCTCTCTCTCTCCCCCGCGCTGTCTCCCTCTCTCTCCCTCACGCTGGGTCTCTCTCTCTCTCCCCCTCATGCTGTCGCTCTCTCTCTCTCCCTCGCGCTGTCTCTTTTTCTCTCTCTGTCCCTCATGCTGTCTCTCTCTCTCTCTCCGTCATGCTGTCTCTTCCTCTCTCCCTAATGCTGTCTCTCTCCCCCTCGCGCTGTCTCTCTCTCTCTCTCTCCCCCTTGCGCTGTCTCTCTCTCTTCCTCGCGCTGTCTCCCTCTCTCTCCCTCAAGCTGTCTGTCTCTCTCCCTGTCCCTCATGCTGTCTCTCTCTCTCTCTATCTCTCCCCCTCATGCAATCTCTCAATCTCTCGCTCGCACTGTATCTTTTTCTCTCTCCGTCCCTCATGCTGTCTCTCTCTCTCTCCCTCTCTTCCTCCTGCTGTGTCTCTCCCTCGCACTGTCTCTCTCTGTCCCTCATGCTGTCTCTCTCTCTGCCTCTCCCTCGCACTGTCTCTCTCTCTCCCTCACGCTGTCTCTCTCTCTCCCCCTCCCTCGCGCTGTCTCTCTCTCTCTCTCTCCCCGGTGCTGTCTCTCACACGCTCTCTCCTTTGCGCTGTCTCTCTCTCTCTCTCTCTCTCCCTCCCCCTGCTGTCTCTCTCCCTCTCTCTCCCTCGCGATTTCTCTCTCTCTACTTAGTACTCTCTCTCTCTTCCTCGTGCTACCTCTCTCTCTCCCCCAAGCTATCTCTCTCTCTCACTCATGCTGTCTCTCTCTCCCTCGTGCTGTCTCTCTCTCTCCCCCACGCTGTCTCCCTCTCTCACCCTCACGCTGGGTCACTCTCTCTCTCCCCCTCATGTTGTCTCTCTCACTCTCCCTCGCGCTGTCACTCCCTCTCTCCCTCATGTCCTAATGCTGTCTCTCTTCCCCTCACGTTGTCGCTCTCTCTCTCCATCCCACACTGTCTCTCTCTCTCCCTCATGCTGTCTCTCTCTCTCTCTCTCTCTCCCTTGCGCTCTCTCTCTCCTCCTCGCACTGTCTCCCTCTCTCTCCCTCACGCTGTCTGTCTCTCTTCCTCTCCCTCATGCTGTCTCTCTCTCTCTCTCTCTATCTCTCCACCTCATGCACTCTCTCTATCTCTCCCTCGCACTGTATCATTTCCTCTTTCCGTCCCTCATTCTGTCTCTCTCTCTCTCTCCCTCTCTTCCTCATGCTGTCTCTCTCCCTCACACTGTCTCTCTCTCTCCCTCATGCTGTCTCTCTCTCCCACTCTCCCTCACGCTGTCTCTCCCTCTCCCTCTCCCTCAGGCTGTCTCTCTCTCTCCCTCTCCCTCGCGCTGTCTGTCTCTCTCCCTCTCCACTGCGCTGTCTCTATCTCTCTCTCGTTCGCTCCCCCAGCTGTCTCTCTCTCTCTCCCTCATGCTGTATCTCTCTCTACTTTGTGCTGTCTCTTTCTCCCTCCCGCTGTCTCTCTCTCTCCACGCACTGTCTCTCTCTCTCACTCACGCTGTCTCTCTCTCTCTCTCTCTCGCGCTGTCACTATCTCTCACTCGCGCTGTCCCTTTTTGTCTCTCCGTCCCTCATGCTGTCTCTCTCTCTCTCTCTCCCTCGTGCTGTCTCTCTCTCTCCCTCATGCTGTCTCTCTCTCTACTTGGTGCTGTCTCTCTCCCTTGCGCTGTCGTGCTCTCTCCCCCGCTCTGTCTGTCCGTCTCCCTCATGCTGTCTCCCTCTCTCTCTCTCTTCCTCACGCTGTCTCTCTCTATCCCTCTCCCTCGCTCTGACTCTCTCTCTATCACTCCCCCTCATGCTGTCTCTCTCTCTCCATCGCACTGTCTCTTTTTCTCTCTCCGTCCCTCACGCTGTCTCACTCTCTCTCCCTCTCTTCCATGTGCTGTCTCTGTCCCTCACGCTGTATCTCTCTCTCCCTCATGCTGTCTCTCTCTCTCTCTCTCCCTCGTGCTGTCTCTCTCTCTCCCTCATGCTGTCTCTCTCTCTACTTGGTGCTGTCGCTCTTCCTTGCGCTGTCTCGCTCTCTCCCCCGCTCTGTGTCTCTCTCTCTCATGCTGTCTCCCTCTCTCTCTCTCTTCCTCACGCAGTCTCTCTCTATCCCTCTCCCACGCTCTGACTCTCTCTCTATCACTCCCCCTCATGCTCTCTCTCTCTCTCTATCGCACTGTCTCTTTTTCTCTCTCCGTCCCTAACGCTGTCTCACTCTCTCTCCCTCTCTTCCATGTGCTGTCTCTATCCCTCACGCTGTATCTCTCTCTCCCTCATGATGTCTCTCTCTCTCTCTCTCCCTCACACTGTCTCACTCCCCCATACGCTGTCTCTCTCTCTATCCCTCACGGTGTCTCTCTCTCTCCCTCTCCCTCGTGCTGTCTCATTCTCTCTCTCTCTCCCCTGCCCTGTCTCTCTCTCACACACTGTCTCCCTAGCGCACTCTCTCTCTCTCTCTCTCCCTCCCCCAGCTGTCTCTCTGTCTCTACCTCATGCTGTCTCTCTCTCTCCCTGCACTCTCTCTCTCTCTCCCTCACACTGTCTCTCTCTCTCCCTCACGCTATCTCTCGCTCTCCCTCTCCCTCGCGTTGATTCTCTCTCTCTCTCTCCCCCTCATGCTGTCTCTCCCCTTTCCCTCACACTGTCTCCTTTTTCTCTCTCCGTCCCTCATGCTGTCTCTCTCTCTCTCTCCCTCGCACTGTCTCTATCTCTCCCTCACGCTGTCTCTCTCTCTCTCCCCCTCCCTCGCGCTGTCTCTCTCTCTCTCTCTCCCCGGCGCTGTCTCTCACACGCTCTCTCCTTCGCGCTGTCTCTCTCTCTCTCTCTGTCTCCCTCCCCCAGCTGTCTCTCTCCCTCTCTCTCCCTCGCGATTTCTCTCTCTCTACTTAATACTCTCTCTCTCTTCCTCATGCTACCTCTCTCTCTCCCCCAAGCTGTCTCTCTCTCTCACTCATGCTGTCTCTCTCTCTCCCTCGTGCTGTCTCTCTCTCTCCCCCACGCTGTCTCCCTCTCTCTCCCTCATGCTGGGTCACTCTCTCTCTCCTCCTCATGTTGTCTCTCTCACTCTCCCTCGCGCTGTCACTCCCTCTCTCCCTCATGTCCTAATGCTGTCTCTCTTCCCCTCACGCTGTCTCTCTCTCTCTCCCCCCCACACTGTCTCTCTCTCTCCCTCATGCTGTCTCTCTCTCTCTCTCTCCCTTGCGCTCTCTCTCTCCTCCTCGCACTGTCTCCCTCTCTCTCCCTCACGCTGTCTGTCTCTCTTCCTCTCCCTCATGCTGTCTCTCTCTCTCTCTCTATCTCTCCACCTCATGCACTCTCTCTATCTCTCCCTCGCACTGTATCATTTCCTCTTTCCGTCCCTCATGCTGTCTCTCTCTCTCTCTCCCTCTCTTCCTCGTGCTGTCTCTCTCCCTCACACTGTCTCTCTCTCTCCCTCATGCTGTCTCTCTCTCCCACTCTCCCTCACGCTGCCTCTCCCTCTCCCTCTCCCTCACGCTGTCTCTCTCTCTCCCTCTCCCTCGCGCTGTCTGTCTCTCTCCCTCTCGCTTGCGCTGTCTCTCTCTCTCTCCCTCATGCTGTATCTCTCTCTACTTTGTGCTGTCTCTTTCTCCCTCCCGCTGTCTCTCTCTCTCCACGCACTGTCTCTCTCTCTCACTCACGCTGTCTCTCTCTCTCACTCTCTCGCGCTGTCACTATCTCTCACTCGCGCTGTCGCTTTTTGTCTCTCCGTCCCTCATGCTATCTCTCTCTCTCTCTCTCCCTCGTGCTGTCTCTCTCTCTCCCTCATGCTGTCTCTCTCTCTACTTGGTGCTGTCTCTCTCCCTTGTGCTGTCTAGCTCTCTCCCCCGCTCTGTCTGTCTCTCTCCCTCATGCTGTCTCCCTCTCTCTCTATCTTCCTCACGCAGTCTCTCTCTATCCCTCTCTCACGCTCTGACTCTCTCTCTATCACTCCCCCTCATGCTCTCTCTCTCTCTCTATCGCACTGTCTCTTTTTCTCTCTCCGTCCCTAACGCTGTCTCACTCTCTCTCCCTCGCTTCCATGTGCTGTCTCTATCCCTCACGCTGTATCTCTCTCTCCCTCATGATGTCTCTCTCTCTCTCTCCCTCACGCTGTCTCTCGCTCTCCCTCTCCCTCGCGTTGATTCTCTCTCTCTCTCTCTCCCCCTCATGCTGTCTCTCCCCTTTCCCTCACACTGTCCCTTTTTCTCTCTCCATCCCTCATGCTGTCTCTCTCTCTCTCTCCCTCAAGCTGTCTCTCTCTCTCTCCCTCTCTTCTTCATTCTTTCTCTCCCTCCCTGTGATGTCTCTCTCTCACCACGCTGTCTCTCTCTCTCCCTCACTCTGTCTCTCTCTCTCTCCCTCACGCTGTCTCTCTCTCCCTCTCCCTCGCACTGACTCTCTCTCTCTCTTCTCGCCTCATGCTGTATCTCTCTCTCTCTCCCTCACGTTGTCTCTATCTCTCTCTCCCCCTCATGCTGTCTCTCTCCCTCACGCTATCTCTCTCTCTCTCCCTCACGCTGTCTCTCTCTCTCCCTCTCCCTCGCGCTGACTCTCACTCTCTTCCCGTCCTCATGCTGTCTCTCTCTCTCTCTCCCTCACGTTGTCTCTCTGTCTCTCTCCCCCTCATGCTGTCTCTCTCCCTCATGCTGTCTCCCTCTCTCTCTCCCCCTCACTCTTTCTCTCCCTCTCTCTCTCTCGCGCTGTCTCTCTCTCTCTCTCTCCCCGGTGCCTTCTTTCTCTCACACATTCTATCCCTCGAGCTGTCTCCCTCTCTCTCTCTCTCTACCTCCCCCAGCTGTCACTCTCTCTCTCTGCCTCACGATGTCTCTCTCTCTACTTCAGCTGTCTCTCTCTCCCTCACGCTGTCTCTCTCTCTCCCCCGCGCTGTCTCTCTCTCTCCCTCATGCTTTCTCTCTCTCTCTCCCTCGTGCTGTCTCTCTCTCTCCCCCGCGCTCTCTCCCTCTCTCTCCCTCACGCTGGGTCTCTCTCTCTCTCTCCTCCTCATGCTGTCGCTCTCTCTCTCTCCCTCGCGCTGTCTCTTTTTCTCTCTCCGTCCCTCATGCTGTCTCTCTCTCTCTCTCCGTCATGCTGTCTCTTCCTCTCTCCCTCATGTCCTAATGCTGTCTCTCTCCCCCTCGCGCTGTCTCTCTCTCTCTCTCCCCCGCGCTATCTCTCTCTCTCTCTCTCTCCCTTGCGCTGTCTCTCTCTCTTCCTCACGCTGTCTCCCTCTCTCTCCCTCAAGCTGTCTGTCTCTCTCCCTGTCCCTCATGCTGTCTCTCTGTCTCTCCCTCTCTATCTCTCCCTCTCATGCACTCTCTCAATCTCTCCCTCGCACTGTATCTTTTTCTCTCTCCGTCCCTCATGCTGTCTCTCTCTCTCTCCCTCTCTTCCTCCTGCTGTCTCTCTCCCTCGCACTGTCTCTCTCTGTCCCTCATGCTGTCTCTCTCTCTCTCGCTCCCTCGCGCTGTCTCTCTCTCTCCCTCACGCTGTCTCTCTCTCTCCCTCTCCCTCGCACTGTCTGTCTCTCTCTCTCTCTCTCCCCTGCGCTGTCTCTCTCTCTCTCGCTCTCTCCCCCAGCTGTCTCTCTCTCTCCCTCACGCTGTATCTCTCTCTACTTTGTGCTGTCTCTCTCTCCCTCATGCTGACTCTCTCTCTCCACGCACTGTCTCTCTCTCTCCCTCACGCTGTATCTCTCTCTACTTTGTGCTGTCTCTCTCTCCCTCATGCTGACTCTCTCTCTCCACGCACTGTCTCTCTCTCTCTCACGCTGCCTCTCTCTCTCTCTCTCTCGCTGTCACTATCTCTCACTCACGCTGTCTCCCTCTCTCTCCCTTACGCTGTCTCTTTTTGTCTCTCCGTCCCTCATGCTGTCTCTCTCTCTCTCCCTCGTGCTGTCTCTCTCTCTCCCTCATGCTGTCTCTCTCTCTACTTGGTGCTGTCTCTCTCCCTTGTGCTGTCTAGCTCTCTCCCCCGCTCTGTCTGTCCCTCTCCCTGATGCTGTCTCCCTCTCTCTCTCTCTTCCTCATGCTGTCTCTCTCTATCCCTCTCCCTCGCTCTGACTCTCTCTCTATCACTCCCCCTCATGCTGTCTCTCTCTCTCCATCGCACTGTCTCTTTTTCTCTCTCCGTCCCTCACGCTGTCTCACTCTCTCTCCCTCTCTTCCATGTGCTGTCTCTGTCCCTCACGCTGTATCTCTCTCTCCCTCATGCTGTCTCTCTCTCTCTCTCTCCCTCGCACTGTCTCACTCCCCCATACGCTGTCTCTCTCTCTATCCCTCACGCTGTATCTCTCTCTACTTTGTGCTGTCTCTCTCTCCCTCATGCTGGCTCTCTCTCTCCATGCACTGTCTGTCTCTCTCTCTCTCACGCTGTCTCTCTCTCTCTCGTGCTGTCACTATCTCTCACTCACGCTGTATCCCTCTCTCTCCCTTACGCTGTCTCTTTTTGTCTCTCCGTCCCTCATGCTGTCTTTCTCTCTCTCCCTCGTGCTGTCTCTCTCTCTCCCTCATGCTGTCTCTCTCCCTTGTGCTGTCTAGCTCTCTCCCCCACTCTGTCTGTCCCTCTCCCTGATGCTGTCTCCCTCTCTCTCTCTCTTCCTCATGCTGTCTCTCTCTATCCCTCTCCCTCGCTCTGACTCTCTCTCTATCACTCCCCCTCATGCCGTCTCTCTCTCTCCATCGCACTGTCTCTTTTTCTCTCTCCGTCCCTCACGCTGTCTCACTCTCTCTCCCTCTCTTCCATGTGCTGTCTCTGTCCCTCACGCTGTATCTCTCTCTCCCTCATGCTGTCTCTCTCTCTCTCTCCCTTGCACTGTCTCACTCCCCCATACGCTGTCTCTCTCTCTATCCCTCACGCTGTCTCTCTCTCTCCCTCTCCCTCGCACTGTCTATTCTCTCTCTTTCTCCCCTGCCCTGTCTCTCTCTCACACTCACTCTCTCTAGCGCTCTCTCTCTCTCTCTCTCTCTCTCCCCCAGCTGTCTCTCTGTCTCTACCTCATGCTGTCTCTCTCTCTCCCTGCACTGTCTCTCTCTCCCTCACACTGTCTCTCTCTCTCCCTCACGCTGTCTCTTGCTCTCCCTCTCCCTCTTGTTGATTCTCAATCTCTCTCTCTCTCTCCCCCTCATGCTGTCTCTCCCCCTTTCCCTCACACTGTCTTCTTTTCTCTCTCCGTCCCTCATGCTGTCTCTCTCTCCCTCATGCTGTCTCTCTCTCTCTCCCTCTCTTCTTCATGCTTTCACTCCCTCCCTCGCGCTGTGTCTCTCTCTCACCGCGCTGTCTCTCTCTCTCCCTCAGTCTGTCTCTCTCTCTCTCTCCCTCATGCTCTCTCTCTCTCCCTCTCCCTCGCGCTGACTCTCTCTCTCTTCCCGCCGTCATGCTGTGTCTATCTCTTTCTCCCTCACGTTGTCTCTCTCTCTCTCTCTCCCCCTCATGCTGTCACTCTCCCTCACGCTGTCTCTCTCTCTCTCTCCCCCTCGCGCTTTCTTTCCCTCTCTCTCCCTCGCGCTGTCTCTCTCTCTCTCTCTCTCTCTCTCGCCGGCGCTGTCTCTCTCTCACACTCTCTCTCTCTCGAGCTGTCTCTCTCTCTCTCTCTACGTCCCCAGCTGTCTCTCTCCCTCGCGCTGTCTCTCTCTCTCCCCCATGCTGTCTCCCTCTCTCTCCCTCACGCTGGGTCTCTCTCTCTCTCCCCCTCATGTTGTCTCTCTCGCTCTCCCTCGCGCTGTTTCTACCTCTCTCCCTCATGTCCTAATGCTGTCTCTCTCCCCCTCACGCTGTCTCTCTCTCTCTCCCCCGCGCTGTCTCTCTCTCTCCCCCTCATGCTGTCTCTCTCTCTCTCTCCCTTGCGCTCTCTCTCTCCTCCTCACGCTGTCTCCCTCTCTCTCCCTCACGCTGTCTGTCTCGCTCCCTCTCCCTCATGCTGTCTCTCTCTCTCTCTCTCTCTCTCTCTCTCTATCTCTCCACCTCATGCACTCTCTCTATCTGTCCCTCGCACTGTATCATTTCCTCTTTCCGTCCCTCATGCTGTCTCTCTCTCTCTCTCCCTCACGCTGTCACTCTCTCTCTCTCCCTCTCTTCCTCATGCTGTCTCTTTCCCTCACACTGTCTTTCTCTCTCCCTTATAATGTCTCTCTCTCTCACTCTCCCTCACGCTGTCTCTCCCTCTCCCTCTCCCTCGCGCTGTCTGTCTCTCTCTCCCTCTCCCCTGCTCTGTCTCTCTCTCTCTCGCTCGCTCCCCCAGCTGTCTCTCTCTCTCTCTCCCTCATGCTGTATCTCTGTCTACTTTGTGCTGTCTCTTTCTCCCTCGCGCTGTCTCTCTCTCTTCACGCACTGTCTCTCTCTCTCACTCACGCTGTCTCACTCTCTCTGTCTCGCACTGTCACTATCTCTCACTCGCGCTATCGCTTTTTGTCTCTCCGTCCCTCATGCTGTCTCTCTCTCTCTCTCTCCCTCGTGCTGTCTCTCTCTCTCCCTCATGCTGTCTCTCTCTCTACTTGGTGCTGTCTCTCTCCCTTGCGCTGTCGAGCTCTCTCCCCCGCTCTGTCTGTCTCTCTCCCTCATGCTGTCTCCCTCTCTCTCTCTCTTCCGCACGCAGTCTCTCTCTATCCCTCTCCCACGCTCTAACTCTCTCTCTATCACTTCCCCCCATGCTCTCTCTCTCTCTACATCGCACTGTCTCTTTTTCTCTCTCCATCCCTAACGCTGTCTCACTCTCTCTCCCTCTCTTCCATGTGCTGTCTCTATCCCTCACGCTGTATCTCTCTCTCCCTCGTGCTGTCTCATTCTCTCTCTCTCTCCCCTGCCCTGTCTCTCTCTCTCACACTCTCTCACCCTAGCGCGCTCTCTCTCTCTCTGTCCCTCCCCCAGCTGTCTCTCTGTCTCTGCCTCGTGCTGTCTCTCTCTCTCCCTGCACTGTCTCTCTCTCTCCCTCACACTGTCTCCCTCTCTCTCTCTCCCTCACGCTGTCTCTCGCTCTCCCTCTCCCTCACATTGATTCTCTCTCTCTCTCTCTCTCCCCCTCATGCTGTCTCTCCCCTTTCCCTCACACTGTCTCTTTTTCTCTCTCCGTCCCTCATGCTGTCTCTCTCTCTCTCTCCCTCAAGCTGTCTCTCTCTCAAGCTGTCTCTATCTCTCTCCCTCTCTTCTTCATGCTTTCTCTCCCTCTCTGTGATGTCTCTCTCTCACCGCGCTGTCTCTCTCTCTCCCTCACTCTGTCACTCTCTCTTTCCCTCGTGCTGTCTCTCTCTCCCTCTCCCTCACGCTGACTCTCTCTCTCTCTTCTCGCCTCATGCTGTATCTCTCTCTCTCTCCCTCACGTTGTCTCTCTCTCTCTCCCCCTCATGCTGTCTCTCTCCCTCACGCTGTCTCTCTCTCTCTCCCTCACGCTGTCTGTCTCTCTCCCTCTCCCTCACGCTGACTCTCTCTCTCTCTCCCTCATGTTGTCTCTCTGTCTCTCTCCCCCTCATGCTGTCTCTCTCCCTCACGCTGTCTCCCTCTCTCTCTCCCCCTCACGCTTTCTCTCCCTCTCTCTCCGTCGCGCTGTCTCTCTCTCTCTCTCTCCCCGGTGCAGTCTTTCTCTAACACATTCTCTCCCTCGAGCTGTCTCTCTCTCTCTCTCTCTCTCCCTCCCCCAGCTGTCACTCTCTCTCTCTGCCTCGCGCTGTCTCTCTCTCTACTTCATGCTGGCTCTCTCTCCCTTACGCTGTCTCTCTCTCTCCCCCGCGCTGTCTCTCTCTCTCCCTCATGCTTTCTCTCTCTCCCTCGTGCTGTCTCTCTCTCTCCCCCACACTGTCTTCCTCTCTTTCCCTCATGCTGTCTCTCTCTCTCTCTCTCCCTCATGCTGTCTCTCTCTCTCCCTCATGCTGTCTTTCTCTCTACTTGGTGCTGTCTCTCTCCCTTGCGCTGTCGTGCTCTCTCCCCCGCTCTGTCTGTCCCTCTCCCTCATGCTGTCTCCCTCTCTCTCTCTCTTCCTCACGCTGTCTCTCTCTATCCCTCTCCCTCGCTCTGACTCTCTCTCTATCACTCCCCCTCATGCTGTCTCTCTCTCTCCATCGCACTGTCTCTTTTTCTCTCTCCGTCCCTCACGCTGTCTCACTCTCTCTCCCTCTCTTCCATGTGCTGTCTCTGTCCCTCACGCTGTATCTCTCTCTCCCTCATGCTGTCTCTCTCTCTCTCGCCCTCGCACTGTCTCACTCCCCCATACGCTGTCTCTCTCTCTATCCCTCACGCTGTCTCTCTCTCTCCCTCTCCCTCGCGCTGTCTATTCTCTCTCTCTCTCCCCTGCCCTGTCTCTCTCTCACACTCTCTCTCCCGAGCGCTCTCTCTCTCTCTCCCTCCCCGAGCTGTCTCTCTGTCTCTACCTCATGCTGTCTCTCTCTCTCTCCCTGCACTGTCTCTCTCTCCCTCACACTGTCTCTCTCTCTCTTTCTCTCCCTCACGCTGTCTCTTGCTCTCCCTCTCCCTCTTGTTGATTCTCAATCTCTCTCTCTCTCTCCCCCTCATGCTGTCTCTCCCCCTTTCCCTCACACTGTCTCCTTTTCTCTCTCCGTCCCTCATGCTGTCTCTCGCTCTCTCTCCCTCACGCTGTCTCTCTCTCTCACCCTCTCTTCTTCATGCTTTCTCTCCCTCCCTCGTGCTGTGTCTCTCTCTCACCGCGCTGTCTCTCTCTCTCCCTCAGTCTGTCTCTCTCTCTCTCTCCCTCATGCTGTCTCTCTCTCTCTCCCTCTCCCTCGCGCTGACTCTCTCTCTCTCTTCTCGCCCTCATGCTGTGTCTCTCTCTCTCTCCCTCACGTTGTCTCTCTCTCTCTCTCCCCCTCATGCTGTCTCTCTCCCTCACGCTGTCTCTCTCTCTCTCTGTCCCTCACGCTGTCTCTCTCTCTCCCTTGCGGTGGCTCTCTCTCTCTTCCCGCCGTCATGCTGTGTCTCTCTCTCTCTCCCTCATGCTGTCTCTCTCTCTCTCCCTCTCTTCTTCATGCTTTCACTCCCTCCCTCGCGCTGTGTCTCTCTCTCACCGCGCTGTCTCTCTCTCTCCCTCAGTCTGTCTCTCTCTCTCTCTCCCTCATGCTCTCTCTCTCTCCCTCTCCCTCGCGCTGACTCTCTCTCTCTTCCCGCCGTCATGCTGTGTCTATCTCTTTCTCCCTCACGTTGTCTCTCTCTCTCTCTCTCCCCCTCATGCTGTCACTCTCCCTCATGCTGTCTCTCTCTCTCTCTCCCCCTCGCGCTTTCTTTCCCTCTCTCTCCCTCGCGCTGTCTCTCTCTCTCTCTCTCTCTCTCGCCGGCGCTGTCTCTCTCTCACACTCTCTCTCTCTCGAGCTGTCTCTCTCTCTCTCCCTACCTCCCCAGCTGTCTCTCTCCCTCGCGCTGTCTCTCTCTCTCCCTCATGCTGTCTCTCTCTCTCTGCCTCGTGCTGTCTCTCTCTCTCCCCCATGCTGTCTCCCTCTCTCTCCCTCACGCTGGGTCTCTCTCTCTCTCCCCCTCATGTTGTCTCTCTCGCTCTCCCTCGCGCTGTTTCTACCTCTCTCCCTCATGTCCTAATGCTGTCTCTCTCCCCCTCACGCTGTCTCTCTCTCTCTCCCCCCGCGCTGTCTCTCTCTCTCCCCCTCATGCTGTCTCTCTCTCTCTCTCCCTTGCGCTCTCTCTCTCCTCCTCACGCTGTCTCCCTCTCTCTCCCTCACGCTGTCTGTCTCGCTCCCTCTCCCTCATGCTGTCTCTCTCTCTCTCTCTCTCTCTCTATCTCTCCACCTCATGCACTCTCTCTATCTGTCCCTCGCACTGTATCATTTCCTCTTTCCGTCCCTCATGCTGTCTCTCTCTCTCTCTCCCTCACGCTGTCACTCTCTCTCTCTCCCTCTCTTCCTCATGCTGTCTCTTTCCCTCACACTGTCTCTCTCTCTCCCTCATGATGTCTCTCTCTCTCACTCTCCCTCACGCTGTCTCTCCCTCTCCCTCTCCCTCGCGCTGTCTGTCTCTCTCTCCCTCTCCCCTGCTCTGTCTCTCTCTCTCTCGCTCGCTCTCCCAGCTGTCTCTCTCTCTCTCCCTCATGCTGTATCTCTGTCTACTTTGTGCTGTCTCTTTCTCCCTCGCGCTGTCTCTCTCTCTCCACGCACTGTCTCTCTCTCTCACTCACGCTGTCTCACTCTCTCTGTCTCGCACTGTCACTATCTCTCACTCGCGCTATCGCTTTTTGTCTCTCCGTCCCTCATGCTGTCTCTCTCTCTCTCTCTCCCTCGTGCTGTCTCTCTCTCTCCCTCATGCTGTCTCTCTCTCTACTTGGTGCTGTCTCTCTCCCTTGCGCTGTCGAGCTCTCTCCCCTGCTCTGTCTGTCTCTCTCCCTCATGCTGTCTCCCTCTCTCTCTCTCTTCCTCACGCAGTCTCTCTCTATCCCTCTCCCACGCTCTGACTCTCTCTCTATCACTTCCCCCCATGCTCTCTCTCTCTCTACATCGCACTGTCTCTTTTTCTCTCTCCATCCCTAACGCTGTCTCACTCTCTCTCCCTCTCTTCCATGTGCTGTCTCTATCCCTCACGCTGTATCTCTCTCTCCCTCGTGCTGTCTCATTCTCTCTCTCTCTCCCCTGCCCTGTCTCTCTCTCACACTCTCTCACCCTAGCGCGCTCTCTCTCTCTCTGTCCCTCCCCCAGCTGTCTCTCTGTCTCTGCCTCGTGCTGTCTCTCTCTCTCCCTGCACTGTCTCTCTCTCTCCCTCACACTGTCTCCCTCTCTCTCTCTCCCTCACGCTGTCTCTCGCTCTCCCTCTCCCTCACATTGATTCTCTCTCTCTCTCTCTCTCCCCCTCATGCTGTCTCTCCCCTTTCCCTCACACTGTCTCTTTTTCTCTCTCCGTCCCTCATGCTGTCTCTCTCTCTCTCTCCATCAAGCTGTCTCTCTCTCAAGCTGTATCTCTCTCTCTCCCTCTCTTCTTCATGCTTTCTCTCCGTCCCTGTGATGTCTCTCTCTCACCGCACTGTCTCTCTCTCTCCCTCACTCTGTCACTCTCTCTTTCCCTCGTGCTGTCTCTCTCTCCCTCTCCCTCACGCTGACTCTCTCTCTCTCTTCTCGCCTCATGCTGTATCTCTCTCTCTCTCCCTCACGTTGTCTCTCTCTCTCTCCCCCTCATGCTGTCTCTCTCCCTCACGCTGTCTCTCTCTCTCTCCCTCACGCTGTCTCTCTCTCTCCCTCTCCCTCACGCTGACTCTCTCTCTCTCTTCCCGTCCTCATGCTGTATCTCTCTCTCTCCCTCACGTTGTCTCTCTCTCTCTCCCCCTCATGCTGTCTCTCTCCCTCACGCTGTCTCTCTCTCTCTCCCTCACGCTGTCTGTCTCTCTCCCTCTCCCTCACGTTGACTCTCTCTCTCTCTTCCCGTCCTCATGCTGTCTCTCTCTCTCTCTCCCTCATGTTGTCTCTCTGTCTCTCTCCCCCTCATGCTGTCTCTCTCCCTCACGCTGTCTCCCTCTCTCTCTCCCCCTCACGCTTTCTCTCCCTCTCTCTCCCTCGCGCTGTCTCTCTCTCTCTCTCTCTCCCCGGTGCAGTCTTTCTCTCACACATTCTCTCCCTCGAGCTGTCTCTCTCTCTCTCTCTCTCCCTCCCCCAGCTGTCACTCTCTCTCTCTGCCTCGCGCTGTCTCTCTCTCTACTTCATGCTGGCTCTCTCTCCCTTACGCTGTCTCTCTCTCTCCCCCGCGCTGTCTCTCTCTCTCCCTCATGCTTTCTCTCTCTCCCTCGTGCTGTCTCTCTCTCTCCCCCACACTGTCTTCCTCTCTTTCCCTCATGCTGGGTCTCTCTCTCTCTCCCCCTCATGCTGTCGCTCTCTCTCTCTCCGTCATGCTGTCTCTTCCTCTCTCCCTCATGTCCTAATGCTGTCTCTCTCCCCCTCGCGCTGTCTCTCTCTCTCTCCCCCGCGCTGTCTCTCTCTCTCTCTCTCCCTTGCGCTGTCTCTCTCTCTTCCTCGCGCTGTCTCCCTCTCTCTCCCTCAAGCTGTCTCTCTCTCTCTCTCCATCACGCTGTCTCTCTCTCTCTCCCTCTCTTCTTCATGCTTTCTCTCCCTCCCTCGCGCTGTGTCTCTCTCTCACCGCGCTGTCTTTCTCTCTCCCTCAGTCTGTCTCTCTCTCTCTCTCCCTCATGCTGTCTCTCTCCCTCCCTCTCCCTCGCGCTGACTCTCTCTCTCTCTTCTCGCCCTCATGCTGTATCTCTCTCTCTCTCCCTCACGTTGTCTCTCTCTCTCTCTCTCCCCCTCATGCTCTCTCTCTCCCTCACGCTGTCTCTCTCTCTCTCTCCCTCACGCTGTCTCTCTCTCCCTCGCGCTGACTCTCTCTCTCTTCCTGCCGTCATGCTGTGTCTCTCTCACTCTCCCTCACGTTGTCTCACTCTCTCTCTCCCCCTCATGCTGTCACCCTCCCTCACGCTGTCTCTCTCTCTCTCTCTCCCCCTCACGCTTTCTTTCCCTCTCTCTCCCTCGCGCTGTCTCTCTCTATCTCTCTCTCTCTCTCTCTCGCCGGCGCTGTCTCTCTCTCACACTCTCTCTCTCTCAAGCTGTCTCTCTCTCTCTCTACCTCCCCAGCTGTCTCTCTCTCTCTCTCCCGCGCACTGTCTCTCTCTCTCCCTCATGCTGTCTCTCTCTCTCTACTTCATGCTCTCTCCCTCTCCCTCACGCTGTCTCTCTCTCTCCCCCGCGCTTTCTCTCTCTCTCCCTCATGCTGTCTCTCTCTCTCTGCCTCGTGCTGTCTCTCTCTCTCCCCCGCGAAGTCTCCTTCTCTCTCCCTCATGCTGGGTCTCTCTCTGTCCCGCTCATGTTGTCTCTCTCGCTCTCCCTCGCGCTGTCTCTCCCTCTCTCCCTCATGTCCTAATGCTGTCTCTCTCCCCCTCACGCTGTCTCTCTCTCTCTCTCCCGCGCTGTCTCTCTCTCTCCCTCATGCTGTCTCTCTCTCTCTCCCTTGCGCTCTCTCTCTCCTCCTCGCGCTGTCTCCCTCTCTCTCCCTCACGCTGTCTGTCTCGCTCGCTCTCCCTCATGCTGTCTCTCTCTCTCTCTCTCTCTATCTCTCCACCTCATGCACTCTCTCTATCTCTCCCTCGCACTGTATCATTTCCTCTTTCCGTCCCTCATGCTGTCTCTCTCTCTCTCTCTCTCTCTCTATCTCTCCACCTCATGCACTCTCTCTATCTCTCTGCCTCGCGCTGTCTCTCTCTCTACTTCAGCTGTCTCTCTCTCCCTCACGCTGTCTCTCTCTCTCCCCCGCGCTGTCTCTCTCTCTCCCTCATGCTTTCTCTCTCTCTCTCCCTCATGCTGTCTCTCTCTCTCCCCCGCGCTGTCTCCCTCTCTTTCTATCACGCTGGGTTTCTCTCTCTCTCCCCCTCATGCTGTCGCTCTCTCTCTATCCCTCGCCCTGTCTCTTTTTCTCTCTCCGTCCCTCATGCTGTCTCTCTCTCTCTCTCCGTCATGCTGTCTCTTCCTCTCTCCCTCATGTCCTAATGCTGTCTCTCTCCCCCTCGCGCTGTCTCTCTCTCTCCCCCGTGCTCTCTCTCTCTCTCTCTCCCTTGCGCTGTCTCTCTCTCTTCCTCGCGCTGTCTCCCTCTCTCTCCCTCAAGCTGTCTGTCTCTCTCCCTGTCCCTCATGCTGTCTCTCTCTCTCTCTCTATCTCTCCCCCTCATGCACTCTCTCTATCACTCCCTCGCACTGTATCTTTTTCTCTCTCCGTCCCAAATGCTGTCTCTCTCTCTCTCCCTCTCTTCCTCCTGCTGTCTCTCTCCCTCGCACTGTCTCTCTCTCTCCCTCATGCTGTCTCTCTCTCTCTCTCTCCCTCGCACTGTCTCTCTCTCTCCCTCACGTTGTCTCTCTCTCTCTCCCTCACGCTGTCTCTCTCTCTCCCTCTCCCTCATGCTGTCTGTCTCTCTCTCCCTCTCCCCTGCGCTGTCTCTCTCTCTCTCTCGCTCGCTCCCCCAGCTGTCTCTCTCTCCCTCCCTCACGCTGTATCTCTCTCTACTTTGTGCTGTCTCTCTCCCTCATGCTGTCTCGCTCTCTCCACGCACAGTCTCTCTCTCTGTCTCTCACGCTGTCTGTCTCTCTCTCTCTCGTGCTGTCACTATCTCTCACTCACGCTGTCTCCCTCTCTCTCCCTCACGCTGTCTCTTTTTGTCTCTTCGTCCCTCATGCTGTCTCTCTCTCTCTCTCTCCCTCATGCTGTCTCTCTCTCTCCCTCATGCTGTCTTTCTCTCTACTTGGTGCTGTCTCTCTCCCTTGCGCTGTCGTGCTCTCTCCCCCGCTCTATCTGTCTCTCTCCCTCATGCTGTCTCCCTCTCTCTCTCTCTTCCTCACGCTGTCTCTCTCTATCCCTCTCCCTCGCTCTGACTCTCTCTCTCTATCACTCCCCCTCATGCTGTCTCTCTCTCTCCATCGCACTGTCTCTTTTTCTCTCTCCGTCCCTCACGCTGTCTCACTCTCTCTCCCTCTCTTCCATGTGCTGTCTCTGTCCCTCACGCTGTATCTCTCTCTCCCTCATGCTGTCTCTCTCTCTCTCTCCCTCGCACTGTCTCACTCCCCCATACGCTGTCTCTCTCTCTATCCCTCATGCTGTCTCTCTCTCTCCCTCTCCCTCGCGCTGTCTATTCTCTCTCTCTCTCCCCTGCCCTGTCTCTCTCTCACACTCTCTCTCCCGAGCGCTCTCTCTCTCTCTCTCCCTCCCCTAGCTGTCTCTCTGTCTCTACCTCATGCTGTCTCTCTCTCTCCCTGCACTGTCTCTCTCTCCCTCACACTGTCTCTCTCTCTCTTTCTCTCCCTCATGCTGTCTCTTGCTCTCCCTCTCCCTCTCGTTGATTCTCAATCTCTCTCTCTCTCTCCCCCTCATGCTGTCTCTCCCCCTTTCCCTCACACTGTCTCCTTTTCTCTCTCCGTCCCTCATGCTGTCTCTCTCTCTCTCTCCCTCACGCTGTCTCTCTCTCTCACCCTCTCTTCTTCATGCTTTCTCTCCCTCCCTCGCGCTGTGTCTCTCTCTCACCGCGCTGTCTCTCTCTCTCCCTCAGTCTGTCTCTCTCTCTCTCTCCCTCACGCTGTCTCTCTCTCTCCCTCTCCCTCGCGCTGACTCTCTCTCTCTATTCTCGCCCTTATGCTGTGTCTCTCTCTCTCCCCCTCATGCTGTCTCTCTCCCTCACGCTGTCTCTCTCTCTCTCTCTCTCCCTCACACTGTCTCTCTCTCTCCCTCGCGGTGGCTCTCTCTCTCTTCCCGCCGTCATGCTGTGTCTCTCTCTCTCTCCCTCACGTTGTCTCTCTCTCTCTCCCCCTCATGCTGTCTCTCTCCCTTGCGCTGTCTCTCTTTCTCTCTCTCGCCGGCGCTATCTCTCTCTCACACTCTCTCTCTCTCTCGAGCTGTCTCTCTCTCTCTCTCTACCTCCCCAGCTGTCTGTCTCTCTACTTCATGCTGTCTCCCTCTCCCTCACGCTGTCTCTCTCTCTCCCCCGCGCTGTCTCTCTCTCTCCCTCATGCTGCCTGTCTCTCTCTGCCTCGTGCTGTCTCTCTCTCTCCCCCGCGCTGTCTCCTTCTCTATCCCTCACGCTGGGTCTCTGTCTCTCTCCCCCTCATGTTGTCTCTCTCGCTCTCCCTCGTGCTGTCTCTCGCTCTCTCCCTCATGTCCTAATGCTGTCTCTCTCCCCCTCACGCTGTCTCTCTCTTTCTCCCCCGCGCTGTCTCTCCCTCTCCCTCGCGCTGACTCTCTCTCTCTCTTCTCGCCTGATGCTGTATCTCTCTCTCTCCCTCACGCTGTCTCTCTCTCTCTCCCCCCCTCATGCTGTCTCTCTCCCTCACGCTATCTCTCTCTCTCTCCCTCACGCTGTCTCTCTCTCTCCCTCTCCCTCGCGCTGACTCTCTCGCTCTCTTCCCGTCCTCATGCTGTCTCTCTCTCTCTCTCCCTCACGTTGTCTCTCAGTCTCTCTCCCCCTCATGCTGTCTCTCTCCCTCACGCTGTCTCCCTCTCTCTCTCCCCCTCACGCTTTCTCTCCCTCTCTCCCCGTCGCGCTGTCTCTCTCTCTCTCTCTCTCCCCGGTGCAGTCTTTCTCTCACACATTCTGTCCCTCGAGCTGTCTCTCTCTCTCTATCTACCTCCCCCAGCTGTCACTCTCTCTCTCTCTGCCTCGCAATGTCTCTCTCTCTACTTCATGCTGTCTCTCTCTCCCTCACGCTGTCTCTCTCTCTACCCCACGCTGTCTCTCTCTCTCCCTCATGCTTTCTCTCTCTCTCTTCCTCGTGCTGTCTCTGTCTCCCCCGCACTGTCTCCCTCTCTTCCCTCACGCTGGGTCTCTCTCTCTCTCCCCCTCATGCTGTCGCTCTCTCTCTCTCCGTCATGCTGTCTCATCCTCTCTCCCTCATGTCCTAATGCTGTCTCTCTCCCCCTCGCGCTGTCTCTCTCTCTCTCCCCCGCGCTGTATCTCTCTCTCTCTCTCTCCCTTGCGCTGTCTCTCTCTCTTCCTCGTGCTGTCTCCCTCTCTCTCCCTCAAGCTGTCTGTCTCTCTCCCTGTCCCTCATGCTGTCTCTCTCTCTCTCTCTCTATCTCTCCCCCTCATGCACTCTCTCAATCTCTCCCTCGCACTGTATCTTTTTCTCTCTCTGTCCCTCATGCTGTCTCTCTCTCTCTCCCTCTCTTCCTCCTGCTGTCTCTCTCCCTTGCACTGTCTCTCTCTGTCCCTCATGCTGTCTCTCTCTCTCTCTCTCCCTCGCACTGTCTCTCTCTCTCCCTCACGTTGTCTCGCTCTCTCTCCCTCACGCTGTCTCTCTCTCTCTCCCTCTCCCTCATGCTGTCTGTCTCTCTCCCTCTCCCCTGCGCTGTCTCTCTCTCTCTCGCTCGCTCGCTCCCCCAGCTGTCTCTCTCTCTCTCCCTCACGCTGTATCTCTGTCTACTTTGTGCTGTCTCTCTCCCTCATGCTGTCTCGCTCTCTCCACGCACTGTCTCTCCCGCTCTCACGCTGTCTCTCTCTCTCTCTCTCGTGCTGTCACTATCTCTCACTCACGCTGTCTCTTTTTGTCTCTCCATCCCTCATGCTGTCTCTCTCTCTCTCTCTCCCTCATGCTGTCTCTCTCTCTCCCTCATGCTGTCTTTCTCTCTACTTGGTGCTGTCTCTCTCCCTTGCGCTGTCTAGCTCTCTCCCCCACTATGTCTGTCTATCTCCCTCATGCTGTCTCCCTCTCTCTCTCTCTTCCTCACGCTGTCTCTCTCTATTCCTCTCCCTCGCTCTGACTCTCTCTCTATCACTCCCCCTCATGCTGTCTCTCTCTCTCCATCGCACTGTCTCTTTTTCTCTCTCCGTCCCTCATGCTGTCTCACTCGCTCTCCCTCTCTTCCATGTGCTGTCTCTGTCCCTCACGCTGTATCTCTCTCTCCCTCATGCTGTCTCTCTCTCTCTCTCTCCCTCGCACTGTCTCACTCCCCCATACGCTGTCTCTCTCTCTATCCCTCATGCTGTCTCTCTCTCTCCCTCTCCCTCGCGCTGTCTATTCTCTCTCTCTCTCCCCTGCCCTGTCTCTCTCTCACACTCTCTCTCCCTAGTGCTCTCTCTCTCTCTCTCCCTCCCCGAGCTGTCTCTCTGTCTCTATCTCATGCTGTCTCTCTCTCTCCCTGCACTGTCTCTCTCTCCCTCACAATGTCTCTCTCTCTCTCTCCCTCACGCTGTCTCTTGCTCTCCCTCTCCCTCTTGTTGATTCTCAATCTCTCTATCTCTCCCCCTCATGCTGTCTCTCCCCCTTTCCCTCACACTGTCTCCTTTTCTCTCTCCGTCCCTCATGCTGTCTCTCTCTCTCTCTCCCTCACGCTGTCTCTTGCTCTCCCTCTCCCTCTTGTTGATTCTCAATCTCTCTATCTCTCCCCCTCATGCTGTCTCTCCCCCTTTCCCTCACACTGTCTCCTTTTCTCTCTCCGTCCCTCATGCTGTCTCTCTCTCTCTCTCCCTCACGCTGTCTCTCTCTCTCTCTCTCTCCCTCACGCTGTCTCTCTCTCTCCCTCGCGGTGACTCTCTCTCTCTTCCCGCCGTCATGCTGTGTCTCTCTCTCTCTCCCTCACGTTGTCTCTCTCTCTCTCTCTCCCCTTCATGCTGTCTCTCTCCCTCGCGCTGTCTCTCTCTCTCTCTCTCTCTCTCTCGCCAGCGCTGTCTCTCTCTCACACTCTCTCTCTCTCTCGAGCTGTCTCTCTCTCTCTCTCTACCTCCCCAACTGTCTCTCTCTCTACTTCATGCTGTCTCCCTCTCCCTCACGGTCTCTCTCTCTCCCCCGCGCTGTCTCTCTCTCTCCCTCATGCTGCCTCTCTCTCTCTGCCTCGTGCTGTCTCTCTCTCTCCCCCGCGCTGTCTCCTTCTCTCTCCCTCACGCTGGGTCTCTCTCTCTCTCCCCCTCATGCTGTCTCTCTCTTTCTCCCCGCACTGTCTCTCTCTCTCTCCCTAATGCTGTCTCTCTCTCTCTCTCCCTTGCGCTCTCTCTCTCCTCCTCGCGCTGTCTCCCTCTCTCTCCCTCACGCTGTCTGTCTCTCTCCCTCTCCCTCATGCTGTCTCTCTCTCTCTCTCTCTCTCTCTCTATTTCTCCACCGCATGCACTCTCTCCATCTCTCCCTCGCACTGTATCATTTCCTCTTTCCGTCCCTCATGTTGTCTCTCTCTCTCTCTCCCTCATGCTGTCTCTCTCTCTCTCTCCCTCTCTTCCTCGTGCTGTTTCTCTCCTTCACACTGTCTCTCTCTCTCCCTCATGCTGTCTCTCTCTCACCCTCATGCTGTCTCTCCCTCTCCCTGTCCCTCTCCCCTGCGCTGTCTCTCTCTCTCTCGCTCGCTCCCCCAGCTGTCTCTCTCTCTCTCCCTCATGCTGTATCTCTCTCTACTTTGTGCTGTCTCTTTCTCCCTCGCACTGTCTCTCTCTCTCCACGCACTGTCTCTCTCTCTCACTCACGCTGTCTCTGTCTCTCTCTCTCGCGCTGTCACTATCACTCACTCGCGCTGTCTCCCTCTCTCTCCCTCTCTCTCCCTCACGCTGTCTCTTTTTGTCTCTCTGTCCCTCATGCTGTCTCTCTCTCTCTCCCTTGTGCTGTCTCTCTCTCTCTCCCTCATGCTGTCTCTCTCTATACTTTGTGCTGTCTCTCTCCCTTGCGCTGTCTAGCATTCTACCCCGCTCTGTCTGTCTCTCTCCCTCATGCTGTCTCCCTCTCTCTCTCTCTCTTCCTCACGCTGTCTCTCTCTATCCCTCTCCCTCGCTCTGATTCTCTCTCTATCACTCCCCCTCATGCTGTCTCTCTCTCTCCATCGCACTATCTCTTTTTCTCTCTCCGTCCCTCACGCTGTCTCACTCTCTCTCCCTCTCTTCCATGTGCTGTCTCTGTCCCTCATCTGTATCTCTCTCTCCCTCATGCTGACTCTCTCTCTCTCTCCCTCATACTGTCTCATTCCCCCATACGCTGTCTCTCTCTCTATCCCTCACGCTGTCTCTCTCTCCCTCTCCCTTGTGCTGTCTATTCTCTCTCTCTCTCCCCTGCCCTGTCTCTCTCTCACACTCTCTCTCCCTAGCGCTCTCTCTCTCTCTCTCTCCCTCCCCGAGCTGTCTCTCTGTCTCTACCTCATGCTGTCTCTCTCTCTCCCTGCACTGTCTCTCTCTCCCTCACACTGTCTCTCTCTCTCTCTCTCCCTCACGCTGTCTCTTGCTCTCCCTCTCCCTCTCGTTGATTCTCAATCTCTCTCTCTCCCCCTCATGCTGTCTCTCCCCCTTTCCCTCACACTGTCTCCTTTTCTCTCTCCGTCCCTCATGCTGTCTCTCTCTCTCTCTCCCTCACGCTGTCTCTCTCTCTCTCCCTCTCTTCTTCATGCTTTCTCTCCCTCCCTCGCGCTGTGTCTCTCTCTCACCGCGCTGTCTCTCTCTCTCCCTCAGTCTGTCTCTCTCTCTCTCTCTCCCTCACGCTGTCTCTCTCTCTTCCTCTCCCTCGCGCTGACTCTCTCTCTTCTCGCCCTCATGCTGTGTCTCTCTCTCTCTCCCTCACATTGTCTCACTCTCTCTCTCCCCCTCATGCTGTCTCTCTCCCTCACGCTGTCTCTCTCTCTCCCTCGCGCTGACTCTCTCTCTCTTCCCGCCGTCATGCTGTGTCTCTCTCTCTCTCCCTCACGTTGTCTCTCTCTCTCTCTCTCCCCCTCATGCTGTCTCTCTCCCTCGCGCTGTCTCTCTCTCTCTCTCTCTCTCGCCGGCGCTGTCTCTCTCACACTCTCTCTCTCTCGAGCTGTCTCTCTCTACCTCCCCAGCTGTCTCTCTCTGTCTCTCTCTCTCTACTTCATGCTGTCTCTCTCTCCCTCACGCTGTCTCTCTCTCTCCCCCGCGCTGTCTCTCTCTCCCCCTCATGCTGTCTCTCTCTCTCTGCCTCGTGCTGTCTCTCTCTCTCCCCCGCGCTGTCTCCTTCTCTCTCCCTCACGCTGGATCTCTCTCTCTCTCCCCCTCATGTTGTCTCTCTCGCTCTCCCTCGCGCTGTCTCTCCCTCTCTCCCTCATGTCCTAATGCTGTCTCTCTCCCCCTCACGCTGTCTCTCTCTTTCTCCCTCATGCTGTCTCTCTCTCTCTCTCCCTTGCGCTCTCTCTCCCCTCCTCGCGCTGTCTCCCTCTCTCTCCCTCATGCTGTCTCTCTCTCTCTCTCTCTCTCCCTCGATCTCTCCACCTCATGCACTCTCTCTATCTCTCCCTCGCACTGTATCATTTCCTCTTTCCGTCCCTCATGCTGTCTCTCTCTCTCCCTCCCTCATGCTGTCTCTCTCTCTCTCTCCCTCTCTTACTCATGCTGTCTCTCTCCCTCACAGTCTCTCTCTCTCTCCCTCATGCTGTCTCTCTCTCACCCTCACGCTGTCTCTCCCTCTCCCTCTCCCTCGCGCTGTCTGTCTCTCTCTCCCTTCCCCCCCGCACTGTCTCTCTCTCTCTCGCTCGCTCCCCCAGCTGTCTCTCTCTCTCTCCCTCATGCTGTATCTCTCTCTACTTTGTGCTGTCTCTTTCTCCCTCGCACTGTCTCGCTCTCTCCACGCACTGTCTCTCTCTCTCTCTCTCACGCTGTCTCTCTCTCTCTCTCTCTCGTGCTGTCACTATCTCTCACTCACGCTGTCTCCCTCTCTCTCCCTCACGCTGTCTCTTTTTGTCTCTCCGTCCCTCATGCTGTCTCTCTCTCTCTCTCTCCCTCGTGCTGTCTCTCTCTCTCCCTCATGCTGTCTCTCTCTGTACTTGGTGCTGTCTCTCTCACTTGCGCTGTCTAGCTCTCTCCCCTGCTCTGTCTGTCTCTCTCCCTCATGCTGTCTTCCTCTCTCTCTCTCTTCCTCACGCTGTCTCTCTCTATCCTTCTCTCTCGCTCTGACTCTCTCTCTAACACTCCCCCTCATGCTCTCTCTCTCTCTCCATCGCACTGTCTCTTTTTCTCTCTCCGTCCCTCACGCTGTCTCGCTCTCTCTCCCTCTCTTCCATGTGCTGTCTCTATCCCTCACGCTGTTTCTCTCTCTCCCTCATGCTGTCTCTCTCTCTCTCTCTCCCTCGCACTGTCTCACTCCCCCATACGCTGTCTCTCTCTCTTCCCTCACGCTGTCTCTCTCCCTCTCCCTCGCGCTGTCTCATTCTCTCTGTCTCTCCCCTGCCCTGTCTCTCTCTCACACTATCTCTCCCTAGCGCTCTCTCTCTCCCTCCCCCAGCTGTCTCTCTGTCTCTACCTCGTGCTGTCTCTCTCCCAGCACTGTCTCTCTCTCCCTCACACTGTCTCTCTCTCTCTCTCTCCCTCACGCTGTCTCTCACTCTCCCTCTCCCTCACGTTGATTCTCTCTCTCTCTCTCTCCCCCTCATGCTGTCTCTCCCCCTTTCCCTCACACTGTCTCTTTTTCTCTCTCCGTCCCTCATGCTGTCTCTCTCTCTCTTTCCCTCACGGTATCTCTCTCTCTCCCTCTCTTCACGCTTTCTCTCCCTCCCTGCGATGTCTCTCTCTCTCCCCCGCTGTCTCTCCCTCTCCCTCACTTTGTCTCTCTCTCTCCCCCTCATGCTGTCTCTCTCCCTCACGCTGTCTCTCTCTCTCTCTCCCTCACGCTGTCTCTCTTTCCCTCTCCCTCATGCTGACTCTCTCTCTCTCTTCCCGCACTCATGCTGTGTCTCTCTCTCTCTCCGTCACGTTGTCTCTCTCTCTCTCCCCCTCATGCTGTCTCTCTCCCTCACGCTGTCTCTCTCTCTCTCTCTCCCCCTCACGCTTACTCTCCCTCTCCCTCCCTCGCGCTGTCTCTCTCTCTCTCTCTCCCTGGTGCTGTCTCTCTCTCTCCCCCGCGCTGTCTCCCTCTCTCTCCCTCACGCTGTGTCTCTCTTTCTCTCCCCCTCATGCTGTCTCTCTCTCTCTCTCCCTCACACTGTCTCTCTCTCCCTCCCTTCTTCCTCATGCTGTCTCTCTCCCCCTCGCGCTGTCTCTCTCTCTCCAGCACGCTGACTCTCTCTCTCTCTCCCCCCCTCATGCTGTCTCTCTCTCTCTCCCTCGCACTGTCTCTTTTTCTCTCTCTGTCCTTCATGCTGTCTCTCTCTCTCTCTCCCTCATGCTGTCTCTCTCTCTCTCCCTCTCTTCCTCGTGCTGTCTCTCTCCCTCGTGCTGTATCTCTCTCACCCTCATGCTGTCTCTCTCTCTCTCTCTCTCACGCTGTCTATCTCCCCCACATGCTGTCTCTCTCCCTCTCCCTCACGCTGTCTCTCTCCCTCTCCCTCGCTCTGTCTCTCTCTCTCTCTCTCTCCCCTGAGCAGTCTCTCTCTCACACTCTCTCTCTCTCGCGCTGTATCTCTCTCTCTCCCTCCCCCACCTGTCTCTCTCACTCTCCCTCGTGCTGTCTCTCTGTCTACTTCATGCTGTATCTCTCTCCCTCGTGCTGTCTCTCTCTCTCCACGCACTGTCTCTCCCTCTCACTAACACTCTCTCTCTCTCTCCTTCGCGCTGTCTCCTTCTCTCCCTCCCGCTGTCTCTCTCTCTGCACCGCATTGTCTTTCTATCTCCCTCATGCTGTCTCTTTTTCTGTCTCCGTCCCTCATGCTGTCTATCTCTCTCTCGCTCCCACATGCTGTCTCTCTCTCTCTCTCTATCTCCTGTGTTGTCTCTCTCTCACACTCTCTCTCCCTCGCGCTGTCTCTCTCTCTCTCTCCCTCCCTCCAGCTATCTCTCTCTCTCTCCCTTGTGCTGTCTATCTCTCTCCCTTGTGCTGTCTCTCTCTCTCCCCTGCTCTGTCTGTCTCTCTCCTTCATGCTGTCTCTCTATTTCTCTCCCTCGGGCTGTCTCTCTCTCTCACTCGTGCTGTCTCCCTCAAGCTTTCTCTCTCTCTCTCCCTTGTGCTGTCTATCTCTCTCCCTCGTGCTGTCTCTCTCTCTCCCCTGCTCTGTCTGTCTCTCTCCTTCATGCTGTCTCTCTATTTCTCTCCCTCGCTCTGACTCTCTCTCTCTCTCCCCCTCATGCTCTCTCTCTCTCTCTCCCTCGCACTGTCTCTTTTTCTCTCTCCGTCCCTCATGCTCTCTCTCTCTCCCTTATGCTGTCTCTGTCTCTCCCCCGCGCTGTCTCCCTCTCTCTCCCTCACGCTGTGTCTCTCTTTCTCTCCCCCTCATGCTGTCTCTCTCTCTCTCCCTCGCACTGTCTCTTTTTCTGTCTCTGTCCCTCATGCTGTCTCTCTCTCTCTCTCCCTCACACTGTCTCTCTCTCCCTCCCTCTCTTCCTCATGCTGTCTGTCTCCCCCTCGCGCTGTCTCTCTCTCTCCAGCACGCTGACTCTCTCTCTCTCTCTCTCCCCCTCATGCTGTCTCTCTCTCTCTCTCCCTCGCACTGTCTCTTTTTCTCTCTCTGTCCTTCATGCTGTCTCTCTCTCTCTCTCCCTCATGCTGTCTCTCTCTCTCTCCCTCTCTTCCTCATGCTGTCTCTCTCCCTCGTGCTGTATCTCTCTCACCCTCATGCTGTCTCTCTCTCTCTCTCTCTCACGCTGTCTATCTCCCCCACATGCTGTCTCTCTCCCTCTCCCTCACGCTGTCTCTCTCCCTCTCCCTCGCTCTGTCTCTCTCTCTCTCTCTCCCCTGAGCAGTCTCTCTCTCACACTATCTCTCTCTCGTGCTGTATCTCTCTCTCTCCCTCCCCCACCTGTCTCTCTCACTCTCCCTCATACTGTCTCTCTGTCTACTTCATGCTGTAACTCTCTCCCTTGCGCTGTCTCTCTCTCTCCACGCACTGTCTCTCCCTCTCACTAACACTCTCTCTCTCTCTCCTTCGCGCTGTCTCCTTCTCTCCCTCCCGCTGTCTCTCTCTCTGCACCGCATTGTCTTTCTATCTCCCTCATGCTGTCTCTTTTTCTGTCTCCGTCCCTCATGCTGTCTATCTCTCTCTCGCTCCCACATGCTGTCTCTCTCTCTCTCTCTATCTCCTGTGTTGTCTCTCTCTCACACTCTCTCTCCCTCGCGCTGTCTCTCTCTCTCTCTCCCTCCCTCCAGCTATCTCTCTCTCTCTCCCTTGTGCTGTCTATCTCTCTCCCTTGTGCTGTCTCTCTCTCTCCCCTGCTCTGTCTGTCTCTCTCCTTCATGCTGTCTCTCTATTTCTCTCCCTCGGGCTGTCTCTCTCTCTCACTCGTGCTGTCTCCCTCAAGCTTTCTCTCTCTCTCTCCCTTGTGCTGTCTATCTCTCTCCCTCGTGCTGTCTCTCTCTCTCCCCTGCTCTGTCTGTCTCTCTCCTTCATGCTGTCTCTCTATTTCTCTCCCTCGCTCTGACTCTCTCTCTCTCTCCCCCTCATGCTCTCTCTCTCTCTCTCCCTCGCACTGTCTCTTTTTCTCTCTCCGTCCCTCATGCTCTCTCTCTCTCCCTTATGCTGTCTCTGTCTCTCCCCCGCGCTGTCTCCCTCTCTCTCCCTCACGCTGTGTCTCTCTTTCTCTCCCCCTCATGCTGTCTCTCTCTCTCTCCCTCGCACTGTCTCTTTTTCTGTCTCTGTCCCTCATGCTGTCTCTCTCTCTCTCTCCCTCACACTGTCTCTCTCTCCCTCCCTCTCTTCCTCATGCTGTCTGTCTCCCCCTCGCGCTGTCTCTCTCTCTCCAGCACGCTGACTCTCTCTCTCTCTCTCTCCCCCTCATGCTGTCTCTCTCTCTCTCTCCCTCGCACTGTCTCTTTTTCTCTCTCTGTCCTTCATGCTGTCTCTCTCTCTCTCTCCCTCATGCTGTCTCTCTCTCTCTCCCTCTCTTCCTCATGCTGTCTCTCTCCCTCGTGCTGTATCTCTCTCACCCTCATGCTGTCTCTCTCTCTCTCTCTCTCACGCTGTCTATCTCCCCCACATGCTGTCTCTCTCCCTCTCCCTCACGCTGTCTCTCTCCCTCTCCCTCGCTCTGTCTCTCTCTCTCTCTCTCCCCTGAGCAGTCTCTCTCTCACACTATCTCTCTCTCGTGCTGTATCTCTCTCTCTCCCTCCCCCACCTGTCTCTCTCACTCTCCCTCATACTGTCTCTCTGTCTACTTCATGCTGTAACTCTCTCCCTTGCGCTGTCTCTCTCTCTCCACGCACTGTCTCTCCCTCTCACTAACACTCTCTCTCTCTCTCCCTCGCGCTGTCACTATCTCTCACTCGCGCTGTCTCCTTCTCTCCCTCCCGCTGTCTCTCTCTCTGCACCACATTGTCTTTCTATCTCCCTCATGCTGTCTCTTTTTCTGTCTCCGTCCCTCATGCTGTCTATCTCTCTCTCGCTCCCTCATGCTGTCTCTCTCTCTCTCTCTCTATCCCCTGTGTTGTCTCTCTCTCACACTCTCTCTCCCTCGCGCTGTCTCTCTCTCTCCCTCCCTCCAGCTATCTCTCTCTCTCTCCCTTGTGCTGTCTATCTCTCTCCCTCATGCTGTCTCTCTCTCTCCCCTGCTCTGTCTGTCTTTCTCCTTCATACTGTCTCTCTATTTCTCTCCCTCGGGCTGTCTCTCTCTCTCACTCGTGCTGTCTCCCTCAAGCTTTCTCTCTCTATCCCTCTCCCTTGCTCTGACTCTCTCTCTCTCTCCCCCTCATGCTCTCTCTCTCTCTCCCTCGCACTGTCTCTTTTTCTCTCTCCGTCCCTCATGCTTTCTCTCTCTCTCTCCCTCACACTGTCTCTCTCTCTCTCCCTCTATTCTTCACGCTTTCTCTCCCTCCCTGCGATGTCTCTCTCTCTTCCCCTGCTGTCTCTCCCTCTCCCTCACGTTGTCTCTCTCTCTCTCCCCCTCATGCTGTCTCTCTCCCCTTCATGCTGTCTCTCTCCCTCACGCTGTCTCCCTCTCTCTCTCCCCCTCACGCTTTTTCTCCCTCTCTCTCCCTCGCGTTGTCTCTCTCTCTCTCTCCCCGGTGCTGTCTTTCTCTCACACACTCTCTCCCTCGAGCTGTCTCTCTCTCTATCTCTCTACCTCCCCCAGCAGTCACTCTCTCTCTCTACCTCGCGCTGTCTCTCTCTCTACTTCATGCTGTCTCTCTCTCCCTCACGCTGTCTCTCTCTCTCCCCCGCGCTGTCTCTCTCTCTCCCTCATGCTGTCTCTCTCTCTCTCCCTCATGCTGTCTCTCTCTCCCTCACGCTGTCTCACTCTCTCCCCCGCGCTGTCTCTCTCTCTCCCTCATGCTTTCTCTCTCTCTCCCTCATGCTGTCTCTCATTCTCCCCCGCGCTGTCTCCCTCTCTCTCCCTCACTCTGTCTCTCTCTCTCTCTCCCTCACGCTGTCTCTCTCTCTCCCTCTCCCTCGCGCTGACTCTCTCTCTCTCTTCTCGCCCTCATGCTGTATCTCTCTCTCCCTCACGTTGTCTCTCTCTCTCTCTCCCCCTCATGCTGTCTCCCTCCCTCACGCTGTCTCTCTCTCTCTCCCTCACGCTGTCTCTCTCTCTCTCCCTCTCCCTCGCACTGACTCTCTCTCTCTTCCCGTCCTCATGCTGTGTCTCTCTCACTCTCCCTCACGTTGTCTCTCTCTCTCTCTCTCCCCCTCATGCTGTCTCTCTCCCTCACGCTGTCTCTCTCTCTCTCCCTCACGCTGTCTCTCTCTCTCCATCTCCCTCGCGCTGACTCTCTCTCTCTCTTCCCGTCCTCATGCTGTGTCTCTCTCTCTCTCCCTCACGTTGTCTCTCTGTCTCTCTCCCCTTCATGCTGTCTCTCTCCCTCACGCTGTCTCCCTCTCTCTCTCCCCCTCACGCTTTCTCTCCCTCTCTCTCCCTCGCGTTGTCTCTCTCTCTCTCTCTCCCCGGTGCTGTCTTTCTCTCACACACTCTCTCCCTCGAGCTGTCTCTCTCTCTCTCTCTCTCTCTACCTCCACCAGCAGTCACTCTCTCTCTCTGCCTCGCGCTGTCTCTCTCTCTACTTCATGCTGTCTCTCTCTCCCTCACGCTGTCTCTCTCTCTCCCCTGCGCTGTCTCTCTCTCTCCCTCATGCTTTCTCTCTCTCTCTCCCTCATGCTGTCTCTCTCTCTCCCCCGCGCTGTCTCCCTCTCTCTCCCTCACGCTGGGTCTCTCTATCTCTCCCCCTCATGCTGTCTCTCTCTCTCTCTCTCCCTCGCGCTGTCTCTTTTTCTCTCTCCGTCCCTCATGCTGTCTCTCTCTCTCTCTCCCTCATGCTGTCTCTCCCTCTCTCCATCATGTCCTAATGCTGTCACTCTCCCCCGCGCTGTCTCTCTCTCTCCCTCATGCTGTCTCTCTCTCCCTTGCGCTGTCTCACTCTCCTCCTCGCGCTGTCTCCCTCTCTCTCCCTCAAGCTGTCTGTCTCTCTCCCTGTCCCTCATGCTCTCTCTCTCTCTCTCTCTCTCTCCATCTCTCCCACTCATGCACTCTCTCTATCTCTCCCTCGCACTGTATCTTCTTCTCTCTCCATCCCTCATGCTGTCTCTCTCTCTCTCCCTCTCTTCCTCCTGCTGTCTCTCTCCCTCGCACTGTCTCTCTCTCTCACTCATGCTGTCTCTCTCTCTCTCTCTCCCTCGCGCTGTCTCTCTCCCCCTCACGTTGTCTCTCTCTCTCTCCCTCACGCTGTCTCTCTCTCTCCCTCTCCCTCGCGCTGTCTGTCTCTCTCTCCCACTCCCCTGCGCTGTCTCTCTCTCTCTCGCTTGCTCCCCCAGCTGTCTCTCTCTCTCTCCCTCATGCTGTATCTCTCTCTACTTTGTGCTGTCTCTCTCTCCCTCATGCTTTCTCTTTCTCTCCACGCACTGTCTCTCTCTCTCTCTCACACTGTCTCTCTCTCTCGCTCGCGCTGTCACTATATCTCACTCGCACTGTCTCCCTCTCTCTCCCTCATGCTGTCTCTCTCTCTCATCCTCCCTCGCACTGAGTCTCTCTCTCTCTCTCTCCCTCGCGCGGTCTCTCTCTCTGCCCCATGCTGTCTTTCTATCTCCATCATGCTGTCTCTTTTTCTGTCTCTGTCCCTCATGCTGTCTCTCTCTCTCTCGCTCCCTCATGCTGTCTCTCTCTCTCTCTCTCTCTCTCCCATGCGTTGTCTCTCTTTCACACTATCTCTCCCTCATGATGTCTCTCTCTCTCTCTCTCTCCCTCCCTCCAGCTGTCTCTATCTCTCCCTTGCACTGTCTATCTCTCTCCCCCTCTCTGTCTGTCTCTCCCCCTCATGCTGTCTCTCTCTCTCACTCATGCAGTCTCCCTCACTCTCCCTCAAGCTGTCTCTTTCTATCCCTTTCCCCCGCTCTCTGTCTCTCTCCCCCAAGCTGTCTCTCTTTCTCATTCATGCTGTCTCTCTCTCCCTTGTGCTGTCTCTCTCTCTCCCCCGCGCTGTCTCCCTCATGCTGTGTCTCTCTTTCTCTCCCCCTCATGCTGTCTCTCTCTCTCTCCCTCGCACTGTCTCTTTTTCTGTCTCTGTCCCTCATGCTGTCTCTCTCTCTCTCTCCCTCACACTGTCTCTCTCTCCCTCCCTCTCTTCCTCATGCTGTCTCTCTCCCCCTCGCGCTGTCTCTCTCTCTCCAGCACGCTGACTCTCTCTCTCTCTCTCCCCATCATGCTGTCTCTCTCTCTCTCCCTCGCACTGTCTCTTTTTCTCTCTCCGTCCTTCATGCTGTCTCTCTCTCTCTCTCCCTCATGCTGTCTCTCTCTCTCTCCCTCTCTTCCTCGTGCTGTCTCTCTCCCTCGTGCTGTATCTCTCTCACCCTCATGCTGTCTCTCTCTCTCTCTCTCTCACGCTGTCTATCTCCCCCACACGCTGTCTCTCTCCCTCTCCCTCACGCTGTCTCTCTCCCTCTCCCTCGCTCTGTCTCTCTCTCTCTCTCTCCCCTGAGCAGTCTCTCTCTCACACTCTCTCTCCCTTCGCTGTATCTCTCTCTCTCCCTCCCCCACCTGTCTCTCTCACTCTCCCTCATACTGTCTCTCTGTCTACTTCATGCTGTATCTCTCTCCCTCGTGCTGTCTCTCTCTCCACGCACTGTCTCTCCCTCTCACTAACACTCTCTCTCTCTCTCCCTCGCGCTGTCACTATCTCTCACTCGCGCTGTCACTATCTCTCACTCGCGCTGTCTCTCTCTCTGCCCCGCATTGTCTTTCTATTTCCCTCATGCTGTCTCTTTTTCTGTCTCCGTCCCTCATGCTGTCTATCTCTCTCTCGCTCCCTCATGCTGTCTCTCTCTCTCTCTCTCTATCCCCTGGGTTGTCTCTCTCTCACACTCTCTCTCCCTCGAGCTGTCTCTCTCTCTCTCTCCCTCCCTCCAGCTATCTCTCTCTCTCTCCCTTGTGCTGTCTATCTCTCTCCCTCGTGCTGTCTCTCTCTCTCCCCCGCTCTGTCTGTCTCTCTCCTTCATGCTGTCTCTCTATTTCTCTCCCTCGGGCTGTCTCTCTCTCTCACTCGTGCTGTCTCCCTCAAGCTTTCTCTCTCTATCCCTCTCCCTCGCTCTGACTCTCTCTCTCTCCCCCTCATGCTCTCTCTCTCTCTCCCTCGCACTGTCTCTTTTTCTCTCTCCGTCCCTCATGCTGTCTCTCTCTCTCTCTCCCTCATGCTGTCTCTCTCTCTCTCTCCCTCTCTTCATCCTGCTGTCTCTGTCCCTTGTGCTGTATCTCTCTCTCCCTCATGCTGTCTCTCTCTCTCTCTCTCTCTCTCTCTCCCTCACGCTGTCTCTCTCCCCCACATGCTGTCTCTCTCTCTCTCCCTCACGCTGTTTCTCTCTCTCCCTTTCCCTCACGCTGTCTCATTCTCTCCCTCCCTCCCCTGCGCTGTCTCTCTCTCACACTCTTTCTCCCTCGGGCTCTCTCTCTCTCTCCCTCCCCCAGCTGTCTCTCTCTCTCTCCCTCGTGCTGTCTCTCTCTCTCCCTCATGCTGTCTCTCTCTCTCCCCCTCATGCTGTCTTTCTCTCGCTCCCTCGCACTGTCTCTTTTTCTCACTCCGTCCCTCATGCTGTCTCTCTCTCTCTCTCCTTCATGCTGTCTCTCTCTCTCCCTCTCTTCCTCATTCTGTCTCTCTCCCTTGCGCTGTCTATCTGCCCCACATGCTGTCTCTCTCCCTCTCCTTCACGATGTCTCTCGCGCTCCCTCTCCCTCGCGCTGTCTCATTCTCTCTCTCTCTCTCCTGTGCTGTCTCTCTCTCACACTCTTTCTCCCTCGCGCTCTCTCTCTCTCCCTCCTCCAGCTGTCTCTCTCTCTCTCTCCCTCGCACTGTCTCTCTCTGTCCCTCGCGGTGTCTCTCTCTCTGCACCGCACTGTCTCTCTCTCTCCCCCTGCTGTCTCCCTCACTCTCCCTAACGCTGTCTCTCTCTGCCCCTCATGCTGTCACCCTCTCTCCCTCACACTGTCTCTTTTTCTCTCACCGTCCCTCATGCTGTCTCTCTCTCTCTCTCCCTCACGCTGTCACTCTCCATCGTGCTGTATCTGTCTCTCTCTCCCTCTCTACCACGCTGTCTCCCTCCCCCACACGCTGTCTCACTCTCTCTCCCTCACGCTGTGTCTCTCTCTCTCCCTCTGCCTCATACTGTCTCATTGTCTCTCTCTCTCCCCTGCACTGTCTCTCTCTCACACTCTCTCTCCCTCGAGCTCTCTCTCTCTCTCTCTCCCTCCCCCAGCTGTCTCTCTCTCTCTCTCCCTCATGCTGTCTCTTTATCTACTTCGTGCTGTCTCTCTCTTCCTTGCGGTGTCTCTCTCTCTGCCCCGCACTGTCTCCCTCTCTCACGCATGCTGTCTCTCTCTCTATCTCTCTCTCTCTCTCTCTCTCCCTCGCACTGTCTCTCTCTCTCCCCCGCGCTGTCTCCCTCTCTCTCCCTCACGCTGTCTCTCTCTCTCTGCCCCTCATGCTGTCACACTCTCTCCATGCACTGTCTCTTTTTCTCTCTCCGTCCCTCATGCTGTCTCTCTCTCCCTCACGATGTCTCTCTCTCTCTCCCTCTCCCTCGCGCTGTCTCTCTCTCACACTCTTTCTCCCTCGTACTGTCTCTCTCTCACACTCTCTCTCTCTCGTGCTGTCTCTCTCTCTCCCTCTCTCACACAATGTCCCTCTCTCTCACTCCCTTGTGCTGTCTCTCTCTCTCTCCCTGCCTCCAGCTGTCTCTCTCTCTCTCTCCCTCGTGCTGTCTCCCTCTCTCCATCACGCTGTTTCTCTCTCTACTTGGTGCTGTCTCTCTCTCCCTTGCGCTGTCTATCTCTCTCCCCCGCTCTGTCTGCCTCTCTCCCTCATGCTGTCTCTCTCTCTCTCTCTCCCTCACGCTGTCTATCTCCCCCACACGCTTTCTCTCTCCCTCTCCCTCACGCTGTCTCTCTCTCTCCCTCTCCCTCGCTCTGTCTCTCTCTCTCTCTCTCCCCTGAACGGTCTCTCTCACACTCTCTCTCCCTCGCGCTGTATCTCTCTCTCTCTCCCTCCCCCAGCTGTCTCTCTCTCTCTGCCCCTCGTGCTGTCTCTCTGTCTACTTCATGCTGTATCTCTTTCCCTCGCGCTGTCTCTCTCTCTCCATGCACTGTCTCTCTCTCTCTCACTAACTCTATCTCTCTATCTCACTCTCTCCCTCACGCTGTCACTATCTCTCACTCGCGCTGTCTCCCTCTCTCTCCCTCATGCTGTCTCTCTCTCTCCTCCTCCCTCGCACTGACTCTCTCTCTCCCTCACGCTGTCTCTCTCTCTGCCCCGCATTGTCTTTCTGTCTCCCTCATGCTGTCTCTTTTTCTCTCTCCGTCCCTCATGCTGTCTCTCTCTCTCTCGCTCCCTCATACTGTCTCTCTCTCTCTCTCCCTCATGCTGTCTCTCTCTCTCTCTCTCTCCCTCACGCTGTCTATCTCCCCCACACGCTGTCTCCCACCCTTTCCCTCACGATGTCTCTCGCTCTCCCTCTCCCTCGCACTGTCTCATTCTCTCTCTCTCTCTCCTGTGCTGTCTCTCTCTCTCACACTCTTTCTCCCTTGCGCTCTCTCTCTCTCTCCCTCCCCCAGCTGTCTCTCTCTCTCTCTCCCTCGCGCTGTCTCTCTCTCTCCCTCGCGGTGTCTCTCTCTGTCCCCCTGCTGTAAAGAGCGAGGCCTTACTGAATAGACTGGGCTGTAAAGTGCGAGAATTCAGAGAGCAGAGCGGGGATGTAAAGAGCGAGTCCTCAGTGAGCAGAGCAGGGCAGTAAAGAGCGCGACTTCAGTGATCAGAGCAGGGCTGTAAAGAACAAGAATTCAGTGAGCAGAGCAGGGATGTAAACAGCGAGACTTCAATCAGGAAAGCGCGACTGTAGAGAGTGAGACATCACTGAACAGAGCAGGGGTGTAAAGAGTGAGACATACGTGAGCAGTGCAGCACTGTAAAGAGGGAGAGTTGGAGCAGAGCAGGGCTATAAATGAGACTTCAGTGAGTACAGTGGAAGTGAAAATAATGGGAGTTCTGTGAGCAGCGCTGGCCGGCAAAGAGCAATTTCAATGAACAGAGCGGGGCTGTAAAGGCAAAGAGTTCACTAAGCAGAGCTAGACTGTAAAGACGGATCTTCAATGAACAGAGCAGGACTGTAATGATTGAGAATTAAGTGAGCAGAGCAGTGCTTTCAAGAGCGAGGATTCAGTGAGCAGAGTTGGTCTCTAAAGAACGAGGCCTCACTGAATAGAGCATGGCTGTAAAGAGCGAGACTTCAGAGAACAGAGCGGGGATGTAAAGAGCGAGACCTCAGTGAGCAGTGCTGGGCAGGAAAGAGCGAGAATTCAGTGAGCAGAGCAGGGATGTATAGAAGGAGAATTCAGTGAGCAGAGCAGGGCTGTAAAGAGCGAAACCTCAGTTAGCAGCGTGGGGCTGTTAAGAGCGAGATTTCACTGAGCAGATCCGGGCTCCAAAGTGCGAGAATTCAGTGAACAGAGGTGGTCTGTAAAGAGTGAGAATTAAGTGAGCAGAGCAGGGCTGTAAGGTGTGAGAATTCAGTGAGCAGAGCGGGGATGTAAAAAGCGAGACCTCAGTGAGCAGTGCTGGGCAGCAAAGAGCGTGAATTTAGTGAGCAGAGCAGGGCTGTAAAGAGCGAGGATTCAGTGAGCAGAGCAGGGCTGTAAAGAGCAAAACCTCAGTGAGCAGAGCGGGGCTGTTCAGAGCGAGATTTCACTGAGCAGATCCGGGCTCTAAAGAGCGAGAATTCAGTGAGCAGAGCGGGGCTGTAAAGAGTGCGAATTCTGTGAGCAGAGCAGGGATGAAAAGTGTCAGAATTTTGTGAGCAGAGCGGGGCAGTAAAGAGCGAGACTTCAGTGAGCAGAGCAGCGCTGTAAAGAGCGAAAATTCAGTAAAAAGAGTAGGGATGTAAAAAGTGAGAATTCAGTGAGCAGAGCGGGGCTGTAAAGAGCGAGAATTCTGTGAGCAGAGCGGGGCTGTAAAGAGCGAGAATTCAGCGAGCAGAGCGCGGCTGTAAAGAGCGAGAATTCAATGAGCAAACGGGGCCCTAATGAACGAGATTACAGAGAACAGTGGGGAGCTACATAGAGTTACAATATCTGTGAGCACTGTGGAGCTGTAAAGAGCGAGATTTCACTGACCCGTGCAGGACTGTAAAGAGGGAGACATCACTGAGCAGAGCAACGGTGTAAAGAGTGAGATTTATGTCAGCAGTGAGGACTGTAAAGAAGGAGACTTGGAGCTGAGCGGGGCTATAAATGAGACTTCAGTGAGCACAGCGGGACTGAAAATAACGGGAATTCTGTGAGCAGAGCTGGCCTGTAAAGACTGATCTTCAGTGAGGAGAGCTGGGCTGTAAAGAACGAGGCCTCACTGAATAGATCGGGGCTACAAAGTGCGAGAATTCAATGAGCTGAGCAGTGCTGTAATGAGTGAGAATTAAGTGAGCATAGCAGGGCTGTAAAGAGCGAGGATTCAGTGAGCAGAGCTGGGCTGTAAAGAAGGAAGCCTCACTGAATAGACCGGGGCTGAAAGTGTGAGAATTCAGAGAGCAGGGTGGGCTGTGAAGAGCGAGACTTCGTGCCGAACAGGGCTGTAAAGGAATCTTCAGTGAGCACAGCTGGTCTGTAAATAACCAGACTTCAGTGTGGAGAACGGGACTGAAAATTACGAGACCTCACTGAGCAGAGCTGGGTTGTGAAGAGCGATCTTCAGTGAGCAGAGCGGGGCTGTCGAGGGCTCGAGTTCAGTGAGCAGATCAGTGCTGAAAAGACCGAGAATTTATTGAGCAGAGCGGGGCTGTAAAGAGCGAGATTTCACGAAGCACTGCAGGGCTGTAAATAGCGATCTTCAGTTAGCGGAGCAAGTTGAAAAGAGCGAGACTTCTGTAAGGAGAGTGGGTCTGTCAAGAGTGAGACTTCAATGAGCAGAGCGCGACTGTCAAGAGCGAGACATGACTGAGCACAGCGGAGGTGTTGTAAAGAGTGAGGCTTATGTGAGCAGATCAGGGCTGTAAAGAAGGAGATCTCTAGCAGAGCGGGGCTATAAAGGAAACTTAAATGAGCAGATCGGGACTGTAAATAACGAGACTTCACTGAGCAGAACTGGGATGTAAAGAGCGAGAATTCAGTGAGCAGAGTGGGGCTGTAATAAGCAAGACTACAGTGAGCAGAGTGGAGCTGTAAAGAGTGATCGTCAGTTAGCGGTGCAAGTTGTAAGGAGCGTGACATCTGTGAGGAGAGTGGGGCTGTGAAGAGTGAGACTTCAATCAGCAGAGGGCAACTGTAAAGTGCCAGACATCACTGAGAAGAGCGGGGGTGTAATAAGCGAGACTACAGTGAGCAGAGCAGGGATGTAAATAGCGACCTTGAGTTGGTGGAGCAAGTTGTTAGCAGCGTGACTTCCGTGAGTAGAGTGGGGCTGTAAAGAGTGAGAATTCAATCAGGAAAGCGCGCCTCTAAAGAGTGAGACATCAATGAGCAGAGCCGGTGTGTAAAGGGTGAGACTTATGTGAGCAATGCAGGGCTGTAAAGAGGGGACTTGCAGCAAAGCGGGGCTATAAAGGAGACTTCATTGAGCACAGCGGGGCTGTAAGGAGCCAGAATTCTGTGTGCAGAGCTGGACTATAAAAAGCAATCTTCAGTGAGCAGAGCGGGGCTGTGAAGGGCAAGGTTTCACCGAGCAGAGCTGAGCAGTAAAGAGCGAGACTTCAGTGAACAGAACTGGGCCGTAAAGGGCGATCTTCAGTGAGCAGAGCGGGGCTGTAAAAAGAGAGACTTCACTGAATAGATCGGGGCTAGAAAGAACGAGAATTCAATTAGCAGAGCAGGGCTGGAATGAGTGAGAATTAAGTGAGCAGAGCAGGGCTGTAAAAGGCGAGGATTCAGTGAGCAGTGCCGGACTGAAAATTACGAGTCTTCACTGAGTAGGGTTGGGTTGTACAGAGCGATCTTCAGTTAGCAGAGCTGAGCAGTAAAGAGCTAGATTTCAGTGAGCAAATCGGGGCTGAAAAGACCGAGAATTCAGTGAGCAGACTGGTGCTGTAAAGAGCGAGACTTCAGTGAGCAGAGCGGATCTGTAAAGAGCAAGAATTCTGTGACTAGAGCGGGGCTGTAAAGAGTGAGAATTCACTGAGCAGAGCGGGGATGTAAAGAGCGAGATTTCACTGAACATTGCAGGGATGTAAAGAGCGATCTTCAGTTGGCGGAACAAATTGTTAGGAGCGTGACTTCCGTGAGGAGAGTGGGCTGTCAAGACTGAGACTTCAATCAGGAAAGCGCGACAGTAAAGAGTGAGACATCAATGAGCCGAGCCGTGGTATAAAGAGTGAGACTTTTGTGAGCAATGCTGCAGGACTGTAAAGTAGACTTGGAGCAAAGCGGAGCTATAAAGGAGACTTCAGTGAGCACAGCGGGGCTGTAAAGAGCGAGAATTCTGTGTGCAGAGCTGGACTGTAAAGAGCAATTATCAGTGAGCAGAGTAGAGCTGTAAAGGGCAAGATTTCATTGAGCAGAGATGGACACTAAAGAGCGAGACTTCAGTGAACAGAATTGGTTGTAAAGGGCGATCTTCAGTGAGCAGAGCTGGGCTGTAAAATGACAGACTTGACTGAATAGATCGGGGTTAGAAAGAACGAGAATTCAATGAGCAGAGCAGGGCTGTAATGAGTGAGAATTAAGTGAGCATAGCAGGGCTGTAAAGAGCGAGGATTCAGTGAGCAGAGCTGGGCTGTAAGGAGCGAGATTTCACTGAGCAGTGCAGGGCTCTAAATAGCGATTTTCACTTAGCGGAGCAAGTTCTAAGGAGCGAATCTTCCATGAGGACAGTGGGTCGGTCAAGAGTGAGATTTCAACGTGCAGCGCGCGACTGTCAAGAGCGAGACATCACTGAGCGCAGCGGGGGTGTAAAGAGTGAGGCTTATGTGAGCAGTGCAGGATTGTAAAGAATGTGATCTCTAGCAGAGAGGGGCTATAAAGGAGACTTAAATGAGCAGATCGGAACTGTAAATAATGAGATTTCACTGAGCAGAGCAAGGCTGTAAAGAGCGATCGTCAGTTAGCGGAGCAAGTTGTAAGGAGCGTGAATTCCATGAGGGGAGTGGGGCTGTGATGACTGAGACTTCAATCAGCAGAGGGCAACTGTAAAGAACGAGACATCATTGAGCAGAGCGGGGGTGTAAAGATGGAGACGGATGTGAGCAGTGCAGGTCTGTAAAAAGGGAGACTTGGAGCAGAGCGGGGCGATAAAGGAGGCTTCAGTAAGCAGAGCGGGGCCGTAAAGGGCAAGAATTCTACGAACAGAGCTGGGCTGTAAAGATCGTGAATTCACTGAGCAGAGCAGGGATGGAAAGAGCGATCGTCAGTTAGTGGAGCAAGTTGTCAGGAGCGTTACTTCCGTGAGGAGAGTGGGGCTGTGAAGAATGAGACTTCAATCAGCAGAGCGCGACTGTAAAGAGTGAGACATCACTGAGCAGAGCCCGGGTGTAAAGAATGAGACTTACGTGAGCAGTGCAGGACTGTAAAGAGGGAAAGTTGGAGCAGACTCAGAGTTGGAGACTTGTGAGCACAGCGGGACTGAAAATAACGGGAATTCTGTGACATACCTGGCCTGTAAACAGCAATCTTCTGTGAGCAGAGTGGGGCTACAAAGGGCAACATTTCACTGAGCAGAGCTGGGCAGTAAAGAGCGAGACTTCAATGAGCAGAGCAGGGCTGTAAAGAGCGAGAATTCAGTGAGCAGAGCTGGGCTGTAAAGAGGGAGTCCCCATTGAATCGACCGGGGCTGATAAGTGCGAGAATTCAGAAAGCAGGGTGGGTCTCCCAAGAGAGAGACTTCGCGCCGAGAAGAGCTGTAAAGGAATCTTCAGTGAGCAACTCTGGTCTGTAAATAACCAGACTTCAGTGATCACAGCAGGGCTGTAAAGAGCGAGAATTCAGTGAGCAGAGTGGGGCTGTAATAAGCAAGACTACAGTGAGCAGAGTGGAGCTGTAAAGAGTGATCGTCAGTTAGCGGTGCAAGTTGTAAGGAGCGTGACATCTGTGAGGAGAGTGGGGCTGTGAAGAGTGAGACTTCAATCAGCAGAGGGCAACTGTAAAGTGCCAGACATCACTGAGAAGAGCGGGGGTGTAATAAGCGAGACTACAGTGAGCAGAGCAGGGATGTAAATAGCGACCTTGAGTTGGTGGAGCAAGTTGTTAGCAGCGTGACTTCCGTGAGTAGAGTGGGGCTGTAAAGAGTGAGAATTCAATCAGGAAAGCGCGCCTCTAAAGAGTGAGACATCAATGAGCAGAGCCGGTGTGTAAAGGGTGAGACTTATGTGAGCAATGCAGGGCTGTAAAGAGGGGACTTGCAGCAAAGCGGGGCTATAAAGGAGACTTCATTGAGCACAGCGGGGCTGTAAGGAGCCAGAATTCTGTGTGCAGAGCTGGACTATAAAAAGCAATCTTCAGTGAGCAGAGCGGGGCTGTGAAGGGCAAGGTTTCACCGAGCAGAGCTGAGCAGTAAAGAGCGAGACTTCAGTGAACAGAACTGGGCCGTAAAGGGCGATCTTCAGTGAGCAGAGCGGGGCTGTAAAAAGAGAGACTTCACTGAATAGATCGGGGCTAGAAAGAACGAGAATTCAATTAGCAGAGCAGGGCTGGAATGAGTGAGAATTAAGTGAGCAGAGCAGGGCTGTAAAAGGCGAGGATTCAGTGAGCAGTGCCGGACTGAAAATTACGAGTCTTCACTGAGTAGGGTTGGGTTGTACAGAGCGATCTTCAGTTAGCAGAGCTGAGCAGTAAAGAGCTAGATTTCAGTGAGCAAATCGGGGCTGAAAAGACCGAGAATTCAGTGAGCAGACTGGTGCTGTAAAGAGCGAGACTTCAGTGAGCAGAGCGGATCTGTAAAGAGCAAGAATTCTGTGACTAGAGCGGGGCTGTAAAGAGTGAGAATTCACTGAGCAGAGCGGGGATGTAAAGAGCGAGATTTCACTGAACATTGCAGGGATGTAAAGAGCGATCTTCAGTTGGCGGAACAAATTGTTAGGAGCGTGACTTCCGTGAGGAGAGTGGGCTGTCAAGACTGAGACTTCAATCAGGAAAGCGCGACAGTAAAGAGTGAGACATCAATGAGCCGAGCCGTGGTATAAAGAGTGAGACTTTTGTGAGCAATGCTGCAGGACTGTAAAGTAGACTTGGAGCAAAGCGGAGCTATAAAGGAGACTTCAGTGAGCACAGCGGGGCTGTAAAGAGCGAGAATTCTGTGTGCAGAGCTGGACTGTAAAGAGCAATTATCAGTGAGCAGAGTAGAGCTGTAAAGGGCAAGATTTCATTGAGCAGAGATGGACACTAAAGAGCGAGACTTCAGTGAACAGAATTGGTTGTAAAGGGCGATCTTCAGTGAGCAGAGCTGGGCTGTAAAATGACAGACTTGACTGAATAGATCGGGGTTAGAAAGAACGAGAATTCAATGAGCAGAGCAGGGCTGTAATGAGTGAGAATTAAGTGAGCATAGCAGGGCTGTAAAGAGCGAGGATTCAGTGAGCAGAGCTGGGCTGTAAGGAGCGAGATTTCACTGAGCAGTGCAGGGCTCTAAATAGCGATTTTCACTTAGCGGAGCAAGTTCTAAGGAGCGAATCTTCCATGAGGACAGTGGGTCGGTCAAGAGTGAGATTTCAACGTGCAGCGCGCGACTGTCAAGAGCGAGACATCACTGAGCGCAGCGGGGGTGTAAAGAGTGAGGCTTATGTGAGCAGTGCAGGATTGTAAAGAATGTGATCTCTAGCAGAGAGGGGCTATAAAGGAGACTTAAATGAGCAGATCGGAACTGTAAATAATGAGATTTCACTGAGCAGAGCAAGGCTGTAAAGAGCGATCGTCAGTTAGCGGAGCAAGTTGTAAGGAGCGTGAATTCCATGAGGGGAGTGGGGCTGTGATGACTGAGACTTCAATCAGCAGAGGGCAACTGTAAAGAACGAGACATCATTGAGCAGAGCGGGGGTGTAAAGATGGAGACGGATGTGAGCAGTGCAGGTCTGTAAAAAGGGAGACTTGGAGCAGAGCGGGGCGATAAAGGAGGCTTCAGTAAGCAGAGCGGGGCCGTAAAGGGCAAGAATTCTACGAACAGAGCTGGGCTGTAAAGATCGTGAATTCACTGAGCAGAGCAGGGATGGAAAGAGCGATCGTCAGTTAGTGGAGCAAGTTGTCAGGAGCGTTACTTCCGTGAGGAGAGTGGGGCTGTGAAGAATGAGACTTCAATCAGCAGAGCGCGACTGTAAAGAGTGAGACATCACTGAGCAGAGCCCGGGTGTAAAGAATGAGACTTACGTGAGCAGTGCAGGACTGTAAAGAGGGAAAGTTGGAGCAGACTCAGAGTTGGAGACTTGTGAGCACAGCGGGACTGAAAATAACGGGAATTCTGTGACATACCTGGCCTGTAAACAGCAATCTTCTGTGAGCAGAGTGGGGCTACAAAGGGCAACATTTCACTGAGCAGAGCTGGGCAGTAAAGAGCGAGACTTCAATGAGCAGAGCAGGGCTGTAAAGAGCGAGAATTCAGTGAGCAGAGCTGGGCTGTAAAGAGGGAGTCCCCATTGAATCGACCGGGGCTGATAAGTGCGAGAATTCAGAAAGCAGGGTGGGTCTCCCAAGAGAGAGACTTCGCGCCGAGAAGAGCTGTAAAGGAATCTTCAGTGAGCAACTCTGGTCTGTAAATAACCAGACTTCAGTGATCACAGCAGGGCTGTAAAGAGCGAGAATTCAGTGAGCAGAGCGGGGCTGTAAGGAGTGAGAATTCAGTGAGCAGTGTGGGGCTGCAAAGTGCGACATTTCACTGAACAGATCTGGTCTGTAAAGAGCGATCTTCAGTTTGCGGAGCAAGTTTTAAGGAGCGAGACTTCCGTGAGGAGAGTGGATCTGTCAAGAGTGAGACTTCAAGAAGCAAAACGCGACTTTAAAGAGTGAGACATCAACTAGCAGAGCGGGGGTATAAAGAGTGAGGCTTATGTGAGCAGTGCAGGGCTGTAAAGAGGGAGACTTGGAGCAAAGCGGGGCAAAAGAGGAGGATTCAGTGAGCAGAAACGGACAGAAAATTATGAGACTTCACTGAACAGAGCTGGGTTGCAAAGGGCGATCTTCAGTGAGCAGAACGGAGCTGTAAAGACCGAGAGTTCAGTGAGCAGAGCGGGGCTGTATAGAACGAGAATTCAGTGACAGCGGGGCTGTAAGGAGCGATCTGCAGTTAGCGGAGCAAGTTGTTAGGAGCGAGAATTCCGTGGCTCTGTCAAGAGTGATATTTGAGTGAGCAGAGCACGACTGTAAAGAGCGAGACATGACTCAGCACAGCGGGGTGTAAAGAGTGAGGCTTATGTGAGCAGTGCAGGTCTGTAAAGGGAGAGACTTCACTGAATAGAGCGGAGCTATAAAGAGCGAGAATTCAATGAGCAGAGCTGGACTGTAATGAGTGAGAATTAAGTGAGCAGAGCAGGGCTGCAAAGAGCGAGGATTCAGTAAGCAGAGATGGGCTGTAAAGGGCGAGGCCTCACTTAATAGACCGGGGCTTAAAAGTGCGAGAATTCAGAAAACAGGGTGGGACTGACAAGAGCGAGACTTCGCGCCGAGCAGAGCTGTAAAGGAATTTTCAGTGAGCAGCTCTGGTCTGTAAATAACCAGATTTCAGTGATCACATCGGGGCTGTAACAAGCGAGAAATCAGTGAGCAGAGCGGCGCCTTAAAGAGCGAGATTTCAGTGAGCAGTGCGGGGCTGTAAGGAGTGAGAATTCAGTGTGCAGAGCAGGGATGTAAAGAGAGAATTCTGTGAGAAGAGCGGAGCTGTGTAGAGATAGACTTCAGTGAGCAGTGTGGGGCTGCAAAGAGCGAGAATTCAGCGAGCAGTGTGGGGCTGTAAAGTGCGATTATCAATTAGAGGAGCAAGTTGTAAAGAGCGTGACTTCCGTGAGGAGAGTGGGGCTGTGAAGAGTGAGACTTCAATCAGCAAAGGACAACTGTAAAGAGCGAGACATCGCTGAGCAGAGTGGGAGTATAAACAGCGAGACTCCAGTTACAGAGCAGAGCTGTAAAGAACGAGAATTCTGTGAGCAGATCAGGGCTGTAAAGAGCGAGAATTCAGTGAGCAATGTTGGGCTGTAAAGAGCGACATTTCAGGGAGCAGAGCAGGGCTGTAAAGAGCTATCTTTAGTTAGCGGAGCAAGTTTTAAGGAGCGAGACTTCCGTGAGGATAGTGGGTCTGTCAAGAGTGAGACTTCAATCAGCAAAACGCGACTTGAGAGAGTGAACATGACTAAGCAGAGCGGGGGTGTAAAGAGTGAGACTTATGTGAGCAGTGCAGGGCTGTAAAGAGGGTGACTTGGAGTAGAGCGGGGCTATAAAGGAGGCTTCAGTGAGCAGAACGGGGCAGAAAATTACGAGATTTCACTGAGCAGAGCTGGGTTGTGAAGAGCGATATTCAGTGAGCAGTTTGGAGCTGTAAAGACCGAGAGTTCAGTGAGCAGAGCGGGGCTGTAGAGAGCGAGACGTTCGTGAGCAGATCGGGGCTGTAAAGAACAAGAATTCAGTGAGCAGAGCGGGGCTGTAAAAAGCGAGATTTCACTGAGCAGTGCAGGGCTGTAAAAGGGGATCTTCAGTTAGCGGAGCAAGTTGTAAGGAGCGAGACTTCCGTGAGGAGAGTGGGTCTGTCAAGAGTGAAACTTCAATGAGCAGAGCGCGAATGTAAAGCGCGAGACATGACTAAGCAGAGCGTGTGTGTAAAGAGTGAGGCTTATGTGACTAGTGCAGCACTGTACAGAATGAGACCTCTTGCAGAGTAGGGCTCTAAATGAAACTTAAATGAGCAGATCGGGACTGTAAATAACGAGACTTCACTGAGCCGGTCAGGGCTGTAAAGAGCGCGAATTCAGTGAGAAGAGCTGGGCTGTAATGAGCGAGATTTCACGGAGCAGAGCAGGGATGCAAACAGCGAGACTTCAGTGAGCAGAGCCGAGCTGTGTAGCGATAGACTTCAGTGAGCAGTGTGCGGCTGGAAAGAGCGACATTTCACCAATCAGAGCAGGGCTGTAAATAGCGATCTTCAGTTGGCGGAGCAAGTTGTAAAGTGCGTGACTTCCGTGAGGAGAATGGGGCTGTGAAGAGTTAGACTTCAATCAGCAGAGGGCAACTATAAAGAGCGAGACATAACTGAGCAGAGCGGGAGTGTAAACAACGAGACTTCAGTTAGCAGAACAGAGCTTTAAAGAGCGAGAATTCAGTGAGCAGTTTGGGGCTATAAAGAGCGATCGTCACTTAGCGGTGCAAGTTCTAAGGAGCGTGACTTCCCTGAGGCGAGTGGGTCTGTGAAGAGTGAGACTTCAATCAGCAAAGGACAACTGTAAAGAGCGAGACATCACTGAGCAGAGTGGGGGTGCAAACAGCGAAACTTCAGTTAGCAGAGCAGAGCTGTAAAGAGCGACACTTCAGGGAGCAGAGCAGGGCTGTAAAGAGCGAGAATTCAGCGAGCAGAGCAGGGATGTAAAGAGAGAATTCTGTGCGAACAGCTGGGCTGTAAAAGGTCGATAGTTCTGTGAGCACAGCGGGGCGGTAAAGAGCGAGAATTCTGTGAGCAGAGCTGGGCTGTAAAGAGCGAGATTTCACGGAGCAGAGCAGGGCTGCAAAAAACGAGACTTCAGTGAGCAGAGCGGAGCTGTGCAGAGATAGACTTCAGTGAGCATTGTGCGGCTGGAAAGAGCGATATTTCACTAAGCAGAGCAGGGCTGTAAAGAGCGATCTTCAGTTGGCGGAGCAAGTTGCAAGGAGTGTGACTTCCGTGAGGAGAGTGGGGCTATCAATAGTGAGCCTTCAATCACCAGAGCGTGATCGTAAAGAGTGAGATATCACTTGGCAGAGCGGAGGTGTAATGAGTGAGACTTATGTGAGCAGTGCAGGATTGTAAACAGGGAGAATTGGAGCGGGGCAAAAAATAAGACGTCAGTGAGCACTGCGAGGCTGCAAAGAACGAGAATTCTGTGAGCAGAGCTGGGCTGTAAAGACCAATCTTCAGTGAGCAGAAGTGGGCTGTAAAGAGCGAGACAAAAACAAAAAACAGAATTACCTGGAAAAACTCAGCAGGTCTGGCAGCATCGGCGGAGAAGAAAAGAGTTGACGTTTCGAGTCCTCATGACCCTTCGACAGAACTTGAATTCGAGTCCAAGAAAGAGTTAAAATATAAGCTGGTTTAAGGTGTGTGTGTGTGGGGGGGGGGGGGGGGGGGGGCGGAGAGAGAGAGAGAGGTGGAGGGGGGGTGTGGTTGTAGGGATAAACAAGCAAGTGATGGAAGCAGATCATCAAAAGATGTCAACAACAATAGTACAAAAGAACACATAGGTGTTAAAGTTAAAGAGAGCAGGGTGGAGTGTTAAAATGGCAAGCGACAGGGAGGTTTGGGTCATTCCACCCTGCTCTCTTGCCCACATGTCTGTCCTTGGCTTGCTGCATTGTTCCAGTGAAGCCCAACGCAAACTGGAGGAACAACACCTCATCTTCCGACTAGGCACCTTACAGCCTTCCGGACTGAATATTGAATTCAACAACTTTAGGTCGTGAGCTCCCTCCCCCATCCCCACCCCCTTTCTGTTTCCCCCTTCCTTTTTTCCAATAAATTATAAAGATTTTCCTTTTCCCACCTATTTCCATTATTTAAAAAAAAAACACCCCCACTAGAGCTATACCTTGAGTGCCCTACCATCCATTCTTAATTAGCACATTCGTTTAGATAATATCACCAACTTCAGTGAGCAGAGCGGGGCTGGAAAGGAATTTTCAGTCAGCAGAGCGGGGCTTTAAATAACAAGTCTTCAGTGAGCAGAGTGGGGCTGTAAAGATCGTGACTTCAGTGAGCAGAGTGAGGCTGGAAAGAGCGAAACTTCACTAAGTAGATCGGGGTTGTAAAGAGCGAGAATGCAGTGAGCAGAGTTGAGCTGTAAAGAGCGAGAATTCAGTGAGCAGAGCGCGGCTGTAAAGATTGAGAATTCAGTGAGGGCTATGGAGTTGGAAAGAACAACATTTCACTGAGCAGAGGTGGTCTGTAAATAGCAATCTTCAGTTAGCGGAGCAAGTTTTAAATAGCGAGACTTCCGTGTGGAGAGTGGGTCTGTCAAGAGTGAGATCTGTCAAGAGTGAGACTTCAATCAGCAGACCTCGACTGTAAAGAGTGGGACATCACTAAGTCGATCGGGGGTGTAAAGACTGAGACTTATGTGTGCACTACAGGACTGTAAAGAGGGAGTCTTCGAGCAGAGCGGTGCTTTTAAGGAGACTTCAGTGAGCAGAGCGGGACTGTAAATAATGAGACTTCACTGAGCAGAAGTCAGTTGTAAATAACCAGACTTCAGTGAGCAGAGCAGGGCTGTAAAGAGCGAGACTTCACTGAATAGATCGGTGTTGTAAAGAGCGAGAGTTCAGTGAGCAGAGCAGGCCTGTATGGAGCGAGACTTCAATGAGCAGAGCGGAGCTGTGTAGAGTGAGACCTCAGTGAGCAGTTTGGGGCTGTCAAGTGCAAACTTCGAGAAGAGAGCGGCTGTAATGAATGAGACTTTAGTTAACAAACTGGGACTGTAAATAAAAAGACTTCAGTGAGCAGTGTGGGGCTGTAAACAGCAAGATTTCGAGAACTGCTGGGCTTTAATGAGTGAGCTTTCATTAGCAGATGGAGCTGGAAAAAACAAGACTTCAGTAAGCAGGGTGTAGCTGTAACGAAGGAGACTTTAGTGAGCAGAGCGGGGTTGTAGTGAGGAGACTTCTGTGAGCAGATCAGTGGTGACAATAGCGAGGCTTCAGTGATGAGAGCGGGACTTTAAACAGCAAGACTTCGAGACAAGCGGGGCTGTAATGGGCGAGGCTTCAGTGAGCAGATCAGGGCTGTAAAGAGCAAGACTTCATTGAGTAGATCGGGGCTGTAAAGAGCGAGACTTCAGTGAGTAGATCGGGGCTGTAAAGAGCGAGACTTCAGTGAGCAGAGCAGGGCTTTAAAGAGCGAAAATTCAGTGAACAGAGCGGGACTGTAAATAGCATGAATCCAGAGAGCAGATCAAGGCTGTAAAGAGCAATACATCAGTGAGCAGATCAGGGCTGCAAAGAGCGAGACTTCAGTGAGCAGAGCAGGGCTGTAAAGAGCGAGAATTCAGTTAGCCGATCGGCGTTGTAAAGAGCGAGAATTCAGTGAATACAGCAGGACTGTAAAGAGCGAGACTTCAATGAGCAGAACAGAACTGTGTAGAGTGAGACTTCAGTGAGCAGTGTGGGGCTGTTAAATGCTAAACTTAGAGAAGACCGGGGCTGTAATGAGTGAGACTTTAGTTAACAAAGTGGGGCTGTAAATAACAAGACTTCAGTGAGCAGAGTGGGGCTGGAAAAAGCAAGACTTCAGTACGCAGGGTGAAGCTGTAATGAGGGAGACTTTAGTGAGCAGAGCGGGGCTGTAGTGAGCAAGACATCCTTGAGCAGACGTGGGCTGTTCAGAGCGACACTTCTGTGAGCAGATCAGTGGTGTCAATAGCGAGGCTTCAGTGATGAGAGCGAGACTTTAACGAGCAAGAGTTCGAGACGAGCGGGGCTGTAATGAGCGAGACTTCAATGAATAGAGCGAAGCTGCATCAAGCGAGACCTCACTGAGCAGATCAGAGCCGTAAAGAGCAAGACTTCAGTGAGCGGAGTGGGGCTGTAAGGAGTGAGACTTTAGTGAACAGAGTGTGGCTGTAATGAGCAAGACTTCAGTGAGCAGAGCGTTGCTATAAAGAGCGAGACTTCAGTGAGCAGAGCGGGGCTGTAAAGAGCGAGACTTCAATAAGCAGATTGGTGCTTTAGTGAGCAGAGAGCGGCTTAAATTTAAGGAAGTAGTCTTTTACTTAAAATCAAACAAGGAGTATGGCAAGGGAGCTCAGCCCTGTGCGTTGTATGGTCTGAAGCATGTGGGAGTTCTTAGACACTCCTTGCAGTCTGGATGACCACATGTGCAGGAAGTACCACCGGCTTGACCGGATTGAGCAACGGGTTTTGGAGCTCGAGCGTCACTGGAGACACATCAGTGCATCCGTGACGCTGAGGGTTACATGGATAGCACGACATTAGATATGGTCACTCTGCAGTTTAAGGAAGTGCAGTCAGAGAGGGAATGGGTGACCACCAGTCAGAAGAAGGGAGCAAGTAGCCAGGAAAGCCCCAGAGTGCATCTCAATCAAGAACAGTTTTTCTGTGTTGGGAAACAGTAAGGGTGAAGGTTCTTCTGGAGAGTGCAGCCAAAGCCAAGTTCACGGCACTATGGGTGGCTCAGCTGCACAAGAGCAGAGTAAGAGTGCAAGAGCAATAGTGGTAGGAGACTCAATAGTGAGAGTTGCATGCAGGCGTTCTGCAGCCATAGGGATGACTCCAGGATGGTGTGTGGCCTCACTGGTGCCAGGGTCAAGGATGTCACAGAATGGCTGAAGGGCATTCTGAAGGGGGAGGGTGAACAGTCAAAGGTTGTGGTTCACATTGGTACGAATGACAGAGATAGAAAGAGGGATGAGGTCCTGAAACAATAATTTAGGCAGCTAGGTAGCACATTAAAAACCAGGACCTCAAAGGTAGTAATCTCTGGATTACCCCCTGTATCACATGCTAGTGAGTATAGGAATAGGAGGATGGAGAGGATGAATGACTGGCTGAAAAGATGGTGCAGGAGGGAGGGCTTTAGTTTCCTGGATCACTGGGTCTGTTTCTGGTGAAGGTGGGGCCTGTACAAGTCGGATGGGTTGCACCTGAACTAGAACAGGACCAACATCCTTGGGGGGGGGGGGGGAGGTTTAAACTAATTTGGTGGGGGGGGGTGGGGGGTGGGTGGGATACAGAGTGGAGGTACAGCAGGGGGTGATCCACATCCAAATATATAAGAGAAACTAAGTCAGTCTGGAGGGCAGAGCAAATATAGACCTGTTAAGGCACAAGGGAATAACACAAGGCTTGATTGCATTTATTTTAACACAAGGAGTTTTACAAGTGAGGCAGATGAATCAAGGGTATTGATTAACAAATGGGAATATGATATTGTTGCTATCACAGAGACATGGTTGAAGGAGGTGCAGGACTGGCAGCTCAATATTCCAGGGTATAGAATCTTCAGGCGTGACATTGGTGGGTATAAAAGAGGAGGTGGCAATGCACTATTGATCAAGGAATCAATTACTGCAGTAAGGAAGAATGGTATCTTAGAAGGCCCCTCAAAAGAGGCCATATAGGTAGAATATAAAAACAAAAAGGTGGCAATCACTTTTCTGGGAGTGTACTCTAGGCCTCCACTAGTCAGGGGGAGATAGCAGAGCAGATATGTAGGCAAATCTCAGAAGTGTAAAAATAATAAGGTAATAATAGTAGGGGATTTCAACTTCTCCAATATTAACTGGGATAGTCTTAGTATGAAAGGCTTAGGGGGGGAAAATTCTTAAAGTGCAACCAGGAGAGCTTTTTGAGCCAGCATGTAGAAAGTCCTACAAGAGAAGGAGCAGTACTGGACCGAATCTTAGGGGATGAAGCTGGGCAAGGGGTAGAAGCATCAGTGGGGGAGCATTTTGGGGGCAGTGACCATAATCTGTAAGATTTAAGGTAGTTATGGAAAAGGACAAAGGTGGACCAGAAATAAAGGACCTGAATTGGGGGAAGGCCGATTTCAATATGATAAGACAGGATCTGGCCAAAGCGGACTGGGAGCAGCTACTTGTAGGAAAGTATACATCAGACCAGTGGGAGTTATCAAAAAGGACATAGTGAGAGTTCAGGGCCAACATGTTCCCGTAAATGTGAAGGGTAGGACCAGTAAGCCCAGGGAACCCCGGATGTCAAGGGATATAGTGGATTGGATAAGGAAAGCAAAGGAGGCTTACGGCAGATACAGAGGGCTGAAAACAGCGGAAGCCCTGGAAGAGTATAGAAAGTGTAAGAGGGTACTTAAAAAAGTAATTAGGAGAGCAAAGAGGGGGCAGGAAAAACCGAAGACAGTTTATAAATATATTAAGGGCAAGAGGATAACTAAGGAAAGAGTAGGGCCTACTAGGGACCAAAGGTGCAATCTGTTCGTGGAGCTGGAGGACAGAAGTGAGGTTTTGAATGATCACTTTTCAGTTTTGTACACTATGGAGAAGGACAATGTAGGTCTAGCAATCAGGGAGGGACTGTGACATACTTGAACAAATTAGCATTAAAAAAGAGGAGGTTTTAGTGGCTTTAGAGGGCTTAAAAGTAGATAAATCACTAGGCCCAGGTGAGATGTATCCCAGGCTGCTATGTGAGGCAAGGGAGGAGATTGCAGGAGCTCTGAAACACTCGGGCTTCAACTCATTCCGAACCACACAGCTGACGCCTTCACTCTGACTCACACAGCTGTCCGCTCTAACTCACTGACATACCAACCACCCACCATCACTCACTCTGACTTACGCAGCCGTCGGCCCTCACTGATTCTGACTCACACAGCTGTCTGCCCTCACTCACTCTGACACACTCAGCCGCCCGCACCCACTCACTTTCACTCAGCCACCCGCCCCACTCACTCTGACTCACGCAGCTGCCCTCAGTCACCCTGACTCAAGCAACCGCCATCCTCACTCACTCTGACTCACTCAACTGCCCTCACTCACACTGAATCAATCAGCCGCACTCACTCACTCTGACTCAAGCAGCCACCCACCCTCACTCACTCTCACTCACACAGCTGCCCTCACTCACCTTGACTCAAGCAGCCACCCACCCTCAGTCACTCTCACTCACGCAGCTGCCCTCACTCACCTTGACTCAAACAGCTGCCACCCTCATTCACTCTGACTCACTCAGCTGCCCTCACTAACTCTGACTCAAGTAGACGCCCACCCTCACTCATTCTGACTCACTCAGCCACCCGCTCTCAATCACTCTGACTCCACCAGCTGTGCACCATCACTCGCTCTGACTCAAGCAGCAGCCCACCCTCGCTCACTGTGACTCACTCAGCCGCCTGCTCTCAATCACTGACTCACTCAGCCATCTGCCCTCACTCACTCTGAATCACTCAGCCGCCCACTCTCAATCACTCAGACTCACCCATCTGTCCACCCTCACTTGCTATGACTCACCCAGCAGGCCGCCCTCACTCACTGTGACTCACTCAGCAGCCCACACTTGCTCACTGTGACTCACTCAGCTGCCCACTCTCAAGCACTCTGACTCACCCAGCAGCACGCCCTACTCACTGTGACTCACTCAGCAGCCCACCCTTGCTCACTGTGACCCACTCAGCTGCTAACCCTCACTCACCCTGACTCACCCAGCCTACCGCTCTCAAACACTCTGGGCCATTCAGCCACCCACCCTCCATCACTCTGACTCACTCAGCCGCTCGCCCTCATTAACTCTGACTCTCTCAGCCGCCCTCACTCACTCTGACACATGCAACCACCCACTTTCATTCACTCAGACCCATGAAGCCATCCACTCTCATTCACTCTGACTCAACCAGCCGCCCTCACTCACTCTAACTCGTGCAGCCACACACTCTCATTTACTGTGACTCAAGTAACCGCCCTCACTCAGAATCATGCAGCTGCTCACTCTCACTCACGCTGGCTCATTCAGCCGTCGTCACTCACCCTGACTCACCACAGCCTTCCACCCTCACTCACTGTGACTCACTCAGCTGCATGCCATCACTCACTGAGACTTACAGAGCCACCCGCCCTCACTCAACCTGACTCGCCCAGCAGTCCGCCTCACTCACTGTGACTCACTCAACCGCCTGCCCTCACTCAATGACTCACTCGGCCGCCCACCCTCACTCACTGTGACTCACTTCAGCTGTCCACCCTCACTCACTGTGATTCACTCAGCCACCCTCACTCACTCTGACTCACCTAGCCACCTGCCCTCACTCACTCTGGTTCACTCAGCCACCTACCCTCCCTCATTCTGACTTACTCAGAGGCCCGCCCACACTCACTCTGAATCACTCAGTCAACCACTCGCCCTCACTCTGACTCACTAAACTGCCTGCCCTCACTCACCCTGATTCACTCAGCCACCCTCACTCACTTTGACACATGCAGCCACTCACTCTAATTCACTCTGAATCAAGCAGCGGCCGTCACTCACTCTGACTCATGCAGCTGCCCGTTCTCATTCATGCTGATTCTTTCAGCCACTCTCACACACTCTGGCTCATTCAGCCGCCATTACTCACTCTGACTCACTCAGCTGCCCACCCTCACTCACTCTGACTCACCCAGATGCCTGCCCGCACTCACTCTGACTCATTCAACTGTCTGCCCTCATTCATGCTGACTCAAGCAGACGCCCTCACTCACTCAGACTCATGCAGCTAACCGCCCTCACTGACTCTGACTCTTTCATCTGCCCTCATTCACTCTGAGTCACTCAGCCACCTATGCTCACTCACTGACTCACACAGCCGCCTGCCCTCACTTACTCTGATATGTTCAACCACTTGATATCACTAACCCTGACTCAAGCAGCCACCCACCCTCACCCTGACTCACTCAGCTGCCCTCCCTCACTCGGACTCATGCAGCTGCCCGCCCTCCCTTACTGTGACACACTTAGCCGCCCGCCCTCACTCACCCTGACTCACTTAGCTGCCCTCGCTCACTCAGACTCATTCAGCCACCCACCCTCACTCTGACTCGCTCAGCTACACACCTTCACTCACTCTGACTCACTCAGCCAGCCTCACTCACTGAGACTCATGCAGCTGCCCACCCTCACTCACACTGACTCACTCAGCTGCCCTCACTCTGACTCAAGCAGACACCCGCCCTCAACCATTCTGACTCAAGTCCCCCCTGCTCTCACACAGCCTGACTCATTCAGCCAGCCTCCCTCATTCACTCTGACTCATTAAGCCACCCGCCCTCACTCACTCTAATGGACTCAGCCGCCCGCTCTCATTCACTCTGACTCACTCAGCCGCCGACCCTCACTCACTCAGACTCACTCAGCCACCCGCTCTCACTCACTCTGAATCACTCAGCTGACCGCTCTCACTCATGCTAACTCACGCAGTTGTAAAACCTCATTCACTGTGACTTACTCAGCCGTCCACTCTCAATCACTGTCTCTACCTCAGCCACCCGCTCTCACTCACTCTGACTCTCTCAGCCACTCTCACTCACGCTGGCACATTCAGCTGCCCTCACTCACTCTGACTCATTCAACCATCCGCCCTCATTCACGCTGACTCAAACAGATGCCCTCACTCACTCGGACTCATGCAGCTAACCGTCCTCACTGACTCTGACTCTCTCATCCGCCCTCACTCACTCTGAGTCACTCAGCCACCCACGCTCACTCACTGACTCACACAGCCACCTGCCTTCACTCACTCTGAAACGTTCAACCACCCACTCTCACTCACTCTGATTCAAGCAGCCGCATGCCCTCACTCACCCTGACTCACTCAGCTGCCCTTGCAAACTCGGACTCATGCAGCAGCCCACCCTCACTCATTGTGACTAACTCAGCCGCCGCCCTCACTCATTCTGACTCATGCAGCTGCCCACCCTAACTCACTCTGACCCACTCAGCTGTCCTCACTCACTCTGACTGAAGCAGATGGCCACCCTCAACCATTCTGACACAGGTCCCCCCGCCCACACTCACCCTGACTCATTCAGCCAGCCACCCTCATTCACTCTGACTCTCTCAGCCGCCCGCCCTCACTCACTGTGATTCACTCAGCCGCCTGCACTCAATCACTGACTCACCCAGCAGCCCGCCCTCACTCACCCTGACTCACTACAGCTATCCATCCCCATTCACTGTGACTTACTCAGCCACCCTCACTCACCCTGACTCACTACAGCTGTCCACCCTCACTCACTGTGACTCACTCAGCTGCTTGCCCTCACTCACCCTGACTCACACAGCAGCCCTCACTCACTCTGACTCACTCAGCTGTCCACCCTCACAAACTGTGACTTACTCAGCCGGCAGCCCTCACTCACCCTGACTCATTCAGCTGCCCGCCCTCACTCACCTTGAATTACCCAGCAGCCTGCCCTCACTCACTGTGACTCACTCAGCCACCTGCCCTCACTCACTGTGATTCACTTAGCCACCTGCCCCTCACGCACTCTGAATCACTCAGCTGCATGCTCTCAATCACTCTGACTCACCCAACAGCCTTCCCTCACACACGCTGACTCACTCAGTTGTCCACCCTCACTCACTGTGACTCACTCAGCCGTCCACCCTCACTCACTCTGACTCTCTCAGCCATTCCCTCTCACCCTGGTTTATTCAGCCACCATCACTCACTCTGACTCACTCAGCTGACCGCCCTCACTCACTCTGACTCACCCAGATGCCTGCCCTCACTTGCTCTGACTCATTCAACCATCCTCCCTCAATCACTGTGATTCTCTCAGCTGCCTGCCATCAGTCACTCTGACTCACACAGCCGCCCGCTCTCAATCACTCTGACTCACCCAACAGCCTGCTCTCACTCACCCTGACTCACTACAGCTGTCCACCCTCACTCACTGTGACTCACTCAGCCACCCTCACTCACTCTCACTCACCCAGGAGCCCGCCCTCACTCACCCTGACTCACTCAGCTGTCCACCCTCACTCATGGTGACTCACTCAGCTGCCCTCACCCACCCTGACTCATTACAGCTGTCCACCCTCACTATGTGACTCACTTATCCGCATGCCCTCACTCACCCTGCCACACTCGCTCACTCGGACTCAAGCAGATGCCCGCCCTCATTCTCTGTGACCCACTCAGCCGCCTGCCCTCACTCATTCTGACTCACTCAGCCACCTGCCCTCACTCACTCTGACTCGCTCAGCGGCCCACCTTCACTCGCTCTGACTCACTCCGCCGCCCTCATTCACTCTGACTCAAGCAGCCGCCCTCACTCACTCAGACTCATTCAGCTGCCCTCACTCACTCTGACTCAAGCAGATGCCCGCCCTCAACCATTCTGACTCAAGCCTCCACTGTCCTCACTCATCCTGACTCATTCAGCCGCCCGCTGTCAGTCACTGTGACTTACTCATCCGACTGCACTCAATCACTGACTCACCGAGCAGCCCGTCCTCTCTCACCCTGACTCACTACAGCTATCCACCCCCACTCACTGTGACTTACTCAGCCACCTCACTCACCCTGAATCACGCAGCTGCACGCCCTCACTCACCTTGACTCACCCAGCAGCCCGCCCTCACTCACTGTGACTCACTCAGCCACCTGCCCTCACTCACTGTGACTCACTCAACGCTTGCCCTCACTCACTGTGACTCACTCAGCCGCCTGACTCACTACAACTGTCCACGCTCATGCAGTGACAAACTTCAGCTGTCCACCTTTACACATTGTGACTCACTCAGCTGCCCACCCTCACTCACCCTGACTCACTCAGCCGCCCTCACTCACCCTGACTCATGTAGCCACCTGCCCTCACTCTGACTCACTCAGCCGCCCGGCCTCATTCACTCTGACTCACTCAGCCGTACGCCCTCAATCACTCTGACTCACGCAGCCGCCTGCCCTCACTCACTCTGACTCACTCAGCCACCTGCCCTCATTCACTCTGAATCACTCAGCTGCCCGCTCTCAATCGCTCTGTCTCACCCAGCAGCCTTCCCTCACGCACGCTGACTCACTCAGTTGCCCACCCTCACTCACTGTGACTCACTGAGCCGTCCACCCGCACTCAAGGTGACACACTCAGATGCCTTCTCTCACTCACTCTGACTCTCTCAGCCACTCCTTCTCACGCTGGCTCATTCAGCCGCCGTCACTCACTCTGAATCACTCAGCTGACCGCCCTCACTCACTCTGACTCACCCAGATGCCTGCCCTCACTCGCTCTGACTCATTCAAACATCCGACCTCAGTCACTGTGATTCTCTCAGCCACCCGCTGTCAGTCACTGTGACTCACTACAGCTGTCCACCTTCACTCACTGTGACTCACTCAACCGCTAACCCTCACTCACCCTGACTCATTCAGCCACCCGCCCTCACTCACTCTGACTCACTCAGTTGCCCTCATTCACACTGACTCAAGCAGTCACCCTCACTCACGGAGACTCATGCAGCTACCCACCCTCACTCAGTTTGACTCACTCAGCAGCCCTCAATCATTCTGACTCAAGCAGACACCCGCCCTCAACCATTCTGACTCAAGTCCCCCCTGCCCTCACTCACCCTGACTCATTCAGCCGGGCACCCTCATTTACTCTGACTCACTCAGACACCTGCCCTCACTCACTCTGACTCACTCAGCTGCCCGCCCTCACTCACTGTGACCCGCTCATATGCCCACTCTCACTCACTCAGCCACACTCACTCACTCTGACTCAACTAGCTGCCCGCCCACACTCACTCTGGGTCACTCAGCCACTCACCCGCCCTCACTCTGACTCACACAACTGCCTGCGCTCAGTCACCCTGATTCACTCAGCCGCCCTCACGCACTCTGACTCATGCAGCCATCCACTCTCATTCACTCTGACTCAAGCAGCCGCACTCACTCAATCTGGCTCATGCAGCCACCCACTCTCATTCACGCTGAATCAAGCAGTCACCCTCACTCACTCTGCCTCATGCAGACACACGCTCTCAGTAACTCTGACTCAAGCAGCCGCCCGCACTCAGTCTGACTCATGCAGCCGCTCGCCCTCATTCACTCTGACTCACTCAGCCGCCCGCGCTCACTCGCTCTGACTCACCATGTGCCAGCCCTCACTCACTGTGACTCACTAAGCTGCCTCCCCTCACTATGACTCACTCAGCCACCCGCCCTCACTCACTCGGAATCACTCAGCTGCCTGATCTCAATCACTCTGACTCACCCAGCAGCCCGCATTCATTCATGCTGACTTAGTTGTCCACCCTCACTCACTGTGACTCTTTCATCTGCCCGCCCTCACTCAGTCACTCTCTCAGTCGCCCTCCCTCAGTCACTGTAACTCACTCAGCTGTCCACTCTCAATCACTCTGACTCACCCAGCAGCCCGCCCTCACTCAGCCTGACTCACTACAGCTGTCCACCCTCACTCATTGTGATTCACTCAGCTGCCCTCACTCACCCTGACTCACTATAGCTGTCCATCCTCACTAACTGTGACTCACTCAGCCGCCTGGCCTCACTCACCCTGACTCACTCAGCCGCCCTCACTCACACTGACTCACTCAGCTGTCCACCCTCACTCACTGTCACTCACTCAGCCACCCTCACTCACCCTAACTTACTACGGCTGTCCATCCTCACTAACTGTGACTCACTCAGCAGCGCGGCCTCACTCACCCTGACTCACTCAGCTGCCATCACTCAGCCTGACTCTCCCAGCAGCCCGCCTTCACTCACTGTGACTCAATCAGCTGCACACCCTCACTCACTCTGATTCACCTGGATGCCTGCTCTCACTCACTCCGACTCATTCAACAGTCCACCCTTACTCACAATTACTCTCTCAGCGGCCTGCTGTCAGTCATGGTGACAGCCGCCCTCACTCTCACTCACCCAGGAGCCAGCCATCACTCACCCTGACACACTACAGCTGCCCACCCTCACTCACGGTGACTCACTCAGCCGCCCTCACTCACCCTGACTCATTACTGCTGTCCATCCTCACTAACTGTGACTCAATCAACCGCCTGCCCTCACTCACCCTGTCTCACCCTGCCGCACTCGCTCACTCGGACTCATGCAGATGCCCGCCCTCACTCACACTGACTCACTCAGCTGCCCACCCTCATTCATTCTGACTCACTAGGCTACCTGCCCTCACTCACTCCGACTCGCTCAGCTGCCCACCTTCACTCACTCTGACTCAATCCGCCGCCCTCATTCGCTGTGACTCAAGCATTCGCTCTCACTGACTCAGACTCATGCAGCTGCCCACCCTCACTCACTCTGACTCACTCAGCTGCCCTCACTCACTCTGACTCAAGCAGATGCCCGCCCTCAACAATTCTGACTCAAGTCCCCCCTGTCCTCACTTATCCTGACTCATTCAGCCGGCCGCCCTCATTCACTTTGACTCATTCAGCCGCCCGCCCGCACTTACTCTGACTCACTCAGCCGCCCGCACTAATTCACTCTGTCTCACTCAGCCGCATGCCCTCAGTCACTGTGACTCACTCAGCCACCCGCCCTCACTCTCTGTGACTCACTTCAGCTGTCCACCCTTACTCACCCTGAGCACTCAGCCGCTCTCACTCACTCTGACTTCCCTAGCCGCCCGCTCACACTCACTCTGGGTCACACAGTCACCCACCATCCCTCGCACTGACTCACTCAACCGACTGCCCTCACACAACCTGCTTCATTCTACCACCCTCACTCACTCTGACTCACTCAGCCGCCCACCCTCATTCACTCTAACTCACTCAACCGCCCGCCCTCACTCAGTCTGACTCACTCAGCCACCCGCTCTCAATCGCTCTGACTCACCATGTGCCCGCCCTCACTCACTGTGACTCGCTCATCCGCCCACGCTCACTCACCATGACTCACTGAGCTGCCCTCACTCACTCTGACTCACCTAGCAGACCGCCCTCACTCACTCTATGTCACTTAGCTGCACACCCGCCCTCACTCTGACTCACTGAACCGCCCGCCCTCACTCACCCTGATTCAATCAGCTGCCCTCACGCACTCTGACTCATGCAGCCACCCACTCTCATTCACTCTGACTCAAGCAGTCACCCTCACTCACTCTGCCTCATGCAGACACCCACTTTCATTAACTCTGACTCAAGCAGCCGCCCGCACTCAGTCTGACTCATGCAGCTGCCTTCTCTCAATCACTCTGACTCTCTCAGTCACTCTCACTCATGCTGGCTCATTAAAGCCGCCATCAGTCACTCTGACACACTCAGCTACCCGCCCTCACTTACTCTGATTCATTCAACCGTCCACTCTCATTCTCGCTGACTCAAGCAGATGCAATCACTCACTCAGACTCATGCAGCTGACTGCCCTCACTCACACTGACTCTCTCAGCCGCCCACACTCACTCTGCGTCACTCAGCCACCCCCGCTTGCTCACTGACTCATACAGCCACCTGCCCTCCCTCACTCTGATACGTTCAACCCCCATCTCTTACTCACCCTGAATCAAGCAGCCACCCGCCCACACTCACCCTCACTCACTCAGCTGTCCTCGCTCACTCGGACTCATGCAGCTGCCCGCCCTCACTTACTGTGACTCACTCATCTGACCGCCCTCACTCACCCTGATTCATTCAGTCGCCCACACTCACTCTGACTCACTCAGCCACCAGCCCTCACTCACGCTAACTTAGCCAGCAGCCCGCCCTCACTCGCTGTGACTCACTCAACCGCCCTCCCTCAGTGACACTAACTCACTACAGCTGTGCACCCTCACTCACTGTGACTCACTTCAGCTGTCCTTCCTTACTCACTGTGACTCACTCAGACACCCACCCTCACTCACCCTGACTCACTCACCCACCTTCACTCACTCTGACTTACCTAGCCGCCCGCCCTCACTCACTCTGACTTACTCAGAGGCCTGCCCACTATTACTTTGGGTCACTCAGCCACCCACCCGCACTCACTCTGACACACACAACTGCCTGCCCTCACTCACCTTGATTCAATCAGCCACCCTCACACACTCTGACGCATGCAGCCACCCACTCTCATTCACTCTGATGCAAGCAGGCGGTCTCACTCTCTCTGACTCTCTCAGCCACTCTCACTCATGCTGGCTCATTCAGCCGCCATCAATCACTCTGACTCACTCAGCTACCTGCCCTCACTCACTCCGACTCATTCAACCGTCCGCCCTCATTCTCGCTGAATCAGATGCCCTCACTCACTCAGACTCATGCAGCTGACTGCCGTCACTCACACTGACTCTCTCAGCCGCCCACACTCACTCTGAGTCACTCAGCCAGCTCCGCTCTCTCACTGACTCACACAGTCACGTGCCTCACTCACTCTGTTTCATTCAGCCACCCACTCTCACCCACCCTGATTCAAGCAGCTGCCTGCCCTCACTCAACTGCCCTCGCTCACTCGGACTCGTGCAGCTTCCCGCCCTCACTTACTGTGACTCACTCAGCTGCCCGCCCTCACTCACTCTGACTCACTCAGCCACCCGCCTTCACTCACTCTGACTTGCTCAGCTACCCATCTTCTCTCACTCTGACTCACTCAGCTGCCCTCATTCACTCTGACTCAAGCAGCCGCCCTCACTCACTGAGACTCATGCAGCTGCCCACCCTCACTCACTCTGACTCACTCAGCTGCCCTCACTCACTCTGACTCAAGCAGACACCCGCCCTCAACCATTCTGACTCAAGACCCCCCTGCACTCACTCACCCTGACTCATTCAGCCACCACCCTCATTCACTCTGACTTACTCAGACACCCGCCCTCACTCACTGTGATTCAATAAGCCGCCCACCCTCTCTCACTCTGACTCACTCAGCCACCTGCCTTCACTCACTGTGACTCACTACAGCTGTCGATCCTCACTAACTGTGACTCACTCAGCCGCCCGGCCTCACTCACCCTGACTCACTCAGCCACCCTCACTCACTCTGACTCACTCAGCTGTCCATCCTCACTAACTGTGACTCATTCAGCTGCCTGGTCTCACTCACCCTGACTCACTCAGCCGCCCCCACTCAGCCTGAATCACCTAGCAGCCTGCCCTCACTCCCTGTGACTCAATCAGCTGCCAGCCCTCACTCACTCTGACTCACCCAGATGCCTGCCCTCAATCACTCTGACTCACCCAGCAGCCCGCTCTCACTCACCCTGACTTACTACAGCTGTCCACCCTCACTCACTGTGACTCACTCAGCCGCCCTCACTCACTCTTAGTCACCCAGGAGCCCGCCCTCACTCACACAGACGCACTACAGCTGTCCACCCTCACTCATGGTGACTCACTCAGCCGCCTTCACTCACTCTGACTCACTACAGCTGTCCACCCTCACTAACTGTGACTCACTCTGCCGCCCGCCCTCACTGACCCTGACTCATCCTGCCGCACTTGCTCACTTGGACTCATGCAGATGCCCACCCTCACTCACTGTGACTAACTCAGCTGCCCACCCTCACTCATTCTGACTCACTTGGCCACCTGCCCTCACTCACTCTGACTCGCTCAGCTGCCCACCTTCACTTGCTCTCACTCACTCTGCCGCTCTCATTCACTTTGACGCAAGGAGCTGCCCTCACTTACTCACTCTGACTCACTCAGCTGCCCTCACTCACTCTGACTCCAACAGACGCCCGCCCTCAACCATTCTGACTCAAGTCCCACCTGTCCTCACTCATCCAGACTCATTCAGCCGGCCACCCTCATTCACTCTGACTCATTCAGCCAGCCGCCCGCATTCACTCTGACTCACTCAGCCGCCCGCCCTCACTCACTCTGACTCACTCAGCCGCCCACCCTCACTCACTTGGAATCACTCAGCTGCCTACTTTCAATCACTCTGACTGACCTAGCAGCCCACCCTCACTCACTGTGACTCACTCAGCCACCTACCCTAAGACACGCTGACCTCAATACAACTCTCCACCCTCACTCACTGTGACTCACTTCAGCTGTCCACCCTTACTCACTGTGACTCACTACGCTGCCCACCCTCACTCACCGTGACTCAATCAGCCGCCTTCACTCACTCTGACTACACTAGCTGCCCACGCACACTCACTTTGGGTCACACAACCACCCAGCCACCCTGCTTCAGTCAACTGCGCACACTCACTGTGACTCACTCAGCCACCCGCCATCACTCACTCGGAATCACTCAGCTGCCTGGTCGCAATCACTCTGACTCACCCAGCAGCCCGCACTCACTCACACTGACTCAGTTGTCCACCCTCACTCACTGTGACTCACTCAGCCGGCCACCCTCACTCATTGTAACTCTCTCATCCACCCGCCCTCACTCACTGTGACTCTCTCAGCCACCCGCCCTCACTCACTGTGACTCACTCAGCTGTCCACTCTCAATCACTCTGACTCACCTAGCAGCCTGCCCACAGTCACCCTGACACTACGGCTGTCCACTCTCACTCACCCTGACTCACTCAGCCACCCTCACTCACTCTGACTCACTCAGCTGTCCACCCTCACTCATTCTGAGTCACTAGGCCACCTGCCCTCACTCACTCTGACTCACTCAGCTGCCCAACTTCACTCGCTCTGACACACTCTGCCACCCTCATTCACTCTGACTCAAGCAGCTGCCCTCACTCACACACTCTGACTCACTCAGCAGCCCTCACTCACTCTGACACAAGGAGATGCCCGCCCTCAACCATTCTGACTCAAGTCCCCCCCTGTCCTCACTCATCCTGACTCATTCAGCCTGCCAGCCTCATGCACTCTGACTCATTCAGCCAATCACTCTGACTCACTCAGCCGCCTGACCTAATTCACTCTGTCTCACTCAGCCGCGGGCCTCACTCACTGCGACTCACTCAGACACCCACCCTCACTCACTCTGACTCAGCCACCCGAACTCACTCACTCTGACTCACCATGTGCCCGCCCTCACTGAATCTGACTCACTCAGCCACCCTCTCTCAATTGCTCTGACTCACCATGTGCCCGCCCTCACTCACTGTGACTTGCTCCTCCACCCCACCTTGGTCACCCTGACTCACTCAGCTGCCCTCACTCACTCTGACTCACCTTGCAGACTGCCCTCACTCACTCTGGGTCACTTAGCCACCGACCATCCCTCACTCTAACTTACTCAGAGGTCCACCCACACTCACTCTGGGTCACTCAGCCACTCACCCGCCCTCACTCTGACTCACTCAACCGCCCGCCCTCACTCACCCTGATTCACTCAGCCACCTTCACACACTCTGACGCATGCAGCCATCCACTCTCATTCACTCTGATTCAAGCAGGCGCCCTCACTCACTCTGACTCTCTCAGCCACTCTCACTCACGCTGGCTCATTCAGCCGCCATCAGTCACTCTGAAACACTCAGCTGCCCGCCCTCACTCAATCTGATTCATTCAACCATCCACCGTCATTCACGCTGACTCAAACAGACGCCCTCACTCACTCAGAATCATGCAGCTGACCGCCTTCACTCACTCTGGTTCACTCAGCCACCCACCCTCCCTCACTCTGACTTACTCAGAGGCCCACTCACACTCACTCTGGGTCACTCAGCCACCCACCCGCACTCTGACTCACACAACTGCCTGCCCTCACTCACCTTGATTCATTCAGCCACCCTCACACACTCTGACTCATGCAGCCATCCACTCTCATTCACTCTGACTCAAGCAGGCGGCCTCACTCACTCTGACTCATGCAGCCACCCACTCTCATTCACTCTGATGCAATCAGCCGTTCTCACTCTCTCTGACTCTCTCTGCCACTCTCACTCACGCTGGCTCATTCAGCAGCCATCACTCACTCAGCTGCCCGCCCTCACTCACTCTGACTCACCCAGATGCCTGCCCTCACTCACTCTGACTCATTCAACCGTCTGCCCTCATTCTCGCTGAATCATGCAGATGCCCTCACTCACTCAGACTCATGCAGCTGACCACCCTCACTCACACTGACTCTCTCAGCCGCCCTCACTCACTCTGAGTCACTCATCCACTCCCGCTCACTCACTGACTCACAGTCTCCTGCCCTCACTCACTCTATTTAGTTCAAACACCGGGTCTCACTCACCCTGATTTATGCAGCTGCCTGCCCTCAATCACCCTCACTCACTCAGCTGCTCTTGCTCATCCAACTCATGCAGCTGCCCGCCCTCACTTACTGTGACTCACTCAGCTGCACGTCCTCACTCACTCTGACTCACTCAGCCACCCGCCTTCACTCACTCTGACTCACTCAGCTACCCATCTTCACTCTCTGACTCACTCAGCTGCCCTCATCCACCCTGACTCAAGCAACCGCCCTCACTCACTGAGACTCATGCAGCTGCACACCCTCACACACTCTGACTCACTCAGCCGCCCTCACTCGCTCTGACTCAAGAAGACGCCCGCTCTCAACCATTCTGACTCAAGACCCCTGCCCTCACTCACCCTGACTCATTCAACCGGCCACCCTCATTCACTATGACTCACTCAGACACCCGCCCTCACCCATTCTGACTGACTCAGCCGCCCGCTCTCAATCACTCTGACTCAACCAGATACCTACCCTCACTCACTCCGACTCATTCAACCGTCCGACCTCATTTCTGCTGAATCAAGCAGACGCCCTCACTCACTCAGACTCATGCAGCTCACCACCCTCACTCACACTGACTCTCTCAGCCGCCCTCATTCACTCCGAGTCACTCAGCCACCCCCGCTCACTCACTAACCCGCCCTCACTTACTGTGACTCACTCAGCTGCACGCCCTCACTCACTCTGACTCAGTCAGCCACCCGCCTTCACTCACTCTGACTTGCTCAGCTACCCATCTTCACTCACTCTGATTTACTCAGCTGCCCTCATTCACTCTAACTCAAGCAGCCGCCCTCACTCACTGAGACTCATGCAGCTGCCCACCCTCACTCACTCTGACTCACTCAGCTGCCCTCACTCATTCTGATTCAAGCAAACGCCCGCTCTCAACCATTCTGACTCAAGACCCCCTGCCCTGAGTCACCCTGACTCATTCAGCCACCACCCTCATTCACTCTGACTCATTCAGACACCTGCCCACACTCACTCTGACTCACTCAGCTGCCCGAACTCACTCACTCTGACTCACCATGAACCCGCCCTCACTCACTCTGACTCAGCCACCCTCACTCACTCTGACTACCCTAGCTGCCCACCCACACTCACTCTGGGTCACACAGCCACCCACCCATCCTCCTTCAGTCAACTGCTCTCACTCACTGTGATTCACTCAGCCACCCGCCCTCACTCACTCAGAATCACTCAGCTGCCTGGTCTCAATCACTCTGTCTCACCCAGCAGCCCGCCCTCACTCACTCTGACTCACTTAGCTGCCCACTGTCAATCACACTGACTCACCCAGCAGCCCGCCCTCACTCACTGTGACTCACTCATCCACCTGCCCTCAGACACACTGACTCAATACAACTGTCCACCCTCACTCACTATGACTCACTTCAGCTGTCCATCCTTACTGTGACTCACTCAGCTGCCCACACTCACTCTGGGTCACTCCGCCACTCTCACTCTCACTCACTCTGGGTCACTTAGCCACCCACCCTCCCTCACTCTAACTCAAGTAGCCACCCTCACTCACTCTGCCTCATGCAGACACCCACTCTCATTAACTCTGACTCAAGCAGCCGCCCGCACTCAGTCTGACTCATGCAGCTGCCTTCTCTCACTCACTCTGACTCTCTCAGCCACTCTCACTCATGCTGGCTCATTCAGCCACCATCTGTCACTCTGAAACACTCAGCTGCCCGCCCTCAGTCACTCTGATTCATTCAACCATCTGCCCTCATTCACGCTGACTCAAACAGTCGCCCTCACTCACTCGGACTCATGCAGCTAACCTCCCTCACTCACTGTGGTTCACTCAGCCACCCACCCTCCCTCAATCTGACTTACTCAGAAGCCCGCTCACACTCAGCCATCCACCTGCACTCACTCTGACTCACACAACCGTCTGCCCTCACTCACTTTGATTCAGTCAGCCACCCTCACACACAGTGACTCATGCAGCCATCCACCCTCATTCACTCTGACTCATTCAGCCACCCGCCCGCACTCACTCTGACTCAATCAGCCGCCCACTCTAATTCACTTTCTCACTCAGCCGCCTGCACTCACTCACTCTGACTCACTCAGCCACCCACCCTCACTCACTCGGAATCACTCAGCTGCCCACTCTTAATCACTCTGACTCCCCTAGCTGACCACACACTCTAACTCTGGGTCACACAGCCACCCACCCACCCTGCTTCAGTCAACTGCCCTCACTCACTCTGACTCACTCAGCCACCTGGCCTCACTCACCCTGAATCACTCAGCTGCCCTCACTCATTCTGACTCACTACAGCAGCTGTCCATCCTCACTAACTGTGACTCACTCAGCCGCCTGGCCTCACTCACCCTGACTCACTCAGCTGCCCTCACTCAGCCTGACTCACCCAGCAGCCCGCCCTCACTCCCTGTGACTCAATCAGCTGCCCGCTCACACTCAATCTGACTCACCCAGATGCCTGCCCTCACTCACTGAATCATTCAACTGTCCGCCCTCACTCACTGTGACTCACTCAGCCGTCCACTCTCAATCACTCTGACTCACCCAACAGCCCGCTCTCACTCAACCTGACTTACTACAGCTGTCCACCCTCACTCACTGTGACTCACTCAGCCGCCCTCACTCACTCTCACTCACCCAGGAGCCGCCCTCACTCACATTGACGCACTACAGCTGTCCACCCTCACTCACGGTGACTCACTCAGCTGCCCTCACTCACCCTGACTCACTACAGCTGTCCACCCTCACTAACTGTGACTCACTCAGCCGCCCGCCCTCACTCACCCTGACTCACCCTGCCGCACTCGGTCACTCAGAGTCATGCAGATGCACGCATTCACTCACTGTGACTCACTCAGCTGCCCACCCTCACTCATTCTGACTCACTAGGCCACCTGCCCTCACTCACTCTGACTCGCTCAGCTGCCCACCTTCACTCGCTCTGACTCTCTCTGCCGCCCTCATTCACTCTGACTCAAGCAGCTGCCCGCACTCACTCAGACTCATGCAGCTGCCCACCCTCACTCACTCTGACTCACTCAGCAGTCCACACTCACTCTGACTCAAGCTGACACCTGCCCTCAACCATTCTGACTCAAGTCCCCCCTGTCCTCACTCATCCTGACTCATTCAGCCGGCCACCCTCATTCACTCTGACCCATTCAGCCACCCGCCCTCACTCACTCTAAGTCACTCAGCCACCCGCCCTAATTCACTCTGCCTCACTCATCCGCATGCCCTCACTCACGGTGACTCACACAGCCGCCCGACCTCACTCACTCTGACTCACTCAGCCGCCCACCCTCACTCACTCGGAATCACTCAGCTGCCCACTCTCAATTGCTCTGACTCACCATGTGCCCCCCCTCACTTACTATGACTCACTCAGCCGCCTGCCATCACTCACTCAGACTCACTCAGGCACCTGCCCACACTCACTTGGAATCACTCAGCTGCCCACTCTCAATCATTCTGACTCACCCAGCAGCCCGCTCTCTCTCACTGTGACTCAATACAGCTGTCCACCCTCCCTCACTGTGATTCACTAAGCTGCCTGCGCTCACTCACCTTGATTCAATCAGCCACCCTAACAAACTCTGACTCATGCAGCCATCCACTCTCATTCACTCTGACTCAAGCTGGCGGCCTCACTCACTCTCACTCATGCAGCCACCCACTCTCATTCACTCTGACACAAGCAGCCGTTCTCACTCTTTCTGACTCTCTCAGTCACTCTTACTCACGCTGGCTCATTCAGCCGCCATCACTCACTCTGACTCGCTCAGATGCCCGCCCTCACTCACTCTGACTCACCCAGATGCCTGCCCTCAATCACTATGACTCATTCAACTGTCCTCCTCACTCTCGCCGAATCAAGCAGATGCCCTCACTCACTCAGACTCATGCAGCTGACCGCCCTCACTCACAATGACACTCTTAGCCACCCTCACTCACTCTGAGTCACTCAGCCACCTCCGCTCACTCACTGACTCACACAGTCACCTGCCCTCACTCACTCTGTTAAGTTCAACCACCCACTCTCACTCACCCTGATTCAAGCAGCTGCCTGCCCTCAATCACCCTGACTCACTCAGCTGTCCACTCTCAATCACTCTGACTCACTCAGCGGCCCGCCCACACTCACTGTGACTCACTACAGCTGTCCACCCTCACTCACTGTGACTCACTCAGCTGCCCGCTCTCACTCACCCTGACTCACTACAACTGTCCATCCTCACTCACCCTGACTCACTACAGCTGTCCACCCTCACTCACTGTGACTCACTCAGCAGCCCTCACTCAACCTGAATCACTACAGCTGTCCATCCTCAATAACTGTGACTCACTCTGCCGCCCGCACTCACTCACCCTGACTCACCCTGCTGCACTCACTCACTCGGACTCATTCAGATGCCCGCACTCACTGTGACTCACTCAGCTGCCCACCCTCACTCATTCTGAGTCACTAGGCCACCTGCCCTCACTCACTCTGACTCACTCAGCTGCCCACCTTCACTCGCTCTGACTCACTCTGCTGCCCTCATTCACTCTGACTCAAGCAGCTACCCTCACTCACTCAGACTAATGGAACTGCCCACCCTCACTCACTCTGACTCACTCAGCAGTCCTCACTCACTGTGACTCACCAAGCCGCCCGACCTCACTCACTCTGCCACCCGCCCTCCTCACTCGGAATCACACAGCTGCCCGCTCTCAGTTGCTTTGACTCACCATGTGGCCCCCTCACTCACTATTACTCACTCAGCCGCCCGCCCTCACTCACTCTGACTCACACGGCCGCCCGCCCTCACTCACTCTGGGTCACTTAGCCACCCATCCTCCCTCACTCAGACTTACTCAGAGAACCACCCACACTCACTCTGGGTCACTCAGCCACTCACCCACCCTCACTCTGACTCACTCAACCGCCCACCCTCACTCACCCTGATTCACTCAGCCACCCTCACTCACTCTGACTCTTGCAGTCACCCACTCTCATTCACTCTGACTCAACTGGCCACCCTCACTCACTCTGGCTCATGCAGCCACACACTCTGGTTCACTCTGACTCAAGCAGGTGCCCGCACTCAGTCTGACTCTCTCAGCCACTCTCACTCATGCTGGCTCATTCAGCCACCATCAGTCACTCTGAAACACTCAGCTGCCCGCCCTCACTCACGCTGATTCATTCAACTGTCCACCCTCATTCACGCTGACTCAAACAGACGCCCTCACTCACTGTGGTTCACTCAGCCACCCACCCTCCCTCAATCTGACTTACTCAGAAGCCTGCTCACACTCACTTTGGGCCACACAGTCCTCCACCCGCACTCACTCTGACTCAGACAACCGCCTGCCCTCATTCACCTTGATTCAATCAGCCACCCTCACACAATCTGACTCATGCAGCCATCCACTCTCATTCCCTCTGACTCAAGCAGGCCACCTCACTCACTCTGACTCATGCAGCCACCCACTCTCATTCACTCTGACACAAGCAGCCGTTCTCACTCTTTCTGAGTCTCTCAGCCACTCTCACTCACGCTGGCTCATTCAGCTGCCATCACTCACCCTGACTCACTACAGCTGTCCACCCTCACTAACTGTGACTCACTCAGCTGCCTGCCCTCACTCACCCTGACTCACCCTGCTGCACTCGCTCACTCGGACTCATGCAGTTGCCCACCCTCACTCACTCTGACTCACTCAGCTGCCGTCACTAACTCTGACTCAAGCAGAAGCCCACCATCAACCATTCTGACTCAAGTCACCCCTGTCCTCACTCATCCTGACTCATTCAGCCGGCCACCCTCATTCACCCTGACTCATTCAGCCACCCGCCCACACTCACTCTGACTCAGTCAGCTGCCCGCCCTAATTCACTCTGTCTCATTCAGCCACGTGCCCTCACTCACTGTGACTCACTCAGCCACCTGCCCTCAGTCACTCAGAATCAATCAGCTGCCTGCTCACTATTGCTATGACTCACCATGTGCCCCCCTCACTCACTCTGATCACACAGCCGCCACCCTCACTCACTCTGACTCACTCAGCCAGCCGCTCTCAATTACTCTGACTTACTCAGAAGCTTGCCAGCACTCACTCTGACTCACACAACCGCCTGCCCTCACTCACCTTGATTCAATCAGCCACCCTCACACACTCTGACTCATGCAGCCATCCACTCTCATTCACTCTGACACAAGCAGTCGCCCTCACTCACTCTGACTCATGCAGCCTCCCAGTTTCATTCACTCTGACACAAGCAGATATTCTCATTCTCTCTGACTCTCTCAGCCACTCTCACTCATGCTGGCTCATTCAGCCGCCATCACTCACTCTGACTCACTCAGCTGCCCGCCCTCACTCACTCTGACTCACCCAGATGCTCGCCCTCACTCACTCCGACTCATTCAACCATCCGCCCTAATTCTCGCTGAATCAAGCAGACGCCCTCACTCACTCAGACTCATGCAGCTGACCGCCCTCACTCACACTGACTCTCTCAGCCACCCTCAATCACTCTGAGTCACTCAGCCACCCCAGCTCATTCACTGACTCAAACAGTCAACTGCCCTCACTCACTCTGTTAAGTTCAACCACCCGCTCTCACTCACCCTGATTCAAGCAGCCGCCTGCCCTCAATCACCCTGACTCAAGCAGCTGCCCTCCCTCACTCGGACTCATGCAGCTGCCCGCCCTCACTTACTGTGACTCAATCAGCTGCCCCCCCTCACTCACCCTGACTCAGTCAGCCACCCGCCTTCACTCAATCTGACTTGCTCAGCTACCCATCTTCACTCACTCTGACTCACTCAGCTGCCCTCACTCACTGAGACTCATGCAGCTGCCCACCCTGACTCAATCTGACTCACTCAACTGCCCTCACTCACTCTGACTCAAGCAGACGCCCGCCTTCAACCATTCTGACTCAAGACACCCTTCACTCACTCACCCTGACTCATTCAACCGGCCACCCTCATTCACTCTGACCCAGCATGTGCCTGCCCTCACTCACTCTGACTCGCTCATCCGCCCACCCTCACTCACCCTGACTCACTCAGACACCCACACTCACTCTGACTCACCTAGCAACGCACCCTCACTCACGCTGGTCACTTAGCCACCCTCCCTCCCTCACTCTGACTTACACAGAGGCCCACCCACACTCACTCTGGGTCACACAGCCTCTCAACCGCCCTCACTCTGACTCACTGAGCTGCCCACCCTCACTCACCCTGATTCACTCAGCCATCCTCACACAATCTGACACATGCAGCCATCCACTCTTTCACTCTGAATCAAGCAGGCGCCCTCACTCACTCTGACTCATGCAACCACCCACTCTTATTCATTCTGAATGAAGTAGCCACCCTCACTCACTCTGACTCATGCAGCCACCCACTCTCATTCACTCTGAATGAAGCAGTCACCCTCACTCACTTTGCCTCATGCAGAAATCCATGCTCATTAACTCTGACTCAAGCAGCCGCCTGCACTCAGTCTGACTCATGCAGCTGCCTTCTCTCACTCACTCTGACTCTCTCAGCCACTCTCACTCATGTTGACTCATTCAGCCACCATCAGTCACTCTGAAACACTCAGCTGCCCACCCTCACTCACTCTAATACATTCAACCGTCTGCCCTCATTCATGCTGACTCAAACAGACGCCCTCAATCACTCAGACTCATGCAGCTGACCTCCCTCACTCACTGTGGTTCACTCAGCCACCCATCCTCCCTCACTCTGACTTACTCAGATGCCCACCCACACTTACTCTGGGTCACTCAGCCACGCACCCACACTCACTCTGACTCACACAGCCGCCTGCCCTCACTCACCTTAATTCAATCAGCCTCCCTCACACACTCTGACTCATGCAGCCATCCACTCTCATTCACTCTGACTCAAGCTGGCGGCCTCACTCACTCTCACTCATGCAGCCACCCACTCTCATTCACTCTGACACAAGCAGCCGTTCTCACTCTCTCTGACTCTCTCAGCCACTCTCACTCACGCTGGCTCATTCAGCCACCATCACTCACTCAGACTCATGCAGCTGACCTCCCTCACTCACTCTGGTTCACTCAGTCCCACCTGCTCACTCACTGACTCACAGTCACCGACCCTCAGTCATGCTGTCTCACTACCACTGTCCACACTCAGTCACTGTGACTCACTTCAGCTGTCCACACTCACTTACTGTGACTCACTCAGCCGCCCACCCTCACTTACCCTGATTCACTCAGCTGCCCTCACCCACTCTGACTCACTCAGCCCCCCGGCCTCTTTCACTCTGACTCACTCAGCCACCTGCCCCCAATCACTCTGATTCATGCAGCCGCCCGCTCTCAATTACTCTGACTCACCATGTGCCCACCCTCACTCACTGTGACTCACTCAGCCCCTGCCCTCACTCACTGTGACTCACTCAGCCACCCACCCTCACTCACTCAGAATCACTCAGCTGCCCTCTCTCAATCAGACTCATGTAGCTGCCCGCTCTGACTTAATGTGACTCACTCAGCTGCCCGCCCTCACTCACTGTGATTCACTCAGCTGCACGCCCTCACTCTCTCTGACTCACTCAGCCACCTGCCCTCACTCACTCTGGCTCACTCAGCTACCCATCTTCACTCACTCTGACTCACTCAGCTGCCCTCATTCACTCTGACTCAAGCAGCCACCCTCACTCACTGAGGCTCATGCAGCTGCCCATCCTCACTCACTCTGACTCACTCAGCTGCCCTCACTCACTCTGACTCAAGCAGACACCAACCCTCAACCATTCTGACTCAAGACCTCCTGCCCTCACTCACCCTGACTCATTCAGCCGGCCACCCTCATTCACTCTGACTCACTCAGACACCCGCCCTCACTGATTCTGACTCATTCAGCCTCCCGCTCTCACTGACTGTGGATCACTCAGCCGGCCCCCCTCATTCACTCTGACTCACTCAGCCGCCCGCTCTCACTCACTCTGACTCACTCAGCCACCCACTTTCAATCGCACTGACTCACCATGTGCCTGCCCTCACTCACTGTGACTCACTCAGCCGTCCAATCTCAATCACTCTGACTCATCCAGCAGCCAACCCTCCCCCACCCTGACTCACTACAGCTGTCCACCCTCACTCACTGTGACTCATTCAGCCGCCCTCACTCACCCTGACTCACTACAGCTGTCCATCCTCACTAACTGTTACTCACTCAGCTGCCCGGCCTCACTCACCCTGACTCACACAGACGTCCTCACTCACTCACTGTGACTCTTTTAGCTGCCTGCCCTCAGTCATGCTGTCTCACTACCACTGTCCACACTCGGTCACTGTGACTCACTTCAGATGACCACACTCACTTACTGTGACTCACTTCAGCTGTCCACCCTTACTCACTGTGACTCACCCAGCAGCCCACCCTCACTCACTGTGACTCACTCACCACCTGCCCTCAGACACACTGACTCAATACAACTGTCCACCCTCACTCACTGTGACTCACTTCAGCTGTCCACCCTTACTCACTGTGACTCACTCAGCTGCCCACCTTCACTCACACTGAGTCACTCAGCCACCCTCACTCACTCTCACTCCCCTAGACACCCACCTACACTCACTCTGGGTCACTCAGCCACCCAACCTCTCACACTCTGACTTATTCAGAGTCCCGCCCACATTCACTCTGGGTCACTCAGCCATGCATCCACTGTCACTCTGACTCACTCAACTGCCTGCCCTCACTCAATCTGATTCACTCAGCTGCCCTCACTCACTCTGATTCACTCAGCTGCTCTCGCTCACTCTGACTCATGCAGCCAACCACTCTCATTCACTCTGACTCAAGCAGCCGCACTCACTCATTCTGACTCATGCACCTGCCCGCTCTCACTCACTCTGACACTCTCAGCTACTCTCACTCACACTGGCTCATTCAGCCGCCATCACTCACACTGTCTCACTCAGCTGCCCTCGCTCACTCTGAATCAAGCAGCTGCACGCCTTTACTCACTATGACTCACTAAGCCACCCACCCTCACTCACTGAGACTCACCCTAATCCACTTGCCCTCACTCACTGTGACTCACTCAGCTGCCCTCATTCACTCTGACTCAAGCAGCTGCAGTCCTTCACTGAGACTCATGCAGCCGCCCATCCTCAATCACTCTGACTCACTCAGCTGCCCTCACACACTCTGACTCAAGAAGATGCGGGCCCTCAACCATTCGGACTCAAGTCCCCCCTGGCCTCACTCACACTGACTCATTCAGCCGGCCACCCTCATTCACTCTGACTCACTCAGCCACCCGGCCTCACTCACTGTGAATCACTCAGCCACCTGCCCTCACTCACTGTGACTCGCTCAGCCACCCACCTTCCCTCACTCTGAATCACTCAGCTGCATGCTCTCAATCACTCTGACTTACCCAGCAGCCCGGCATCACTCACCCTGACTCACGCTCACGCTGACCCACTCAGTTGTCCACCCTCACTCACTGTGACTCAATCAGCTGTCTACCCTCACTCACTGTGACTGACGCAACGGCCTGCTCTCAATCACTCTGACTCACCCAGCAGCACGGCCTCACTCACCCTGAATCATGACAGCAATCCACACTCGCTCACTGTGACTCACTCAGACGCCCTCACTCACTCTGACACAAGCAGACACCTGGCCTCAACCATTCTGACTCAAGTCCCCACTGTCCTCACTCACTCTCACTCACTCAGCCACCTGTCCTCACTCACTCGGAATCACTCAGCTGCCTGCTCTCAATCGCTCTGACTCACCAGGTGCCCACCCTCACTCACTGTGACTCACTCAGCCACCCACACTCACTCACTCAGAATCACTCAGCTGCCCACACTCAATCACTCTGACTCACCCAGCAGCCCGCCCTCACTCACTGTGTCTCAGCACCAGAGAGAGAGAGACAACATGAGAGAGAGAGACAGCGTGAGGTAGAGAGAGACAGAGACAGCGTCATGGCAAGAGAGAGAGAGAAAGTGCAAGGAAGAGAGAGACAGTGGGATGGAGAGAGAGAGACAGCACGAGGGAGAGAGAGAGACAGCACAAGGGAGAGAGAGAGAAAGACAGCGCGAGGGAGAGAGACAGTGCAAGGGAGAGAGAGAGACAGTGCAAGGGAGAGAGAGAGAGAGAGAGAGAGAGAGACAGCGTGAGGGAGAGAGAGAGAGACAGCGCGAGGGAGAGAGAGAGACAGCATGAGGGAGAGAGACAGCATGAGGGAGAGAGAGAAAGAGAGCAAGAGAGAGAGAGAAAGTGTGAGGGAGAGAGAGAGAGAGACAGCACGAGGCAGAGAGACAGCGCAAGGGAGAGAGAGAGACAGCGCAAGGGAGAGAGAGAGAGAGAGCGTGAGGGAGAGAGAGACAGCGTGAGGGAGAGAGAGAAAGAGCGCGAGAGAGAGAGAGAAAGTGTGAGGGAGAGAGAGAGAGAGACAGCGTGAGGGAGAAAGAGAGAGAGACAGGACGAGGGAGAGAGAGAGAGCGTGAGGGAGAGAGAGAGACAGCGCAAGGGAGAGAGAGAGAGAGACAGCACGAGAGAGAGAGACAGCGCAAGGGAGAGAGAGAGACAGCACAAGGGAGAGAGAGAGACAGCGTGCAGGAGAGAGAGAGAGACAGCGTGAGGGAGAGAGAGAGAGACAGCGTGAGGGAGAAAGAGAGACAACACGAGGGAGAGAAAGAGAGCACGAGGGAGAGAGAGAGACAGCGCAAGGGAGAGGGAGAGTCAGCGCAAGGCAGAGAGAGAGAGACAGCACAACGGAGAGAGAGAGCGCGACGGAGAGAGAGAGACAGCACAAGGGAGAGAGACAGCACAAGGGAGAGAGAGAGAGAGACAGCACGAGGGAGAGAGACAGAGCAAGGGAGAGAGTGAGACAGCTCAAGGGAGAGAGAGAGAGAGAGAGAGACAGCATGAGGGAGAGAGAGAGAGACAGTGTGGGGGAGAGAGAGAGAGCGAGACAGCGTGAGGGAGAGACAGAGCGTGAGGGAGAGAGAAAGAGCATGAGAGAGAGAGAAAGCATGAGGGAGAGAGACAGCATGAGGGAGAAAGAGAGAGAAACAGCATGAGGGAGAGAGAGAGAGAAACAGGACGAGGGAGAGAGAGAGAGCGTGAGGGAGAGAGATAGACAGCGCAAGGGAGAGAGAGAGCATGAGGGAGAGTGAGAGACAGCATGAGAGAGAGAGACAGCGTGTGGGAGAGAGAGAGACAGTGCGAGGGAGAAAGAGAGAGAGGCACAGTACGAGGGAGAGAGAGCGAGAGACAGCAGGAGGGATAGAGAGAGAGAGACAGCGTGAGGGAGAGAGACAGCGTGAGGGAGAGAGAGAAAGAGCGCGAGAGAGGGAGAGAAAGTGTGAGGGAGGGAGAGAGAGACAGCGTGAGGGAGAAAGAGAGAGAAACAGGACGAGGGAGAGAGAGAGCGTGAGGGAGAGAGAGAGACAGCGCAAGTAAGAGAGAGAGCATGAGGGAGAGTGAGAGACAGCGTGAGAGAGAGAGATAGCACGAGGGAGAGAGAGAGAGACAGCACAAGGGAAAGAGAGAGAGAGACAACACAAGGGAGAGAGACAGCGCAAGGGAGAGAGAGACAGCGCAGGGAGAGAGTGAGAGACAGCGTGAGGGAGAGAGAGAGAGACAGCGTGAGCGAGAGAGAGAGAGACAGCGTGACCTGGAGAGAGAGAGAGAGACAGCGTGAGGGAGAGAGAGAGAGCGTGAGTGAGAGGGAGAAAGAGCGCGAGGGAGAGAGAGAAAGCATGAGGGAGAGAGAGAGAAACAGCGTGAGGGAGAAAGAGACAGCGCGATGGAGAGAGAGAGAGAGACGGCACGAGGGAGAGAGAGAGAGAGACAGCAAGAAGGAGAGAGAGAGGGACAGTGCAACAGAGAGAGAAAGACAGACAGCATGAGGGAGAGAGAGAGACAGCACGAGGGAGAGAGAGAGAGATAGCACAAGAGAGAGTGAGAGACAGCATGAGAGAGAGAGCGACAGCGAGAGAGGGAGAGAGAGAGACAGCACGAGGGAGGGAAAGAGAGCTCGAGGGGGAGAGGGAGAGTCAGCGCGAGGCAGAGAGAGAGAGCATAAGGGAGAGAGAGAGACAGCACGAGGGAGAGAGAGACAGCACAAGGGAGAGAGAGAGACAGACAGCACGAGGGAGAGAGACAGCACGAGGGAGAGAGAGAGACAGCACGAGGGAGAGAGAGACAGCACAAGGGAGTGAGAGAGACAGACAGAACAAGGGAGAGAGAGAGAGAGACAACACGAGGGAGAGAGACAGCGCAAGGGAGAGAGAGAGACAGCGCAAGGGAGAGAGAGAGAGACAACACGAGGGAGAGACAGCATGTGGGAGAGAGAGAGAGAGAGCATGAGGGAGAAAGTGAGAGAGGACCAGTTCGAGGGAGAGAGAGAGTGAGAGACAGCATGAGCGATAGAGAGAGAGAGAGACAGCACGAGGGAGAGAGAGAGAGAGACAACGTGAGGGAGGGATTGAGAGAGACAGTGCGAGGGAGAGAGAGAGAGACAGCGTGAGGGAGAGGGAAAGAGAGAGACAGCACGAAGGAGAGAGTGAGGGACAGACAGCACGAGGGAGAGAGAAAGAGAGCACAAGAGAGAGAGTGAGAGACAGCACGAGAGAGTGAGCGACAGCAAGAGAGAGAGAGAGAGAGACAGCACGAGAGAGAAACAGCATGTGGGAGAGAGAGAGAGACAGCGCGAGGGAGAAAGAGAGAGAGAGACAGCGTGATGGAGAGATTGAGAGAGACAGTGCAAGGGAGAGATAGAGAGACAGCGTGAGAGAGAGGGAAAGAGGGAGACAGTGAGACGGAGAGAGAGAGACAGCGCGAGAGAGAGAGAGAGAGATAGCGTGAGGGAGACTGAGAGAGGGAGAGAGAGAGAGACAGCACGAAGGAAAGAGAAATCCACGGCGTGAGGGAGTGAGAGACAGCGCAACGGAGAGAGAGAGACAGCACGAAGGAGAGAGAGAGGGACAGCGCAACAGAGAGAGAGAGAGACAGACAGCACAAGGGAGAGAGAGAGAGATAGCACAAGAGAGAGTGAGAGACAGCATGAGAGAGAGAGCGACAGCGAGAGAGAGAGAAAGAGAGAGACAGCACGAGGGAGAGTCAGCGCAAGGCAGAGTGCGAGAGACAGTGTGAGGGAGAGAGAGAGACAGCACGAGGGAGAGAGAGAGACAGCACAAGGGAGAGAGAGAGAGAGACAACACGAGGGAGAGAGACAGCACAAGGGAGCAAGAGAGTCAGCGCAAGGGAGAGAGAGAGAGAGACAGCGTGAGGGAGAGAGAGAGAGACGGCGTGAGGGAGATAGAGTGAGACAGCGTGACCTGGAGAGAGAGAGAGAGAGCATGAGGGGGAGATAGAGCATGAGGGAGAGCGAGAAAGAGCGCGAGAGAGAGAGAGAAAGCATGAGGGAGAGAGAGAGAGACAGCGTGAGGGAGAAAGAGACAGCGCGATGGAGACAGAGAGAGAAACAGCGCGAGGGAGAGAGAGAGAGAGACAGCACGAAGGTGAGATGGAGGGACAGTGCAACAGAGAGAGAGACAGACAGACAGCACGAGGGAGAGAGAGAGAAAAGCACAAGAGAGAGACTGAGAGACAGCACGAGAGAGAGAGCGACAGCACGAGAGAGAGAGAGAGAGAGAGACAGCACAAGAGAGAGACAGCATGTGTGGGAGAGAGAGACAGCGTGAGGGAGAAAGTGAGAGAGGAACAGTTCAAGGGAGAGAGAGAGTGAGAGACATCATGAGCAATAGAGAGAGAGAGACAGCGTGAGGGAAAGAGAGAGAGAGAGACAGCGTGAGGGAGAGATTGAGAGAGGCAATGCGAGGGAGAGAGAGAAAGTCAGCGTGAGGGAAAGGGAAAGGGAGAGACAGTGAGACGGAGAGAGAGAGACAGCGCGAGGGAGAGAGAGAGAGAGATAGCATGAGGGAGAGAGAGAGAGACAGCACGAGGGAGAGGGAGAGACAGCGCGAGAGAGAAAGGGAGAGACAGCGCAAGGGAGAAAGAGAGAGGGAGAGAGAGAGAGAGAGACACAGCGCGAAGGAAAGAGAAAGAGACAGCGTGAGGGAGAGAGAGACAGTGCAATGGAGAGAGAGAGTGAGAGACAGCACGAGGGAGAGAGCGACAGCGAGAGAGGGAGAGAGAGAGAGACAGCATGAGGGAGACAAAGAGAGCATGAGGGGGAGAGGGAGAGTCATCGCGAGGCAGAGAGAGAGAGATAACGCGAGGGAGAGAGAGAGACAGCACGAGGGAGAGAGAGAGACAGCACAAGGGAGAGAGAGAGACAGACAGCACGAGGGAGAGAGACAGTGCAAGGGAGAGTGAGAGACAGTGCAAGGAGAGAGAGAGACAGCGTGAGGGAGAGAGAGAGAGACAGCGTGAGGGAGAGAGAGAGAAACAGCGTGAGGGAGAGAGAGCGTGAGGGAGAGAGAGAAAGAGCGCGAGAGAGAGAGAGAAAGCATGAGGGAGAGAGAGAGAGACAGTGTGAGAGAGAAAGAGAGATAAACAGCACGAGGGAGAGAGAGAGAGACAGCGTGAGGGAGAAAGAGAGAAACAGCACGAGGGATGAGAGAGAGAGCTTGTGGGAGAGAGAGAGACAGCGCAAGGGAGAGAGAGAGCATGAGGGAGAGAGAGAGACAGCACGAGAGAGAGACAGCGTGAGGGAGAGAGAGAGAGACAGTGCGAGGGATAGAGAGAGAGAGAGAGAGGCACAGTGCGAGGCTAAGAGAGCAAGAGACAGCACGAGGGATAGAGAGAGAGAGAGACTGCGCGAGGGAGAGAGAGAGAGAGACAGCGCGAGGTAGAGAGAGAGAGACAGCATGAAGGAGAGAGAGAGGGACTGCGCAACAGAGAGAGAGAGAGACAGACAGCATGAAGGAGAGAGAGAGATAGCACAAGAGAGAGTGAGAGACAGCACGAGAGAGAGAGCGACAGCAAGAGAGTGAGAGAGAGAGAGACAGCATGAGGGAGAGAGACAGAGGGACAGCGTGAGGGAGACTGAGAGAGGGAGAGAGAGAGAGACACAGCACGAAGGAAAGAGAGATAGACAGATTGAGGGAGAGGGAGACAGCACGAGGGAGAGAGAGAGAGAGACAGCATGAGGGAGAGAGGAAGAGAGAGAGAGACATCGTGAGGGAGAGAGAGAGAGACAGCATGAGGGATGGAGAGAGAAAAAGAGACAGTGTGAGGGAGAGAGAGAGAGACAGCATGAGGGGGAGAGAGAGAGAGAGAGAGAGTCAACGTGAGGAAGAGGGAGAGAGAGAGGCAGCATGAGGGAGAGAGAGGGAGACAGCGCGAGTGAGAGAGAGAGACAGCGCAAGGGAGCGAGAGAGAGAGAGAAAGCGTGAGGGAGAGAGACAGCATGGGGAGAGAGAAAAGCAGCGTGAGGGAGAGAGAGTCAGCACCAAGTAAAGAGAGAGACAGCACAAGGGAGAGAGAGAGAGAGAGCTGGAGTGAGGGAGAAGGAGACAGTGCGAGGGAGAGGGAGAGAGAGCGACAGCATAAGGGAGAGAGAGAGACAACGTGAGGGTGAGAGAGAGAGACAGCATGAGGGGGAGAGAGAGAGAGAGAGAGTCAACGCGAGGGAGAGGGAGAGAGAGAGACAGCATGAGCAATAGAGAGAGAGAGACAGCGTGTGGGAGGGAGAGAGAGAGAGAGACAGCGTGATGGAGAGAGACAGTGTGAGGGAGGGAGAGTGAGTCAGCATGAGGGAGAGGGAGAGCGTGAGGGTGAGAGTGAAAGCGCGCGAGAGAGAGAGAGAAAGCATGAGGGAGAGATAGACAGACAGCGTGAGGGAGAAAGAGAAAGCGCGATGGAGAGAGAGAGAGGGACAGCACGAGGGAGAGAGAGAGAGAGACAGCACGAAGGTGAGAGGGAGAGATAGCACAAGAGAGAGACTGAGAGACAGCACGAGAGAGAGAGCGACTGCAAGAGAGAGAGAGAGAGAAACAGCACAAGACAGAGACAGCATGTGGGAGAGAGAGAGACAGCATGAGGGAGAGGGAAACAGAGAGACTGCATGAGGGAGAGAGAGAGAGACAGCATGAGGGGGAGAGAGAGAGACAGCGCGAGAGAGAGAGAGACAGCACGAGGAAGAGAGGGAGAGAGAGAGAGACAGCATGAGGGAGAGAGAGAGAAAGCATGAGGGAGAGAGAGAGACAGCGCAAGGGAGAGAGGGAGCATGAGGGAGAGAGAGAGACAGTGCGAGAGAGAGAGACAGTGTGAGGGAGAGAGAGGGACAGTGCGAGGGATAGAGAGAGAGAGAGAGGCACAGTGCGAGGGAGAGAGAGAGCGAGAGACAGCACGAGGGATAGAGAGAGAGAGACAGCGAGAAGGAAAGAGAAAGAGACAGCGTGAGGGAGAGAGAGAGAGACAGCGCGAGGTAGAGAGAGAGAGAGACAGCGTGAAGGGGAGAGAGAGAGAGAGAGTCAACACGAGGGAGAGGGAGTGAGAGAGACAGCATGAGGGAGAGAGAGGGAGTCAGCGCGAGTGAGAGAGAGAGAGATAGCGCAAGGGAGCGAGCGAGAGAGAGAGAGAAAGCGTGAGGGAGAGAGACAGCATGGGGAGAGAGAGAAGCAGAGTGAGGGAGAGAGAGTCATCACGAAGTAAAGAGAGAGAAAGCACAAGGGAGAGAGAGAGAGAGAGCTGGAGGGAGGAAGAGAGAGACAGCGCGAGGGAAAGAGAGAGACAGCATAAGGGAGAGAAAGAGAGACAGCATGAGGGGGAGAGAGAGAGACAGCGCGAGGGAGAGAGAGAGAGACAGCGTGAAGGAGAGAGAGTGGCAGTGCTAGGGAGAGAGAGAGAGAGACAGCGTGTGGGAGAGAGAGTGTGAGAGCGAGACAGCTTGAGGGAGGGAGAGAAAGAGAGAGACAGTTCGACGGAGAGAGAGAGAGACAGTGCGAGACAGAGAGAGAGCAACAGCATGAGGGAGAGGGATGACAGCGCGGGGGAGAGAGAGAGACAGCGTGAGTGAGAGAGAGAGAGAGAGCCAGTACGAGGGAGAGGGAGAGAGAGAGACAGCGTGAGGGAGAGAGAGCGAGACAGCATGAGTGAGAGAGAGTGACAGCTCAAGGGAGAGAGAGAGATAGACAGCGTGAGGGAGGGAGAGAAAGAGAGACAGTTCGACGGAGAGAGAGAGAGACAGTGCGAGACAGAGAGAGAGCAACAGCATGAGGGAGAGGGATGACAGCGCGGGGGAGAGAGAGAGACAGCGTGAGTGAGAGAGAGAGAGAGAGCCAGTACGAGGGAGAGGGAGAGAGAGAGACAGCGTGAGGGAGAGAGAGCAAGACAGCATGAGTGAGAGAGAGAGACAGCGCGAGGGAAAGAGAGAGACAGCATAAGGGAGAGAAAGAGAGACAGCATGAGGGGGAGAGAGAGAGACAGTGCGAGGGAGAGAGAGAGACAGCGTGAAGGAGAGAGAGTGGCAGTGCTAGGGAGAGAGAGAGAGAGACAGCGTGTGGGAGAGAGAGTGTGAGAGCGAGACAGCTTGAGGGAGGGAGAGAAAGAGAGAGACAGTTCGACGGAGAGAGAGAGAGACAGTGCGAGACAGAGAGAGAGCAACAGCATGAGGGAGAGGGATGACAGCGCGGGGGAGAGAGAGAGACAGCGTGAGTGAGAGAGAGAGAGAGAGCCAGTACGAGGGAGAGGGAGAGAGAGAGACAGCGTGAGGGAGAGAGAGCGAGACAGCATGAGTGAGAGAGAGTGACAGCTCGAGGGAGAGAGAGAGATAGACAGCGTGAGGGAGAGAGAGAGACAGCATGTGGAGAGAGAGACAGTGCGAGGGAGGGAGAGTAAGCACGAAGTAGAGAGAGAGACAGCATGAGGGAGAGGGAGAGAGAGACAGCTGGGGGAGAGAGAGAGAGAGAGAAAGACAGCACAAGGGAGAAATTGAGAGAGACATTGCGAGGGAGAGAGAGAGAGACAACATGAGGGAGAGGGAAACAGAGAGACTGCATGAGGGAGAGAGAGAGAGACAGCATGAGGGGGAGAGAGAGAGACAGTGCGAGAGAGGGAGAGAGACAGCATGAGGGAGAGAGAGACAGCGCGAGGGAGAGAGAGACAGCACGAGGAAGAGAGGGAGAGAGAGAGACAGCATGAGGGAGAGAGAGAGCGTGAGGGAGAGAGAGAGTAAGCGCAAGGAAGAGAGGGAGCATGAGGGAGAGAGAGAGACAGCGCGAGAGAGAGACAGTGTGAGGGAGAGAGACAGTGCGAGGGATAGAGAGAGAGAGAGAGGCACAGTGCGAGGGAGAGAGAGAACGAGAAACAGCACGAGGGATAGAGAGAGAGAGAGACAGCTCGAGGGAGAGAGAGAGAGAGAGAGACAGCGTGAAGGAAAGAGATAGAGAGAGCGTGAGGGAGAGAGAGAGACAGCGCGAGGTAGAGAGAGAGAGACAGCATGAAGGAAAGAGAGATAGACAGCGTGAGGGAGAGGGAGAAAGCGCAAGGGAGAGAGAGAGACAGCATGAGGGTGAGAGGGAGAGAGAGAGACATCGAGAGGGAGAGAGAGAGAGACAGCATGAGGGATGTAGAGAGTAAAAGAGACAGTGCGAGGGAGAAAGAGAGAGACAGCATGAGGGGGAGAGAGAGAGAGTCAACGAGAGGGAGAGGGTAAGAGAGAGACAGCATGAGGGAGAGAGAGGGAGACAGCGCAAGTGAGAGAGAGAGAGGCAGCGCAAGAGAGCGAGAGAGAGAGAGAAAGCATGAGGGAGAGAGACAGCATGGAGAGAGAGAGAAGCAGCGTGAGGGAGAGAGAGTCAGCACGAAGTAAACAGAGAGACAGCACAAGGGAGAGAAAGAGAGAGCTGGAGGGAGGGAGAGAGAGACAGCGCGAGGGAGAGGGAGAGAGAGAGACAGCATAAGGGAGAGAGAGAGAGACAGCGTGAGGGGGATAGAGAGAGACAGCATGTGGGGGAGAGAGAGAGAGAGAGTCAACGCGAGGGAGAGGGAGAGAGAGAGACAGCATGAGGGAGAGAGAGGGAGTCAGCACGAGTGAGAGAGAGAGAGACCGCGCAAGGGAGCGAGAGAGAGAGAGAAAGCGTGAGGGAGAGAGACAGCATGGGGAGAGAGAGAAGCAGCGTGAGGGAGAGAGAGTCAGCACCAAGTAAAGAGAGAGACAGCACAAGGGAGAGAGAGAGAGAGAGCTGGAGGGAGGGAGAGAGAGACAGCGCGAGGGAGAGGGAGAGAGAGACAGCATAAGGGAGAGAGAGAGAGACAGCGTGAGGGGGAGAGAGAGAGACAGCGCGAGGGAGAGAGAGAGACAGCGTGAAGGAGAGAGAGTGGCAGTGCTAGGGAGAGAGAGAGAGAGACATCGTGTGGGAGTGAGAGTGTGAGAGCGAGACAGCTGGAGGGAGGGAGAGAAAAAGAGAGACAGCGCGAAGGAGAGAGAGACAGAGACAGTGCGAGACAGAGAGAGAGCGACAGCATGACGGAGAGGGATGACAGCGCGGGGGAGAGAGAGAGACAGCGTGAGTGGGAGAGAGAGAGAGAGTCAGTACGAGGGAGAGGGAGAGAGAGAGACAGCGTGAGGGAGAGAGAGTGAGACAGCATGAGTGAGAGAGAGTGACAGCTCGAGGGAGAGAGAGAGGGAGACAGCGTGAGGTAGAGAGAGAGACAGCACGTGGAGAGAGAGAGACAGTGCGAGGGAGGGAGAGTAAGCACGAAGTAGAGAGAGAGACAGCATGAGGGAGAGAGAGAGAGAGAGAGACAACATGAGGGAGAGGGAAACAGAGAGACTGCATGAGGGAGAGAGAGAGAGACAGCATGAGGGGGAGAGAGAGAGACAGCACAAGAGAGAGAGAGAGACAGCATGAGGGAGAGAGAGAGACTGCACGAGGGAGAGAGAGACAGCACGAGGAAGAGAGGGAGAAAGAGAGAGAGACAGCATGAGGGAGAGAGAGAGAGCGTGAGGGAGAGAGAGAGACAGCGCAAGGGAGAGAGGGAGCATGAGGGAGAGAGAGAGACAGCGCGAGAGAGAGAGACAGTGTGAGGGAGAGAGAGGGACAGTGCGAGGGATAGAGAGAGAGAGAGAGGCACAGTGCGATGCAGAGAGAGAGCGAGAGACAGCACGAGGGATAGAGAGAGAGAGAGACAGCTCGAGGGAGAGAGAGAGAGAGAGACAGCGTGAGGGGGAGAGAGAGAGAGACAGCATGTGGGGGAGAGAGAGAGAGAGAGAGAGTCAACGCGAGGGAGAGGGAGAGAGAGAGACAGCATGAGGGAGAGAGAGGGAGTCAGCGCGAGTGAGAGAGAGAGAGACAGCGCAAGGGAGCGAGAGAGAGAGAGAAAGCATGAGGGAGAGAGACAGCATGGGGAGAGAGAGAAGCAGCATGAGGGAGAGAGAGTCAGCACCAAGTAAAGAGAGAGACAGCACAAGGGAGAGAGAGAGAGCTGGAGGGAGGGAGAGAGAGACAGCACGAGGGAGAGGGAGAGAGAGAGACAGCAGGAGGGAGAGAGAGAGACAGCGTGAAGGAGAGAGAGTGGCAGTGCTAGGGAGAGAGAGAGAGAGAGAGACAGTGTGTGGGAGAGAGAGTGTGAGAGCGAGACAGCTTGAAGGAGGGTGAGAAAGAGAGAGACAGTGCGAGACAGAGAGAGCAACAGCATGAGGGAGAGGGATGACAGCGCGAGTGAGAGAGAGAGAGACAGCGTGAGTGAGAGCGAGAGAGAGAGTCAGTACGCGGGAGAGGGAGAGAGAGAGACAGCGTGAGGGAGAGAGAGAGGGAGACAGAGTGAGGGAGAGAGAGAGACAGCACGTGGAGAGAGAGACAGTGCGAGGGAGGGAGAGTAAGCACGAAGTATAGAGAGAGACAGCATGAGGGAGAGGGAGAGAGAGAGAGAGAGAGACAGCACAAGGGAGAAATTGAGAGAGACAGTGCGAGGGAGAGAGAGAGAGACAACATGAGGGAGAGGGAAACAGAGAGACTGCATGAGGGAGAGAGAGAGAGACAGCATGAGGGGGAGAGAGAGAGACAGCGCGAGAGAGGGAGAGAGACAGCATGAGGGAGAGAGCGACAGCAAGACAGTGAAAGAGAGAGAGACAGCATGAGGGAAAAAGACAGAGGGACAGCACGAGGGAGACTGAGAGAGGGAGAGAGAGAGAGACAGCGTGAGGGGGAGAGAGAGAGACAGCATTCGGGGGAGAGAGAGAGAGAGAGAGTCAACGCGAGGGAGAGGGAGAGAGAGAGACAGCATGAGGGAGAGAGAGGGAGACAGCGTGAGTGAGAGAGAGAGAGACCGCGCAAGGGAGCGAGAGAGAGAGAGAAAGCATGAGGGAGAGAGACAGCATGGGGAGAGAGAGAAGCAGCGTGAGGGAGAGAGAGTCAGCACGAAGTAAAGAGAGAGACAGCACAAGGGAGAGAGAGAGAGAGAGCTGGAGGGAGGGAGAGAGAGACAGCGCAAGGGAGAGGGAGAGAGAGAGACAGCATAAGGGAGAGAGAGAGAGACAGCGTGAGGGGGGAGAGAGAGAGACAGCGCGAGGGAGAGAGAGAGACAGCGTGAAGGAGAGAGAGTGGCAGTGCTAGGGAGAGAGAGAGAGACAGCGTGTGGGAGTGAGAGTGTGAGAGCGAGACAGCTGGAGGGAGGGAGAGAAAGAGAGAGACAGCGCGAAGGAGAGAGAGAGAGAGAGACAGTGCGAGACAGAGAGAGAGCGACAGCATGAGGGAGAGGGATGACAGCGCGGGGGAGAGAGAGAGACAGCGTGAGTGGGAGAGAGAGAGAGAGTCAGTACGAGGGAGAGGGAGAGAGAGCGAGACAGTGTGAGGGAGAGAGAGCAAGACAGCTCGAGGGAGAGAGGGAGGGAGACAGCGTGAGGTAGAGAGAGAGACAGCACATGGAGAGAGAGAGACAGTGCGAGGGAGGGAGAGTAAGCACGAAGTACAGAGAGAGACAGCATGAGGGAGAGGGAGAGAGAGACAGCTGGGGGAGAGAGAGAAAGAGAGACAGCACAAGGGAGAAATTGAGAGAGACAGTGCGAGGGAGATAGAGAGAGACAAGATGAGGGAGAGGGAAACAGAGAAGACTGCATGAAGGAGAGAGAGAGATAGCACAAGAGAGCGTGAGAGACAGCACGAGAGAGACCGACAGCAAGAGAGTGAGAGAGAGAGACAGCATGAGGGAGAGAGACAGAGGGACAGCGCGAGGGAGACAGAGAGGGAGAGAGAGAGAGACACAGCACGAAGGAAAGAGAGATAGACAGTGTGAGGGAGAGGGAGACAGCACGAGGGAGAGAGAGAGAAAGCATGAGGGAGGGAAGGAGAGAGAGAGAGACATCGTGAGTTAGAGAGAGAGAGACAGCATGAGGGGGAGAGAGAGAGAGAGAGAGTCAACGCGAGGGAGAGGGAGAGAGAGAGACAGCGCGAGTGAGAGAGAGAGAGACAGTGCAAGGGAGTGAGAGAGAGAGAGAAAGCGTGAGGGAGAGAGACAGAGAGAGTCAGTACGAGGGAGAGGGAGAACGTGAGACAGCGTGAAGGAGAGAGAGCGAGACAGCATGAGGGGGAGAGAGAGAGACAGTGCGAGGGAGAGAGAGAGAGAGACAACATGAGGGACTGGGAAACAGAGTGACTGCATGAGGGAGAGAGAGAGAGACAGCTTGAGGGAGAGAGAGAGAGAGAATGCTGGGGGAGAGAGAGAGAGAGACAGCATGAGGGAGTGATTGAGAGAGACAGTGCGAGGGAGAGAGAGAGACAACATGAGTGACTGGGAAACCGAGTGACTGCATGAGGGAGAGAGAGAGAGACAGCGTGAGGGGATGAGAGAGAGACAGCGCGAGGGAGAGAGAGAGAGATAGACAGCATGAGGGAGAGAGAGAGACAGAGTGAGGGAGAGAGAGACAGCACAAGGAAGAGAGGGAGAGAGAGAGAGAGCATTGGGAGAGAGAGAGAGCCTGAGGGAGAGAGAGAGACAGCACAAGGGAGAGAGAGAGCATGAGGGAGAGAGAGAGTCAGCGCCAGGGATAGAGAGAGAGAGAGAGGCACAGTGCGAGGGAGAGAGAGTGAGAGACAGCACGAGGGATAGAGAGAGAGAGACAGCGTGAAGGAAAGAGAAAGAGACAGCGTGATGGAGAGAGAGAGACAGCGCGAGGTAGAGAGAGAAAGACAGCACGAAGGAGAGAGAGAGGGACAGCGCAACAGAGAGAGAGAGAGAGACAGCACGAAGGAGAGAGAGAGATAGCACAAGAGAGAGTGAGAGACAGCACGAGAGAGAGAGCGACAGCAAGAGAGTGAAAGAGAGAGAGACAGCATGAGGGAAAAAGACAGAGGGACAGCACGAGGGAGACTGAGAGAGGGAGAGAGAGAGACACAGCACGAAGGAAAGAGAGATAGACAGCGTGAGGGAGAGGGAGACAGCACGAGGGAGAGAGAGAGACAGCATGAGGGAGAGAGGGAGAGAGAGAGAGAGACATCGTGAAGGAGAGAGAGAGAGACAGCATGAGGGATGGAGAGAAAAAGAGACAGTGCAAGGGAGAGAGAGAGAGACAGCATGAGGGGGAGAGAGAGAGAGAGAGAGTCAACGCGAGGGAGAGGGAGAGAGAGAGACAGCATGAGGGAGAGACTGAGACAGCACATGGAGAGAGAGAGACAGTGCGAGGGAGGGAGAGTAAGCACGAAGTAGAGAGAGAGACAGCGTGACGGAGAGAGAGAGAGAGACAGCTTGGGGAGAGAGAGAGAGACAGCACGAGGGAGAGATTGAGAGAGACAGCGCGAGGGAGAGAGAGAGCGACAACATGAGGGAGAGGGAAACAGAGAGACTGCATGAGGGAGAGAGAGAGAGACAGCATGAGGGGGAGAGAGAGAGACAGCGCGAGGGAGAGAGAGAGAGACAGCATGAGGGAGAGAGAGAGACAGCGTGAGGTAGAGAGAGACTGCACGAGGAAGAGAGGGAGAGAGAGAGACAGCATGAGGGAGAGAGAGAGAGAGACAGCATGAGGGATGGAGAGAGAAAAAGAGACAGTGCGAGGCAGAGAGAGAGACAGCATCAGGGTGAGAGAGAGAGAGAGTCAGCACGAGGGAGAGGGAGAGAGAGAGACAGTGTGAGGGAGAGAAAGGGAGACAATGCGAGGGAGAGAGAGTGACAGCGTGATGGAGAGAGAGAGAGAGAGAGACAGCTTGAGTGAGAGAGAGACAGCGCGGGGGAGAGAGAGAGACAGCGCAAGGAGAAAGAGACAGCACGAGGAATAGAGGGAGAGAGAGAGACAGCATGAGGGAGAGAGAGAGAGAGAGCATGAGGGACGGAGAGAGAAAAAGAGACAATGCAAGGGAGAGTGATTGATACAGCATGAGGGGGAGGGAGAGAGAGAGAGAGAGAGAGTGACAGCTCGATGGAGAGAGAGTGTGAGAGAGAGACAGAGCAGGGGACAGAGAGAGAGAGCGACAGCGAGAGAGAGAGAAAGAGAGGGAGACAGCACGAGGGAGAGAAAGAGAGCACGAGGGGGAGAGGGAGAGTCAGCGTGAGGCAAAGAGAGAGAGACAGCACGAGGGAGAGAGAGAGACAGCACAAGGGAGAGAGAGAGAGAGACAACACGAGGGAGAGAGACAGCGCAAGGGAGAGAGAGAGACAGCACAAGGGAGAGAGAGAGAGAGACAACACGAGGGAGAGAGACAGCGCAAGGGAGAGAGAGAGACAGCGCAAGGGAGAGGGAGAGAGAAACAGTGTGAGGGAGAGAAAAGAGACAGCGTGAGGGAGAGAGAGAGAGACAGCGTGACCTGGAGAGAGAGAGAGACACAGCGTGAGGTAGAGAGAGAGCGTGAGTGAGAGAGAGAGAGAGCATGAGTGAGAGAGAGAAAGAGCGAGAGAGAGAGAGAGAAAGCATGAGGGAGAGATAGAGAGACAGCGTGAGGGAGAAAGAGACAGCGCGATGGAGAGAGAGAGAGAGACAGCGTGAGGGAGAGAGAGAGAGAGACAGCACGAAGGTGAGAGGGTGGGACATCGCAACAGAGAGAGAGAGAGTCAGACAGCACGAGAGAGAGAGAGAGAGATAGCACAAGAGAGAGACTGAGAGACAGCACGAGAGAGAGCGACTGCGAGAGAGAGAGAGAGAGACAGCACGAGAGAGAGACAGCATGTGCGAGAGAGAGAGACAGCCTGAGGGAGAAAGTGAGAGAGGAACAGTTCGAGGGAGAGAGAGAGCAAGAGACAGCATGAGCAATAGAGAGAGAGAGACTGTGTGAGGGAGAGAGAGAGAGACAGCGTGAGGGAGAGAGACAGAGAGACAGTGTGAGGGAGGGAGAGAGAATCAGCGTGAGGGAGAGGGAAAGAGAGAGACAGCGAGACGGAGAGAGAGAGACAGTGCGAGGGAGAGAGAGAGAGATAGCATGCGAGAGAGAGACAGCACGAGGGAGAGAGAGAGACAGCGCGAGAGAGAGAGGGAGAGACAGCGTGAGGGAGACTGAGAGAGGGAGAGAGAGAGACAGCACGAAGGAAAGAGAAAGAGACAGCGTGAGGGAGAGAGAGACAGCACAATGGAGAGAGTGAGAGACAGACAGCACGAGGCAGAGAGAGATAGATAGCACAAGAGAGAGTGAGAGACAGCACGAGAGAGAGAGCGACAGCGAGCTAGGGAGAGAGAGAGAGAGACAGCACGAGGGAGAGAAAGAGAGCACGAGGGGGAGAGGGAGAGTCAGCGCGAGGCAGAGAGAGAGAGATAGCGCGAGGGAGAGAGAGAGACAGCGCGAGGGAGAGAGAGAGACAGCACGAGGGAGAGAGAGACAGCACAAGGGAGAGAGAGAGACAGACAGCACGAGGGAGAGAGACAGCACGAGGGAGAGAGAGAGACAGCACGAGGGAGAGAGCGACAGCACAAGGGAGTGAGAGAGGGAGAGACAGCATGAGGGAGAGAGACAGAGGGACAGCGCAAGGGAGACTGAGAGAGGGAAAGAGGGAGATACACAGCACGAAGGAAAGACAGATAGACAGCGTGAATGACAGCGTGAGGGAGAGAGAGAGACAGCATGAGGGAGAGAGGGAGAGAGAGAGAGAGACATCATGAGGTAGAGAGAGAGACACAGCATTAGGGATGGAGGGAGAAAAAGAGACAGTGCGAGGGAGAGAGAGAGAGACAGCATGAGGGGGAGAGAGAGAGAGAGACAGTCAACGCGAGGGAGAGGGAGAGAGAGAGGCAGCATGAGGGAGAGAGAGGGAGATAGCGCGAGTGAGAGAGAGAGAGACAGTGCAAGGGTGCAAGAGAGAGAGACAGCACGAGGGAGAGAGAGAGAGATAGCATGAGGGAGAGAGAGAGAGACAGCATGAGGGAGAGAGAGAGACAGCGCGAGAGAGAGAGGGAGAGACAGCGCGAGGGAGACTGAGAGAGGGAGAGAGAGTGAGACAGCACGAAGGAAAGAGAAAGAGACAGTGTGAGGGAGAGAGAGACAGCACAACGGAGAGAGAGAGAGACAGACAGCACAAGACAGAGAGAGATAGATAGCACAAGAGAGAGTGAGAGACAGCACGAGAGAGAGAGCGACAGCGAGCTAGGGAGACGGAGACAGAGACAGCACGAGGGAGAGAAAGAGAGCACGAGGGGGAGAGGGAGAGTCAGCGCGAGGCAGAGAGAGAGAGATAGCGCAAGGGAAAGAGAAAGACAGCACGAGGGAGAGAGCGACAGCACAAGGGAGAGCGAGAGACAGACAGCACGAGGGAGAGAGACAGCACAAGGGACAGAGAGAGACAGCGCAAGGAGAGAGAGAGACAGAGTGAGGGAGAGAGAAAGAGACAGCGTGAGGGAGATAGAAAGAGAGAGCGTGAGGGAAACAGAGAGCGTGAGGGAGAGAGAGAAAGAGCGTGAGAGAGAGAGAGAAAGCATGAGGGAGAGAGAGAGACAGCGTGAGGGAGAAAGAGAGAGAAAAAGCACGAGGGAGAGAGAGAGAGATAGCGTGAGGGAGACAGAGAAACAGCACGAGGGAGAGAGAGAGACCGCAAGGGAGAGAGAGAGAGCATGAGAGAGAGGCAGCATGAGGGAGAGAGAGACAGTGCGAGGGATAGAGAGAGAGAGGCACAGTGCAAGGGAGAGAGAGCGAGAGACAGCATGAGGGATAGAGAGAGAGAGAGACAGCGCGAGGGGGAGAGAGAGAGAGACAGCGTGAAGGAAACAGGAAGAGACAGCCTGAGGGAGAGAGAGACAGCGCAACGGAGAGAGGGAGATACAGCGCGAGGTAGAGAGAGAGAGACAGCCGAAGGAGAGAGAGAGGGACAGCGCAATAGAGAGAGAGAGAGACAGACAGCACGATGGAGAGAGAGAGATAGCACAAGAGAGAGTGAGAGACAGCACGAGAGAGAGAGCGACAGCAAGAGAGTGAGAGAGAGAGACAGCATGAAGTAAAGAGAGAGACAGCGCGAGGGAGACTGAGAGAGAGCTGGAGGGAGGGAGAGAGAGACAGCGCGAGGGAGAGGGAGAGAGAGAGACACAGCACGAAGGAAAGAGAGATAGACAGCGTGAAGGAGAGAATGACAGCGTGAGGGAGAGAGAGAGACAGCATGAGGGAGAGAGGGAGAGAGAGAGAGACATCGTGAGGTAGAGAGAGAGAGACAGCATGAGGGATGGAGAGAGAAAAAGAGACAGTGCGAGGGAGAGAGAGAGAGACAGCATGAGGGGGAGAGGGAGAGAGAGAGAGACAGCATGAGGGGGAGAGGGAGAGAGAGAGACAGCGTGAGTGAGAGAGAGAGAGACAGCACAAGGGAGCGAGAGAAAGAGAGACAGCATGAGGGAGAGAGACAGCATGGGGAGAGAGAGAAGCAGCGTGAGGGAGAGAGAGTCAGCAAGAAGTAAAGAGAGAGACAGCACAAGGGAGAGAGAGAGAGAGCTGGAGGGAGGGAGAGAGAGACAGCGTGAGGGAGAGGGAGAGAGAGAGACAGCATAAGGGAGAGAGAGAGAGACAGCGTGAGGGGGAGAGACAGAGACACCGTGAGGGAGAGAGAGAGACAGCGTGACGGAGAGAGAGAGAGAGACAGCTGGGGGAGACAGAGAGAGAGAGACAGCACGAGGGAGAGATTGAGAGAGACAACATGAGGGAGAGGGATTCAGAGAGACTGCATGAGGGAGAGAGAGAGAGACAGCATGAGGGGGAGAGAGAGAGACAGCGCGAGGGAGAGTGACTGAGAGAGAAAGCATAAGGGAGAGAGAGAGACAGCACGAGGAAGAGAGGGAGAGAGAGAGACAGCATGAGGGAGAGAGAGAGAGCGTGAGGGAGAGAGAGAGACAGCGCAAGGGTGAGATTGAGAGAGACAACATGAGGGAGAGGGATTCAGAGAGACTGCATGAGGGAGAGAGAGAGAGACAGCATGAGGGGGAGAGAGAGAGACAGCGCGAGGGAGAGTGACTGAGAGAGAAAGCATAAGGGAGAGAGAGAGACAGCACGAGGAAGAGAGGGAGAGAGAGAGACAGCATGAGGGAGAGAGAGAGAGCGTGAGGGAGAGAGAGAGACAGCGCAAGGGTGAGAGAGAGCCTGAGGGAGAGAGAGAAACAGCGTGAGAGAGAGACAGCATGAGGGAGAGAGAGAGACAGTGCGAGGGATAGAGAGAGAGAGAGGCACAGTGCGAGGGACAGAGAGAGCGAGAGACAGCACAAGGGATAGAGAGAGAGAGAGACAGCGAGAAGGAAAGAGAAAGAGACAGCGTGAGGGAGAGAGAGAGACAGCGCGAGGTAGAGAGAGAGAGACAGCATGAAGGAGAGAGAGAGGGACAGCGTAACAGAGAGAGAGAGAGACAGACAGCATGAAGGAGAGAGAGGGATAGCACAAGAGAGAATGAGAGACAGCATGAGAGAGACAGCGACAGCAAGAGAGTGAGAGAGAGAGAGATAGCATGAGAGAGAGAGACAGAGGGACCGCGAGAGGGAGACTGAGAGAGGGAGAGAGAGAGAGACACAGCACGTAAGAAAGAGAGATAGACAGCGTGAGGGAGAGGGAGACAGCGTGAGGGAGAGAGAGAGACAGCATGAGGGAGAGAGGGAGAGAGAGAAAGACATCGTGAGGGAGAGAGAGAGAGACATCATGAGGGATGGAGAGAGAAAAAGAGACAGTGCGAGGGAGAGAGAGACAGCATGAGGGAGAGAGAGAGAGAGAGAGAGAGAGAGAGTCAACACGAGGGAGAGGGAGAGAGAGAGACAGCATGAGGGAGAGAGAGAGAGACAGCGTGAGTGAGAGAGAGAGAGACAGCGCAAGGGAGCGAGAGAGAGAGAGAAAGCGTGAGGGAGAGAGACAGCATGGGGAGAGAGAGAAGCAGCGTGAGGGAGAGAGAGTCAGCAAGAAGTAAAGAGAGAGACAGCACAAGGGAGAGAGCGAGAGAGAGACAGCATAAGGGAGAGAGAGAGAGACAGCGTGAGGGGGAGAGGGAGAGACAGCAGGAGGGAGAGAGAGTGACAGCGTGAAGGAGACAGAGTGGCAGTGCTAGGGAGAGAGCGAGAGACAGCACGAGGGAAAGAGAGAGAGCGTGAGGGAGATAGAGAGACAGAGCAAGGGAGAGAGAGAGCATGAGGGAGAGAGAGAGACAGCGTGAGAGAGAGCCAGCATGAGGGAGAGAGAGAGACAGCGCGAGGGAGAGAGAGAGAGAGACAGCGTGAAGGAAAGAGAAAGAGACAGCGTGAGGGAGAGAGGGACAGCGCAACAGAGAGAGAGAGAGACAGACAGCACGAAGGAGAGAGAGAGATAGCACAAGAGAGAGTGAGACAGCACGAGAGAGAGAGCGACAGCAAGAGAGTGAGAGAGAGAGAGACAGCATGAGGGAGAGAGACAGAGGGACAGCGTGAGGGAGACTGAGAGAGGGAGAGAGGGAGATACACAGCACGAAGGAAGGAGAGATAGACAGCGTGAAGGAGAGAATGACAGCGTGAGGGAGAGAGAGACAGCATGAGGGAGAGAGGGAGAGAGAGAGAGACAGCATGAGGGAGAGAGGGAGAGAGAGAGAGACATCATTAGGTAGAGAGAGAGAGACAGCATGAGGGATGGAGAGAGAAAAAGAGACAGTGCGAGGGAGAGAGAGAGAGACAGCATGAGGGGGAGAGAGAGATAGAGAGACAGTCAACGCGAGGGAGAGGGAGAGAGAGAGGCACCATGAGGGAGAGAGAGGGAGATAGCGCGAGTGAGAGAGAGAGAGACAGTGCAAGGGTGCGAGAGAGAGAGACAGCACGAGGGAGAGAGAGAGAGATAGCATGAGGGAGAGAGAGAGAGACAGCACGAGGGAGAGAGAGAGACAGCGCGAGAGAGAGAAGGAGAGACAGCGCGAGGGAGACTGAGAGAGGGAGAGAGAGTGAGACAGCACGAAGGAAAGAGAAAGAGACAGCGTGAAGGAGAGAGAGACAGCACAACGGAGAGAGAGAGAGACAGACAGCACGAGGCAGAGAGAGATAGATAGCACAAGAGAGAGTGAGAGACAGCACGAGAGAGAGAGCGACAGCGAGCTAGGGAGACAGAGACAGAGACAGCACGAGGGAGAGAAAGAGAGCACGAGGGGGGGAGGGAGAGTCAGCGCGAGGCAGAGAGAGAGAGATAGCGCAAGGGAGAGAGAAAGACAGCACGAGGGAGAGAGCGACAGCACAAGGGAGAGAGAGAGACAGACAGCACGAGGGAGAGAGACAGTGCAAGGGACAGAGAGAGACAGCGCAAGGAGAGAGAGAGACAGTGTGAGGGAGATAGAGAGAGACAGCGGGAGGGAGATAGAGAGAGACAGCGGGAGGGAGACAGTGAGCATGAGGGAGAGAGAAAGAGAGTGAGAGAGAGAGAGAAAGCATGAGGGAGAGAGAGAGAGACAGCGTGAGGGAGAAAGAGAGAGAAAAAGCACGAGGGACAGAGAGATAGCGTGAGGGAGACAGAGAAACAGCATGAGGGAGAGAGAGAAAGCGTGAGGGAGAGAGAGAGACAGGGCAAGGGAGAGAGAGAGAGCATGAGGGAGAGAGAGAGACAGCGTGAGAGAGAGCCAGCATGAGGGAGAGAGAGACAGTGCGAGGGACAGAGAGAGAGAGAGAGGCACAGTGCAAGGGAGAGAGAGCGAGAGACAGCACGAGGGATAGAGAGAGAGAGAGACAGCGCGAGGGAGAGAGAGAGAGAGACAGCGTGAAGGAAAGAGAAAGAGACAGCATGAGGGAGAGAGAGACAGCGCAACGGAGAGAGGGTGATACAGCGTGAGGTAGAGAAAGAGAGACAGCACAAAGGAGAGAGAGAGGGACAGCGCAATAGAGAGAGAGAGAGACAGACAGCACGAAGGAGAGAGAGAGATAGCACAAGAGAGAGTGAGAGATAGCACGAGAGAGAGAGCGACAGCAAGAGAGTGAGAGAGAGAGAGACAGCACGAAGTAAAGAGAGAGACAGCGCGAGGGAGACTGGGAGAGAGCTGGAGGGAGGGAGAGAGAGACAGCGCGAGGGAGAGGGAGAGAGAGAGACACAGCACGAAGGAAAGAGAGATAGACAGCATGAAGGAGAGAATGACAGCGTGAGGGAGAGAGAGAGACAGCATGAGGGAGAGAGGGAGAGAGAGAAAGACATCGTGAGGTAGAGAGAGAGAGACAGCATGAGGGATGGAGAGAGAAAAAGACACAGTGCGAGGGAGAGAGAGAGAGACAGCATGAGGGGGAGACGGAGAGAGAGAGAGTCAATGCGAGGGAGAGGGAGAGAGAGAGACAGCATGAGTGAGAGAGAGCGAGACAGCGCGAGTGAGAGAGAGAGAGACAGCACAAGGGAGCGAGAGAGAGAGAGAAAGCATGAGGGAGAGAGACAGCATGGGGAGAGAGAGAAGCAGCGTGAGGGAGAGAGAGTCAGCACGAACTAAAGAGAGAGACAGCACAAGGGAGAGAGAGAGAGAGCTGGAGGGAGGGACAGAGAGACAGCGCGAGGGAGAGGGAGAGAGAGAGACAGCATAAGGGAGAGAGAGAGACAGCGTGAAAGAGAGAGTGTGGCAGTGCTAGGGAGAGAGAGAGAGCGACAGCGTGAGGGAGAGAGAGTGTGAGAGCGAGACAGCTGGAGGGAGGGAGAGAAAGAGAGAGACAGTGCGAGGGAGAGAGAGAGAGAGACAGTGCGAGACACAGAGAGGGAGACAGCATGAGGGAGAGGGAAAGACAGCGCGGGGGAGAGAGAGAGACAGCGCGAGGGAGAGGGAGAGAGAGAGACAGCGTGAGGGAGAGAGAGCGAGACAACATGAGTGAGAGAGAGTGACAGCGCGAGGGAGAGAGCGAGGGAGACAGTGTGAGGGAGAGAGAGAGACAGCACGTGGAGAGAGAGAGACAGTGCGACGGAGGGAGAGTAAGCACGAAGTAGAGAGAGAGACAGCGTGACGGAGAGAGAGAGAGAGACAGCTGGGGGAGACAGAGAAAGAGAGACAGCACGAGGGAGAGATTGAGAGAGACAGTGCGAGGGAGAGAGAGAGAGACAACATGAGGGAGAGGGATTCAGAGAGACTGCATGAGGGAGAGAGAGAGAGACAGCATGAGGGGGAGAGAGAGAGACAGCGCGAGGGAGAGTGACTGAGAGAGAAAGCATGAGGGAGAGAGAGAGACAGCGCGAGGGAGAGAGGGAGAGAGAGAGACAGCATGAGGGAGAGAGAGAGAGCGTGAGGGAGAGAGAGAGACAGCGCAAGGGTGAGAGAGAGCCTGAGGGAGAGAGAGAAACAGCATGAGAGAGACAGCATGAGGGAGAGAGAGAGACAGTGCGAGGGATAGAGAGAGAGAGAGAGGCACAGTGCGAGGGACAGAGAGAGCGAGAGACAGCACGAGGGATAGAGAGAGAGAGAGACAGCGAGAAGGAAAGAGAAAGAGACAGCGTGAGGGAGAGAGAGAGACAGCGCGAGGTAGAGAGAGAGAGACAACACGAAGGAGAGAGAGAGGGACAGCATGAAGGAGAGAGAGGGATAGCACAAGAGAGAATGAGAGACAGCATGAGAGAGACAGCGACAGTAAGAGAGTGAGAGAGAGAGAGATAGCATGAGAGAGAGAGACAGAGGGACCGCGGGAGGGAGACTGAGAGAGGGAGAGAGAGAGAGAGACACAGCACGTAAGAAAGAGAGATAGACAGCATGAGGGAGAGGGAGACAGCGTGAGGGAGAGAGAGAGACAGCATGAGGGAGAGAGGGAGAGAGAGAGAGACATCGTGAGGGAGAGAGAGAGAGACATCATGATGGATGGAGAGAGAAAAAGAGACAGTGCGAGGGAGAGAGAGACAGCATGAGGGAGAGAGAGAGAGAGAGAGAGAGTCAACGCGAGGGAGAGGGAGAGAGAGAGACAGCATGAGGGAGAGAGAGAGAGACAGCGTGAGTGAGAGAGAGAGCGAGACAGCGCAAGGGAGCGAGAGAGAGAGAGAAAGCGTGAGGGAGAGAGACAGCATGGGGAGAGAGAGAGAAGCAGCGTGAGGGAGAGAGAGTCAGCAAGAAGTAAAGAGAGAGACAGCACAAGGGAGGGAGAGAGAGAGCTGGAGGGAGGGAGAGAGAGACAGCGCGAGGGAGAGGGAGAGAGAGAGACAGCATAAGGGAAAGAGAGAGAGACAGCGTGAGGGGGAGAGACAGAGACACCGTGAGGGAGAGAGAGAGACAGCGTGAAAGAGAGAGAGTGGCAGTGCTAGGGAGAGAGAGAGAGCGACAGCGTGAGGGAGAGAGAGTGTGAGAGCGAGACAGCTGGAGGGAGGGAGAGAAAGAGAGAGACAGTGCGAGGGAGAGAGAGAGAGAGACAGTGCGAGACACAGAGAGAGAGACAGCATGAGGGAGAGGGAAAGACAGCGCGGGGGAGAGAGAGAGACAGCGCGAGGGAGAGAGAGAGAGAGAGAGGGAGAGGGAGAGAGAGAGACAGCGTGAGGGAGAGAGAGCGAGACAGCATGAGTGAGAGAGAGTGACAGCGCGAGGGAGAGAGAGAGGGAGACAGCGTGAGGGAGAGAGAGAGACAGCACGTGGAGAGAGAGAGACAGTGCGACGGAGGGAGAGTAAGCACGAAGTAGAGAGAGAGACAGCGTGACGGAGAGAGAGAGAGACAGCTGGGGGAGACAGAGAGAGAGAGACAGCACGAGGGAGAGATTGAGAGAGACAGTGCGAGGGAGAGAGAGAGAGACAACATGAGGGAGAGGGATTCAGAGAGACTGCATGAGGGAGAGAGAGAGAGACAGCATGAGGGGGAGAGAGAGAGACAGCGCGAGGGAGAGTGACTGAGAGAGAAAGCATGAGGGAGAGAGAGAGACAGCGCGAGGGAGAGAGAGACAGCACGAGGAAGAGAGGGAGAGAGAGAGACAGCATGAGGGAGAGAGAGAGAGCGTGAGGGAGAGAGAGAGACAGCGCAAGGGTGAGAGAGAGCCTGAGGGAGAGAGAGAAACAGCGTGAGAGAGAGACAGCATGAGGGAGAGAGAGAGACAGTGCGAGGGATAGAGAGAGAGAGAGAGGCACAGTGCGAGGGACAGAGAGAGCGAGAGACAGCACGAGGGATAGAGAGAGAGAGACAGCGAGAAGGAAAGAGAAAGAGACAGCGTGAGGGAGAGAGAGAGACAGCGCGAGGTAGAGAGAGAGAGAGAGAGAGAGTACGAGGGAGAGGGAGAGAGAGAGACAGCATGAGGGAGAGAGAGCGAGACAGCATGAGTGAGAGAGAGTGACAGCGCGAGGGAGAGAGAGAGGGAGACAGCGTGAGGGAGAGAGAGAGACAGCACGTGGAGAGAGAGAGACAGTGCGACGGAGGGAGAGTAAGCACGAAGTAGAGAGAGAGACAGCGTGACGGAGAGAGAGAGAGAGACAGCTGGGGGAGACAGAGAGAGAGAGACAGCACGAGGGAGAGATTGAGAGAGACAGTGTGAGGGAGAGAGAGAGAGACAACATGAGGGAGAGGGATTCAGAGAGACTGCATGAGGGAGAGAGAGAGAGACAGCATGAGGGGGAGAGAGAGAGACAGCGCGAGGGAGACTGAGAGAGAGCTGGAGGGAGGGAGAGAGAGACAGCGCGAGGGAGAGGGAGAGAGAGAGACACAGCACGAAGGAAAGAGAGATAGACAGCATGAAGGAGAGAATGACAGCGTGAGGGAGAGAGAGAGACAGCATGAGGGAGAGAGGGAGAGAGAGAGCGACATCGTGAGGTAGAGAGAGAGAGACAGCATGAGGGATGGAGAGAGAAAAAGAGACAGTGCGAGGGAGAGAGAGAGAGACAGCATGAGGGGGAGAGGGATAGAGAGAGTCAGCATGAAGTAAAGAGAGAGACAGCACAAGGGAGAGAGTGAGAGAGCTGGAGGGAGGGAGAGAGACAGCGCGAGGGAGAGGGAGAGAGAGAGACAGCATAAGGGAGAGAGAGAGAGACATCTTGAGGGAGAGAGAGAGAGACAGCATGAGGGATGGAGAGAGAAAAAGAGACAGTGCGAGGGAGAGAGAGAGAGACAGCATGAGGGGGAGAGGGATAGAGAGAGACAGCATGAGGGAGAGGGAGAGAGCGAGACAGCATGAGGGAGAGAGAGCGAGACAGCGCGAGTGAGAGAGAGAGAGACAGCATGAGGGAGCCAGAGAGAGAGAGAAAGCATGAGGCAGAGAGACAGCATGTGGAGAGAGAGAAGCAGCGTGAGGGAGAGAGAGTCAGCACGAAGTAAAGAGAGAGACAGCACAAGGGAGAGAGAGAGAGAGCTGGAGGGAGGGAGAGAGAGACAGCGTGAGGGAGAGGGAGAGAGAGAGACAGCATAAGGGAGAGAGAGAGAGACAGCGTGAGGGGGAGAGACAGAGACACCGTGAGGGAGAGAGAGAGAAAGCGTGAAAGAGGGAGAGTGGCAGTGCTAGGGAGAGAGAGAGTGCGACAGCGTGAGGGAGAGAGAGTGTGAGAGCGAGACAGCTGGAGGGAGGGAGAGAAAGAGAGAGACAGCAAGAGAGGGAGAGAGAGAGAGACAGCACGAAGTAAAGAGAGAGACAGCGCGAGGGAGACTGAGAGAGAGCTGGAGGGAGGGAGAGAGAGACAGCGCGACGGAGAGGGAGAGAGAGAGACACAGCACGAAGGAAAGAGAGATAGACAGCGTGAAGGAGAGAATGACAGCGTGAGGGAGAGAGAGAGACAGCATGAGGGAGAGAGGGAGAGAGAGAGAGACAGCATGAGGGATGGAGAGAGAAAAGGAGACAGTGCGAGGGAGAGAGAGAGAGACAGCATGAGGGGGAGAGGGAGAGAGCGAGACAGCATGAGGGAGAGAGAGCGAGACAGCGCGAGTGAGAGAGAGAGAGACAGCATGAGGGAGAGGGAAAGACAGCGCGGGGGAGAGAGAGAGACAGCGCGAGGGAGAGAGAGAGAGAGTACGAGGGAGAGGGAGAGAGAGAGACAGCGTGACGGAGACAGAGCGAGACAGCATGAGTGAGAGAGAGTGACAGCGCGAGGGAGAGAGAGAGGGAGACAGCGTGAGGGAGAGAGAGAGACAGCATGTGGAGAGAGAGAGACAGTGCGACGGAGGGAGAGTAAGCACCAAGTAGAGAGAGAGACAGCGTGACGGAGAGAGAGAGAGAGACAGCTGGGGGAGACAAAGAGAGAGAGACAGCACGAGGGAGAGAATGAGAGATACAGCGCGAGGGAGAGAGAGAGCGACAACATGAGGGAGAGGGAAACAGAGAGACTGCATGAGGGAGAGAGAGAGAGACAGCATGAGGGGGAGAGAGAGAGACAGCGCGAGGGAGAGAGAGGAGACAGCATGAGGGAGAGAGAGAGACACAGCGTGAGGTAGAGAGAGACTGCACGAGGAAGAGAGGGAGAGAGAGAGAGACAGCATGAGGGAGAGAGAGACAGAGACAGCATGAGGAATGGAAAGAGAAAAAGAGACAGTGCGAGGCAGAGAGAGAGACAGCATCAGGGGGAGAGAGAGAGAGAGACAGCATGAGTGAGAGGGAGAGAGAGAGACAGCGTGAGGGAGAGAAAGGGAGACAGTGCGAGGGAGAGAGAGTGACAGCGTGACGGAGAGAGAGAGAGAGAGAGACAGCGCAAGGAGAAAGAGACAGCACGAGGAATAGAGGGAGAGAGAGAGAGACAGCATGAGGGAGAGAGAGAGAGAGCATGAGGGACGGAGAGAGAAAAAGAGACAATGCGAGGGAGAGTGATTGATACAGCATGAGGGGGAGGGAGAGAGAGAGAGAGAGAGAGTGACAGCTCGATGGAGAGAGAGTGTGAGAGAGAGACAGAGCAGGGGAAAGAGAGAGAGAGCGACAGCGAGAGAGAGAGAAAGAGAGGGAGACAGCACGAGGGAGAGAAAGAGAGCACGAGGGGGAGAGGGAGAGTCAGCGTGAGGCAGAGAGAGAGAGACAGCACGAGGGAGAGAGAGAGACAGCACAAGAGAGAGAGAGAGAGAGAGACAACACGAGGGAGAGAGACAGCGCAAGGGAGAGAGAGAGACAGCGCAAGGGATAGGGAGAGAGAAACAGTGTGTGGGAGAGAGAGAGAGACAGCGTGAGGGAGAGAGAGAGAGACAGCGTGACCTGGAGAGAGAGAGAGAGAGAGCGTGAGTGAGAGAGAGAGATAGCGTGAGTGAGAGAGAGAAAGAGCGAGAGAGAGAGAGAGAAAGCATGAGGGAGAGATAGAGAGACAGCATGAGGGAGAAAGAGACAGCGCGATGGAGAGAGAGAGACAGCGCAAGGGAGAGAGAGAGAGAGACAGCACGAAGGTGAGAGGGTGGGACATCGCAACAGAGAGAGAGAGAGAGAGACAGACAGCACGAGGGAGAGAGAGAGAGATAGCATAAGAGAGAGACTGAGAGACAGCACGAGAGAGAGCGACTGCGAGAGAGAGAGAGAGAGAGAGAGAGAGAGACAGCACGAGAGAGAGACAGCATGTGGGAGGGAGAGAGACAGCCTGAGGGAGAAAGTGAGAGAGGAACAGTTCGAGGGAGAGAGAGAGCAAGAGACAGCATGAGCAATAGAGAGAGAGAGACTGCATGAGGGAGAGAGAGAGAGACAGCGTGAGGGAGAGAGACAGAGAGGCAGTGTGAGGGAGGGAGAGAGAATCAGCATGAGGGAGAGGGAAAGAGAGAGACAGCGAGACGGAGAGAGAGAGACAGCGCGAGGGAGAGAGAGACAGCGCGAGAGAGAGAGGGAGAGACAGCGTGAGGGAGACTGAGAGAGGGAGAGAGAGAGAGACAGCATGAAGGAAAGAGAAAGAGACAGCGTGAGGGAGAGAGAGACAGCACAATGGAGAGAGTGAGAGACAGACAGCACGAAGCAGAGAGAGATAGATAGCACAAGAGAGAGTGAGAGACAGCACGAGAGAGAGAGCGACAGCGAGCTAGGGAGAGAGAGAGAGAGACAGCACGAGGGAGAGAAAGAGAGCACGAGGGGGAGAGGGAGAGTCAGCGCAAGGCAGAGAGAGAGAGATAGCGCGAGGGAGATAGAGAGACAGCACGAGGGAGAGAGAGACAGCACAAGGGAGAGAGAGAGACAGAGAACACGAGGGAGAGAGACAGCACGAGGGAGAGAGAGAGACAGCACGAGGGAGAGAGCAACAGCACAAGGGAGTGAGAGAGAGAGAGACAGCATGAGGGAGAGAGACAGAGGGACAGCGCAAGGGAGACTGAGAGAGGGAGAGAGGGAGATACACAGCACGAAGGAAAGAGAGATAGACAGCGTGAAGGAGAGAATGACAGCGTGAGGGAGAGAGAGAGACAGCATGAGGGAGAGAGGGAGAGAGAGAGAGACATCGTGAGGTAGAGAGAGAGAGACAGCATGAGGGATGGAGAGAGAAAAAGAGACAGTGCGAGGGAGAGAGAGAGAGACAGCATGAGGGGGAGAGAGAGAGAGACAGTCAACGCGAGGGAGAGGGAGAGAGAGAGGCAGCATGAGGGAGAGAGAGGGAGATAGCGCGAGTGAGAGAGAGAGAGACAATGCAAGGGTGCGAGAGAGAGAGACAGCACGAGGGAGAGAGAGAGAGATAGCATGATGGAGAGAGAGAGAGACAGCATGAGGGAGAGAGAGAGACAGCGCAAGAGAGAGAGGGAGAGACAGCGCGAGGGAGACTGAGAGAGGGAGAGAGAGTGAGACAGCACGAAGGAAAGAGAAAGAGACAGCGTGAGGGAGAGAGAGACAGCACAACGGAGAGAGAGAGACAGACAGCACGAGACAGAGAGAGATAGATAGCACAAGAGAGAGTGAGAGACAGCACGAGAGAGAGAGCGACAACGAGCTAGGGAGAGAGAGAGAGAGACAGCACGCTGGAGAGAAAGAGAGCACGAGGGGGAGAGGGAGAGTCAGCACGAGGCAGAGAGAGAGAGATAGCACAAGGGCGAGAGAAAGACAGCACGAGGGAGAGAGCGACAGCACAAGGGAGAGCGAGAGACAGACAGCACGAGGGAGAGAGACAGCGCAAGGGACAGAGAGAGACAGCGCAAGGAGAGAGAGAGAGACAGAGTGAGGGAGAGAGAGAGACAGCGTGAGGGAGATAGAGAGAGACAGCATGAGGGAGAGAGAGAAAGAGTGTGAGAGAGAGAGAGAAAGCATGAGGGAGAGAGAGAGAGACAGCGTGAGGGAGAAAGAGAGAGAAAATGCACGAGGGAGAGAGAGAGAGATAGCGTGAGGGAGACAGAGAAACAGCATGAGGGAGAGAGAGAGACAGTGCAAGGGAGAGAGAGAGACAGTGCAAGGGAGAGAGAGAGAGCATGAGAGAGAGCCAGCATGAGGGAGAGAGAGACAGTGCGAGGGATAGAGCGACAGAGAGAGGCACAGTGCAAGGGAGAGAGAGCCAGAGACAGCATGAGGGATAGAGAGAGAGAGAGACAGCGCGAGGGGGAGAGAGAGAGAGACAGCGTGAAGGAAAGAGAAAGAGACAGCCTGAGGGAGAGAGAGACAGCGCGACGGAGAGAGAGAGATACACCGCGAGGTAGAGAGAGAGAGACAGCACGAAGGAGAGAGAGAGGGACAGCGCAATAGAGAGAGAGAGAGACAGACAGCACGAAGGAGAGAGAGAGATAGCACAAGAGAGAGTGAGAGACAGCACGAGAGAGAGAGCGACAGCAAGAGAGTGAAAGAGAGAGAGACAGCATGAAGTAAAGAGAGAGACAGCGCGAGGGAGACTGAGAGAGAGCTGGAGGGAGGGAAAGAGAGACAGCGCGAGGGAGAGGGAGAGAGAGAGACACAGCACGAAGGAAAGAGAGATAGACAGCGTGAAGGAGAGAATGACAGCTTGAGGGAGAGAGAGAGACAGCATGAGGGAGATAGGGAGAGAGAGAGAGACATCGTGAGGCAGAGAGAGAGAGACAGCATGAGGGATGGAGAGAGAAAAAGAGACAGTGCGAGGGAGAGAGAGAGAGACAGCATGAGGGGGAGAGAGAGAGAGACAGCATGAGGGAGAGAGAGGGAGACAGTGCGAGTGAGAGAGAGAGAGACAGCACAAGGGAGAGAGAGAGAGAGAGAAAGCATGAGGGAGAGAGACAGCATGGGGAGAGAGAGAAGCAGCGTGAGGGAGAGAGAGTCAGCATGAAGTAAAGAGAGAGACAGCACAAGGGAGAGAGAGAGAGAGAGACAGCATAAGGGAGAGAGAGAGAGACATCTTGAGGGAGAGAGAGAGAGACAGCATGAGGGATGGAGAGAGAAAAAGAGATAGTGCGAGGGAGAGAGAGAGAGACAGCATGAGGGGGAGAGAGAGAGAGAGAGAGAGTCAATGCGAGGGAGAGGGAGAGAGAGAGACAGCATGAGGGAGAGAGATTGAGACAGCGCGAGTGAGAGAGAGAGAAAGAGAGACAGCACAAGGGAGCGAGAGAGAGAGAAAGCATGAGGGAGAGAGACAGCATGGGGAGAGAGAGAAGCAGCGTGAGGGAGAGAGAGTCAGCACGAAGTAAAGAGAGAGACAGCACAAGGGAGAGAGAGAGAGAGCTGGAGGGAGGGAGAGAGACACAGCGCGAGGGAGAGCGAGAGAGAGAGACAGCATAAGGGAGAGAGAGAGAGACAGCGTGAGGGGGAGAGACAGAGACACCGTGAGGGAGAGAGAGAGACAGCATGAAAGAGAGAGAGTGGCAGTGCTAGGGAGAGAGAGAGAGCGACAGCGTGAGGGAGAGAGAGTGTGAGAGCGAGACAGCTGGAGGGAGGGAGAGAAAGAGAGAGACAGTGCGAGGGAGAGAGAGAGAGACAGTGCGAGACACAGAGAGAGAGACAGCATGAGGGAGAGGGAAAGACAGCGCGGGGGAGAGAGAGAGAGCGCGAGGGAGAGAGAGAGATTACGAGGGAGAGGGAGAGAGAGAGACAGCGTGACGGAGAGAGAGCGAGACAGCATGAGTGAGAGAGAGTGACAGCGCGAGGGAGAGAGTGAGGGAGACAGCGTGAGGGAGAGAGAGAGACAGCATGAGGGAGAGAGAGGGAGACAGTGCGAGTGAGAGAGAGAGAGACAGCACAAGGGAGCGAGAGAGAGAGATAAAGCGTGAGGGAGAGAGACAGCATGGGGAGAGAGAGAAACAGCGTGAGGGAGAGAGAGTCAGCATGAAGTAAAGAGAGAGACAGCACAAGGGAGAGAGAGAGAGAGCTGGAGGGAGGGAGAGAGAGACAGCGCGAGGGAGAGGGAGAGAGAGAGACAGCATAAGGGAGAGAGAGAGAGACATCTTGAGGGAGAGAGAGAGAGACATCATGAGGGATGGAGAGAGAAAAAGAGACAGTGCTAGGGAGAGAGAGAGAGCGACAGCGTGAGGGAGAGAGAGTGTGAGAGCGAGACAGCTGGAGGGAGGGAGAGAAAGAGAGAGACAGTGCGAGGGAGAGAGAGAGAGACAGTGCGAGACACAGAGAGAGAGACAGCATGAGGGGGAGAGAGAGAGAGAGAGAGTCAATGCGAGGGAGAGGGAGAGAGAGAGACAGAATGAGGGAGAGAGAGCGAGACAGCGCGAGTGAGAGAGAGAGAGACAGCACAAGGGAGCGAGAGAGAGAGAGAAAGCATGAGGGAGAGAGACAGCATGGGGAGAGAGAGAAGCAGCGTGAGGGAGAGAGAGTCAGCACAAAGTAAAGAGAGAGACAGCACAAGGGAGAGAGTGAGAGAGCTGGAGGGAGGGAGAGAGAGACAGGGAGAGGGAGAGAGAGAGACAGAATAAGGGAGAGAGAGAGAGACATCTTGAGGGAGAGAGAGAGAGACAGCATGAGGGATGGAGAGAGAAAAAGAGACAGTGCTAGGGAGAGAGAGAGAGCGACAGCGTGAGGGAGAGAGAGTGTGAGAGCGAGACAGCTGGAGGGAGGGAGAGAAAGAGAGAGACAGTGCGAGGGAGAGAGAGAGAGACAGTGCGAGACACAGAGAGAGAGACAGCATGAGGGAGAGGGAAAGACAGCACGGGGGAGAGAGAGAGACAGCGCGAGGGAGAGAGAGAGACAGCGTGAGGGAGAGAGAGCGAGACAGCATGAGTGAGAGAGAGTGACAGCGCGAGGGAGAGAGAGAGAGAGATAGCATGAGAGAGAGAGAGAGAGACAGCACGAGGAAAAGAGGGAGAGAGAGAGAGACAGCATGAGGGAGAGAGAGAGAGAGCGTGAGGGAGAGAGAGAGAGACAGTGTAAGGGTGAGAGAGAGCCTGAGGGAGAGAGAGAAACAGCGTGAGAGAGAGACAGCGTGAGGGAGAGAGAGAGACAGTGCGAGGGATAGAGAGAGAGAGAGAGGCACAGTGCGAGGGAGAGAGAGAGCGAGAGACAGCACGAGGGATAGAGAGAGAGAGACAGCGAGAAGGAAAGAGAAAGAGACAGCGTGAGGGAGAGAGAGAGAGACAGCGCGAGGTAGAGAGAGAGAGAGACAGCACGAAGGAGAGAAAGAGGGACAGCGTAACAGAGAGAGAGAGACAGACAGCATGAAGGAGAGAGAGAGATAGCACAAGAGAGAATGAGAGACAGCATGAGAGAGACAGCGACAGCAAGAGAGTGAGAGAGAGAGAGACAGCATGAGGGAGAGAGACAGAGGGACTGCGGGTGGGAGACTGAGAGAGGGAGAGAGAGAGAGACACAGCACGAAAGAAAGAGAGATAGACAGTGTGAGGGAGAGGGAGACAGCGTGAGGGAGGGAGAGAGACAGCATGAGGGAGAGAGGGAGAGAGAGAGAGACATCGTGAGGGAGAGAGAGAGAGACAGCATGAGGGATGGAGAGAGAAAAAGAGACAGTGCGAGGGAGAGAGAGACAGCATGAGGGAGAGAGAGAGAGAGAGAGAGAGAGAGTCAACGCGAGGGAGAGGGAGAGAGAGAGACAGCATGAGGGAGAGAGAGGGAGACAGCGTGAGTGAGAGAGAGAGACAGTGCAAGGGAGCGAGAGAGAGAGAGAAGGCGTGAGGGAGAGAGACAGCATGGGGAGAGAGAGAAGCAGTGTGACGGAGAGAGAGTCAGCAAGAAGTAAAGAGAGAGACAGCACAAGGGAGAGAGAGAGAGAGACAGCATAAGGGAGAGAGAGAGAGACAGTGTGAGGGGGAGAGAGAGAGACAGCAGGAGGGAGAGAGAGTGACAGCGTGAAGGAGACAGAGTGGCAGTGCTAGGGAGAGAGCGAGAGACAGCACGAGGGAGAGAGAGAGAGCGCAAAGGAGAGAGAGAGCATGAGGGAGAGAGAGAGACAGCGTGAGAGAGAGCCAGCATGAGGGAGAGAGAGAGACAGTGCGAGAGATAGAGAGAGAGAGTGAGGCACAGTGCGAGGGAGAGAGAGCGAGAGACAGCACGAGGGATAGAGAGAGAGAGAGACAGCGCGAGGGAGAGAGAGAGACAGCATGAGGGAGAGAGATTGAGACAGCGCGAGTGAGAGAGAGAGAAAGAGAGACAGCACAAGGGAGCGAGAGAGAGAGAAAGCATGAGGGAGAGAGACAGCATGGGGAGAGAGAGAAGCAGCGTGAGGGAGAGAGAGTCAGCACGAAGTAAAGAGAGAGACAGCACAAGGGAGAGAGAGAGAGAGCTGGAGGGAGGGAGAGAGACACAGCGCGAGGGAGAGCGAGAGAGAGAGACAGCATAAGGGAGAGAGAGAGAGACAGCGTGAGGGGGAGAGACAGAGACACCGTGAGGGAGAGAGAGAGACAGCATGAAAGAGAGAGAGTGGCAGTGCTAGGGAGAGAGAGAGAGCGACAGCGTGAGGGAGAGAGAGTGTGAGAGCGAGACAGCTGGAGGGAGGGAGAGAAAGAGAGAGACAGTGCGAGGGAGAGAGAGAGAGACAGTGCGAGACACAGAGAGAGAGACAGCATGAGGGAGAGGGAAAGACAGCGCGGGGGAGAGAGAGAGAGCGCGAGGGAGAGAGAGAGATTACGAGGGAGAGGGAGAGAGAGAGACAGCGTGACGGAGAGAGAGCGAGACAGCATGAGTGAGAGAGAGTGACAGCGCGAGGGAGAGAGTGAGGGAGACAGCGTGAGGGAGAGAGAGAGACAGCATGAGGGAGAGAGAGGGAGACAGTGCGAGTGAGAGAGAGAGAGACAGCACAAGGGAGCGAGAGAGAGAGATAAAGCGTGAGGGAGAGAGACAGCATGGGGAGAGAGAGAAACAGCGTGAGGGAGAGAGAGTCAGCATGAAGTAAAGAGAGACACAGCACAAGGGAGAGAGAGAGAGAGCTGGAGGGAGGGAGAGAGAGACAGCGCGAGGGAGAGGGAGAGAGAGAGACAGCATAAGGGAGAGAGAGAGAGACATCTTGAGGGAGAGAGAGAGAGACATCATGAGGGATGGAGAGAGAAAAAGAGACAGTGCGAGGGAGAGAGAGAGAGACAGCATGAGGGGGAGAGAGAGAGAGAGAGAGTCAATGCGAGGGAGAGGGAGAGAGAGAGACAGAATGAGGGAGAGAGAGCGAGACAGCGCGAGTGAGAGAGAGAGAGACAGCACAAGGGAGCGAGAGAGAGAGAGAAAGCATGAGGGAGAGAGACAGCATGGGGAGAGAGAGAAGCAGCGTGAGGGAGAGAGAGTCAGCACAAAGTAAAGAGAGAGACAGCACAAGGGAGAGAGTGAGAGAGCTGGAGGGAGGGAGAGAGAGACAGGGAGAGGGAGAGAGAGAGACAGAATAAGGGAGAGAGAGAGAGACATCTTGAGGGAGAGAGAGAGAGACAGCATGAGGGATGGAGAGAGAAAAAGAGACAGTGCTAGGGAGAGAGAGAGAGCGACAGCGTGAGGGAGAGAGAGTGTGAGAGCGAGACAGCTGGAGGGAGGGAGAGAAAGAGAGAGACAGTGCGAGGGAGAGAGAGAGAGACAGTGCGAGACACAGAGAGAGAGACAGCATGAGGGAGAGGGAAAGACAGCACGGGGGAGAGAGAGAGACAGCGCGAGGGAGAGAGAGAGACAGCGTGAGGGAGAGAGAGCGAGACAGCATGAGTGAGAGAGAGTGACAGCGCGAGGGAGAGAGAGAGAGAGATAGCATGAGAGAGAGAGAGAGAGAGACAGCACGAGGAAAAGAGGGAGAGAGAGAGAGACAGCATGAGGGAGAGAGAGAGAGAGCGTGAGGGAGAGAGAGAGAGACAGTGTAAGGGTGAGAGAGAGCCTGAGGGAGAGAGAGAAACAGCGTGAGAGAGAGACAGCGTGAGGGAGAGAGAGAGACAGTGCGAGGGATAGAGAGAGAGAGAGAGGCACAGTGCGAGGGAGAGAGAGAGCGAGAGACAGCACGAGGGATAGAGAGAGAGAGACAGCGAGAAGGAAAGAGAAAGAGACAGCGTGAGGGAGAGAGAGAGAGACAGCGCGAGGTAGAGAGAGAGAGAGACAGCACGAAGGAGAGAGAGAGGGACAGCGTAACAGAGAGAGAGAGACAGACAGCATGAAGGAGAGAGAGAGATAGCACAAGAGAGAATGAGAGACAGCATGAGAGAGACAGCGACAGCAAGAGAGTGAGAGAGAGAGAGACAGCATGAGGGAGAGAGACAGAGGGACTGCGGGTGGGAGACTGAGAGAGGGAGAGAGAGAGAGACACAGCACGAAAGAAAGAGAGATAGACAGTGTGAGGGAGAGGGAGACAGCGTGAGGGAGGGAGAGAGACAGCATGAGGGAGAGAGGGAGAGAGAGAGAGACATCGTGAGGGAGAGAGAGAGAGACAGCATGAGGGATGGAGAGAGAAAAAGAGACAGTGCGAGGGAGAGAGAGACAGCATGAGGGAGAGAGCAAGAGAGAGAGAGACAGCATGAGTGAGAGAGGGAGAGAGAGAGAGACATCATGAGGTAGAGAGAGACAGACAGCATGAGGGATGGAGAGAAAAAAAGAGACAGTGCGAGGGAGAGAGAGAGAGACAGCATGAGGGGGAGAGAGAGAGAGAGAGAGAGACAGTCAACGCGAGGGAGAGGGAGAGAGAGAGGCAGCATGAGGGAGAGAGAGGGAGATAGCGCGAGTGAGAGAGAGAGAGACAGTGCAAGGGTGCGAGAGAGAGAGACAGCACGAGGGAGAGAGAGAGAGATAGCATGAGGGCGAGAGAGAGAGACAGCACAAGGGAGAGAGAGAGACAGCGCGAGAGAGAGAGGGAGAGACAGCGCGAGGGAGACTGAGAGAGGGAGAGAGAGAGAGACAGCACGAAGGAAAGAGAAAGAGACAGCGTGAGGGAGAGAGAGACAGCACAATGGAGAGAGAGAGGCAGACAGGACGAGGCAGAGAGAGATAGATATCACAAGAGAGAGTCAGAGACAGCACGAGAGAGAGAAAGAGAGCACGAGGGGGAGTGGGAGAGTCAGCGCGAGGCAGAGAGAGAGAGATAGCGCAAGGGAGAGAGAAAGACAGCACGAGGGAGAGAGCGACAGCACAAGGGAGAGAGAGAGACAGACAGCACGAGGGAGAGAGACAGCGCAAGGGACAGAGAGAGACAGCGTAAGGAGAGAGAGAGACAGTGTGAGGGAGAGAGAGAGACAGCGTGAGGGAGATAGAGAGAGACAGCGTGAGGGAGACAGAGAGCGTGAGGGAGAGAGAGAAAGAGAGTGAGAGAGAGCGAGAAAGCATGAGGGAGAGAGAGAGAGACAGCGTGAGGGAGAAAGAGAGAGAAAAAGCACGAGGGAGAGAGAGATAGCATGAGGGAGACAGAGAAACAGCACGAGGGAGAGAGAGAGAGGGTGAGGGAGAGAGAGAGACAGCGCAAGGGAGAGAGAGAGAGCATGAGGGAGAGAGAGAGACAGCGTGAGAGAGAGCCAGCATGAGGGAGAGAGAGACAGTGCGAGGTACAGAGAGAGAGAGAGAGGCACAGTGCAAGGGAGAGAGAGCGAGAGACAGCACGAGGGATAGAGAGAGAGAGAGACAGCGCGAGGGAGAGAGAGTGAGAGACAGTGTGAAGGAAAGAGAAAGAGACAGCATGAGGGAGAGCGAGACAGCGCGACAGAGAGTGGGAGATACAGCGCGAGGCAGAGAGAGAGAGACAGCACAAAGGAAAGAGAGATAGACAGCATGAAGGAGAGAATGACAGCTTGAGGGAGAGAGAGAAACAGCATGAGGGAGAGAGGGAGAGAGAGAGAGACATCGTGAGGTCGAGAGAGAGAGACAGCATGAGGGATGGAGAGAGAAAAAGAGACAGTGCGAGGGAGAGAGAGAGAGACAGCATGAGGGGGAGAGGGAGAGAGAGAGACAGCATGAGGGGGAGAGAGAGAAAGAGAGAGAGTCAATGCGAGGGAGAGGGAGAGAGAGAGACAGCATGAGGGAGAGAGAGCGAGACAGCGCGAGTGAGAGAGAGGGAGACAGCACAAGGGAGCGAGAGAGAGAGAGAAAGCATGAGGCAGAGAGACAGCATGGGGAGAGAGAGAAGCAGCGTGAGGGTGAGAGAGTCAGCACGAAGTAAAGAGAGAGACAGCACAAGGGAGAGAGAGAGAGAGAGAGCTGGAGGGAGGGAGAGAGAGACAGCGCGAGGGAGAGGGAGAGAGAGAGTCAGCATAAGGGAGAGAGAGAGAGACACCGTGAGGGAGAGAGAGAGACAGCGTGAAAGAGAGAGAGTGGCAGTGCTAGGGAGAGAGAGAGAGCGACAGCGTGAGGGAGAGAGAGTGTGAGAGCGAGACAGCTGGAGGGAGGGAGAGAAAGAGAGAGACAGCACGAGGGAGAGAGAGAGAGAGACAGTGCGAGACACAGAGAGAGAGACAGCATGAGGGAGAGGGAAAAACAGCGCGGGGGAGAGAGAGAGACAGCGCGAGGGAGAGGGAGAGAGAGAGTACGAGGGAGAGGGAGAGAGAGAGACAGCGTGAGGGAGAGAGAGTGTGAGAGCGAGACAGCTGGAGGGAGGGAGAGAAAGAGAATGACAGCGCGAGGGAGAGAGAGAGGGAGACAGCGTGAGGGAGAGAGAGAGACAGCACGTGGAGAGAGAGAGACAGTGCGACGGAGGGAGAGTAAGCACGAAGTAGAGAGAGAGACAGCATGATGGAGAGAGAGAGAGAGACAGCTGGGGGAGACAGAGAGAGAGAGACAGCACGAGGGAAGAGATTGAGAGAGACAGCGTGAGGCAGAGAGAGAGCGATAACATGAGGGAGAGGGAAACAGAGAGACTGCATGAGGGAGAGAGACAGAGACAGCATGAGGGGGAGAGAGAGAGACAGCGCGAGGGAGAGAGAGAGAGACAGCGCGAGGGAGAAGGAGAGAGAGACAGCATAAGGGAGAGAGAGAGAGACAGCGTGAGATGGAGAGACAGAGACACCGTGAGGGAGAGAGAGAGACAGCGTGAAAGAGAGAGAGTGGCAGTGCTAGGGAGAGAGAGAGAGCGACAGCATGAGGGAGAGAGAGTGTGAGAGCGAGACAGCTGGAGGGAGAGAGAGAGAAAGAGAGAGACAGTGCGAGGGAGGGAGAGAGAGAGACAGTGCGAGACACAGAGAGAGAGACAGCATGAGGGAGAGGAAAAGACAGCGCGGGGGGGGAGAGAGAGACAGCACGAGGTAGAGAGAGAGAGGGAGAGAGAGTACGAGGGAGAGGGAGAGAGAGAGACAGCGTGAGGGAGAGAGAGCGAGACAGCATGAGTGAGAGAGAGTGACAGCGCGAGGGAGGGAGAGAGGGAGACAGCGTGAGGGAGAGAGAGAGACAGCACGTGGAGAGAGAGAGACAGTGCGATGGAGGGAGAGTAATCACAAAGTAGAGAGAGAGACAGCGTGACGGAGAGAGAGAGAGAGACAGCTGGGGGAGACAGAGAGAGAGAGACAGCACGAGGGAGAGATTGAGAGAGACAGTGCGAGGGAGAGAGAGAGAGACAACATGAGGGAGAGGGATTCAGAGAGACTGCATGAGGGAGAGAGAGAGAGACAGCATGAGGGGGAGAGAGAGAGACAGCGCGAGGGAGAGTGACTGAGAGAGAAAGCATGAGGGAGAGAGAGAGACAGCGCGAGGTAGAGAGAGACAGCACGAGGAAGAGAGGGAGAGAGAGAGACAGCATGAGGGAGAGAGAGAGAGCGTGAGGGAGAGAGAGAGACAGCGCAAGGGTGAGAGAGAGCCTGAGGGAGAGAGAGAAACAGCGTGAGAGAGACAGCGTGTGGGAGAGAGAGAGAGAGACAGCGCGAGGGAGAGAGAGAGAGAGACAGCGTGAAGGAAAGAGAAAGAGACAGTGCGACGGAGAGAGAGAGACAGGGCGAGGTAGAGAGAGAGAGACAGCACGAAGGAGAGAGAGAGGGACAGCGCAACAGAGACAGAGAGAGACAGACAGCACGAAGGAGAGAGAGAGATAGCACAAGACAGAGTGAGAGACAGCACGAGAGAGAGAGCGACAGCAAGAGAGTGAGAGAGAGAGACAGCATGAGGGAGAGAGGGAGAGAGAGAGAGACATCGTGAGGTAGAGAGAGAGAGACAGCATGAGGGATGGAGAGAGAAAAAGAGACAGTGCGAGGGAGAGAGAGAGTGACAGCATGAGGGAGAGAGAGAGAGAGAGACAGTCAACGCGAGGGAGAGGGAGAGAGAGAGGCAGCATGTGGGAGAGAGAGGGAGATAGCGCGAGTGAGAGAGAGAGAGACAGTGCAAGGGTGCGAGAGAGAGAGACAGCACGAGGGAGAGAGAGAGAGATAGCATGAGGGAGAGAGAGAGAGACAGCATGAGGGAGAGAGAGAGACAGCGCGAGAGAGAGAGGGAGAGACAGTGCGAGGGAGACTGAGAGAGGGAGAGAGAATGAGACAGCACGAAGGAAAGAGAAAGAGACAGCGTGAGGGAGAGAGAGACAGCACAACGGAGAGAGAGAGAGACAGACAGCACGAGGCAGAGAGAGATAGATGGCACAAGAGAGAGTGAGAGACAGCACGAGAGAGAGAGCGACAGCGAGCTAGGGAGAGAGAGAGAGAGACAGCATGAGGGAGAGAAAGAGAGCACGAGGGGGAGAGGGAGAGTCAGCGCGAGGCAGAGAGAGAGAGATAGCGCAAGGGAGAGAGAAAGACAGCACGAGGGATAGAGCGACAGCACAAAGGAGAGCGAGAGACAGACAGCACGAGGGAGAGAGACAGCGCAAGGGACAGAGAGAGACAGCGCAAGGAGAGAGAGAGACAGAGTGAGGGAGAGAGAGAGAGACAGCGTGAGGGAGATAGAGAGAGACAGCGTGAGGGAGACATAGAGCGTGAGGGAGAGAGAGAAAGAGCGTGAGAGAGAGAGAGAAAGCATGAGGGAGAGAGAGAGAGACAGTGTGAGGGAGAAAGAGAGAGAAAAAGCACGAGGGAGAGAGAGAGAGATAGCGTGAGGGAGACAGAGAAACAGCACGAGGGAGAGAGAGAGAGCATGAGAGAGAGGCAGCATGAGGGAGAGAGAGACAGTGCGAGGGATAGAGAGAGAGAGAGAGGCACAGTGCAAGGGAGAGAGAGCGAGAGACAGCATGAGGGATAGAGAGAGAGAGAGACAGCGCGAGGGGGAGAGAGAGAGAGGCAGCGTGAAGGAAAGAGAAAGAGACAGCCTGAGGGAGAGAGAGACAGCGCGACGGAGATAGGGAGATACAGCGCGAGGTAGAGAGAGAGAGACAGCACGAAGGATAGAGAGAGAGAGACAGTGCGAGGGAAAGAGAGAGAGAGACAGCATGAAGGAAAGAGAAAGAGACAGCGTGAGGGGGAGAGAGAGACACAGCGCGAGGGAGAGAGAGAGACAGCGTGAAGGAGAGAGAGTGGCAGTGCTAGGGAAAGAGAGACAGAGAGCGTGAGGGAGAGAGAGTGAGAGAGCGAGACAGCTGGAGGGAGGGAGAGAAAGATAGAGACAGTGCAAGGGAGAGAGAGAGAGACAGCATGAGGGAGAGGGAAAGACAGCGCGGGGGAGAGAGAGAGACAGCGCGAGGGAGAGAGAGAGAGAGTCAGTACGAGGGAGAGGGAGAGAGAGAGACAGCGTGAGGGAGAGAGAGTGAGACAGCATGTGTGAGAGAGAGTGACAGCACGAGGGAGAGAGAGAGGGAGACAGCGTGAGGGAGAGAGAGAGACAGCACATGGAGAGAGAGAGACAGTGTGAGGGAGGGAGAGTAAGCACGAAGTAGAGAGAGAGACAGCGTGAGGGAGAGAGAGAGACAGACAGCTGGGGGAGAGAAAGAGAGAGACAGCACGAGGGAGAGATTGAGAGAGACGGTGCGAGGGAGAGATAGAGCGACAACATGAGGGAGAGGGAAACAGAGAGACAGCGTGAGGGAGAGAGAAAGAGAGAGAGACAGCATGAGGGAGAGAGAGAGACAGTGTGAGGGAGAGAGAGACAGCACGAGGAAGAGAGGGAGAGAGAGAGAGATAGCATGAGGGAGAGAGAGAGTGATACAGCATGAGGAACGGAGAGAGAAAAAGAGACAGTGCGAGGCAGAGAGAGAGACAGCATGAGGGGGAGAGAGAGAGAGAGAGAGAGTCAGCATGAGGGAGAGGGAGAGAGAGAGACAGTGTGAGGGAGGGAGAGTAAGCACGAAGTAGAGAGAGAGACAGCGTGAGGGAGAGAGAGAGAGAGACAGCTGGGGGAGACAGAGAGAGAGAGACAGCACGAGGGAGAGATTGAGAGAGACAGTGCGAGGGAGAGAGAGAGAGACAACATGAGGGAGAGGGATTCAGAGAGACTGCATGAGGGAGAGAGAGAGAGACAGCATGAGAGGGAGAGAGAGAGACAGCGCGAGGGAGAGTGACTGAGAGAGAAAGCATGAGGGAGAGAGAGAGACAGCGCGAGGGAGAGAGAGACAGCACGAGGAAGAGAGGGAGAGAGAGAGACAGCATGAGGGAGAGAGAGAGAGCGTGAGGGAGAGAGAGAGACAGCGCAAGGGTGAGAGAGAGCCTGAGGGAGAGAGAGAAACAGCGTGAGAGAGAGACAGCGTGAGGGAGAGAGACAGTGCGAGGGATAGAGAGAGAGAGAGAGAGGCACAGTGCGAGGGAGAGAGAGAGCGAGAGACAGCACGAGGGATAGAGAGAGAGAGAGACAGCGAGAAGGAAAGAGAAAGAGACAGCGTGAGGGAGAGAGAGAGACAGCGCAAGGTAGACAGAGAGAGACAGCACAAAGGAGAGAGAGAGGGACAGCGTAACAGAGAGAGAGACAGACAGCATGAAGGAGAGAGAGAGATAGCGCAAGAGAGAATGAGAGACAGCATGAGAGAGACAGCGACAGCAAGAGAGTGAGAGAGAGAGAGACAGCATGAGGGAGAGAGACAGAGGGACCGCTGGAGGGAGACTGAGAGAGGGAGAGAGAGAGAAACACAGCACAAAAGAAAGAGAGATAGACAGCGTGAGGGAGAGGGAGACAGCGTGAGGGAGGGAGAGAGACAGCATTTAGGGAGAGAGGGAGAGAGAGAGAGACATCGTGAGGGAGAGAGAGAGACAGCATGAGGGAGAGAGAGAGAGAGAGAGAGAGTCAACGCGAGGGAGAGGGAGAGAGAGAGACAGCATGAGAGAGAGAGAGGGAGACAGCGTGAGTGAGAGAGAGAAAGACAGCGCAATGGAGCGAGAGTGAGAGAGAAACCATGAGGGAGAGAGACTGCATGGGGAGAGAGAGAAGCAGCGTGAGGGAGAGAGAGTCAGCAAGAAGTAAAGAGAGAGACAGCACAAGGCAGAGAGAGAGAGAGAGAGACAGCATAAGGGAGAGAGAGAGAGACAGCGTGAGGGGGAGAGAGAGAGACAGCAGGAGGGAGAGAGAGTGACAGCGTGAAGGAGACAGAGTGGCAGTGCTAGGGAGAGAGCGAGAGACAGCGTGAGGGAGAGAGTGTGAGAGAGCGAGACAGCTGGAGGGAGGGTGAGAAAGAGAAAGACAGCGCGAGGGAGAGAGAGAGAGAGACAGCGTGAGGGAGAGAGAGACAGCGTGAGGGAGAGAGAGAGCGTGAGGGAGAGAGAGAAAGCGTGAGAGAGAGGGAGAAAGCATGAGGGAGAGAGAGAGAGACAGCGTGAGGGAGAAAGAGAGAGAAACAGCACGAGGGAGAGAGAGAGAGACAGCATGAGCGAGAAAGAGAAACAGCATGAGGGAGAGAGAGACAGTGTGAGGGAGAGAGACAGCGTGAGAGAGAGACAGCGTGAGGGAGAGAGAGAGACAGTGTGAAGAATAGAGAGCGAGAGAGAGGCACAGTGCGAGGGAGAGAGAGAGAGAGACAGCACGAGGGATAGAGAGAGAGAGACAGTGCGAGGGAGAGAGAGAGAGAGAGACAGCGTGAAGGAAAGAGAAAGAGACAGCGTGAGGGGGAGAGAGAGAGACAGCGCGAGAGAGAGAGAGAGACAGCGTGAAGGAGAGAGAGTGGCAGTGCTAGGGAGAGAGAGAGAGACAGCGTGAGGGAGAGAGAGTGAGAGAGCGAGACAGCTGGAGGGAAGAGAGAAAGAGAGAGACAGTGCAAGGGAGAGAGAGAGAGAGACAGCATGAGGGAGAGGGAAAGACAGCGCGAGGGAGAGAGAGAGAGTCAGTACGAGGGAGAGGGAGAGAGAGAGACAGCGTGAGGGAGAGAGAGCGAGACGGCATGTGTGAGAGTGACAGCACGAGGGAGAGAGAGAGGGAGACAGCGTGAGGGAGAGAGAGAGACAGCACATGGAGAGAGAGAGACAGTGTGAGGGAGGGAGAGTAAGCACGAAGTAGAGAGAGAGACAGCGTGAGGGGGAGAGAGAGAGAGACAGCTGGGGGAGAGAGAGAGAGAGACAGCACGAGGGAGAGATTGAGAGAGACGGTGCGAGGGAGAGATAGAGCGACAACATGAGGGAGAGGGAAACAGAGAGACTGCATGAGGGAGAGAGAGAGAGACAGCATGAGGGGGAGAGAGAGAGACAGCGTGAGGGAGAGAGAAAGAGAGAGAGACAGCATGAGGGAGAGAGAGAGACAGCGTGAGGGAGAGAGAGACAGCACGAGGAAGAGAGGGAGAGAGAGAGAGATAGCATGAGGGAGAGAGAGAGTGATACAGCATGAGGGACGGAGAGAGAAAAAGAGATAGTGCGAGGCAGAGAGAGAGAGACAGCATGAGGGGGAGAGAGAGAGAGAGAGAGAGTCAGCACGAGGGAGAGGGAGAGAGAGAGACAGCGTGAGGGAGAGAAAGGGACACAGCGCGAGGGTGAGAGAGTGACAGCGTGAGGGAGAGAGACAGAGACAGCTTGAGTGACAGAGAGAGAGCGCGAGGGAGAGAGAGAGAGATATCATGAGGGAGAGAGAGAGAGACAGCACAAGGGAGAGAGAGAGACAGCGCGAGTGAGAGAGGGAGAGACAGCATGAGGGAGACTGAGAGAGAGAGAGAGAGACACACAGAGCAAAGGAAAGAGAAAGAGACAGCGTGAAGGAGAGAGAGACAGCACAACGGAGAGAGAGAGAGACAGACAGCACGAGGCAGAGAGAGAGAGTTAGCACAAGAGAGAGTGAGAGCCAGCATGAGAGAGAGAGCGACAGCGAGATAGGGAGAGAGAGACAGCACGAGGGAGAGAAAGAGAGCATGAGGGGGAGGGGGAGAGTCAGCGCGAGGCAGAGAGAGAGATAGTGCAAGGGTGAGAGAGAGACAGCACGAGGGAGAGAGAGACAGCACAAGGGATAGAGAGAGACAGACAGCACGAGGGAGAGAGACAGCGCAAGGGAGAGAGAGAGACAGCGCAAGGAGAGAGAGAGACAGTGTGAGGGAGAGAGAGAGAGACAGCGTGAGGGAGAGAGAGAGAGACAGCGTGAGAGAGAGAGAGAGAATGAGGGAGAGAGAGAAAGGGCGCGAGAGAGAGAGAACGCATGAGGGAGAGAGAGAGAGACAGCGTGAAGGAGAAAGAGAGAGAAACAGCACGAGAGAGAGAGAGAGAGAGACAGCGTGAGGGAGACAGAGAAACAGCACAAGGGAGAGAGAGACAGCGTGAGGGAGAGAGAGAGACAGTGTGAGGGATAGAGAGAGAGAGAGAGGCACAGTGCGAGGGAGAGAGAGCGAGAGACAGCACGAGGGATAGAGAGAGCGAGAGACAGCGCGAGGGAGAGAGAGAGAGAGACAGCATGAAGGAAAGAGAAAGAGACAGCGTGAGGGAGAGAGAGACAGCACAACGCAGAGAGAGAGAGAAAGACAGAACGAGACAGAGAGAGATAGATAGCACAAGAGAGAGTCAGAGACAGCACGAGAGAGAGAGCGACAGCGAGCTAGGGAGAGAGAGAGAGAGACAGCACGAGGGAGAGAAGGAGAGCACGAGGGGGAGAGGGAGAGTCAGCGCGAGGCAGTGAGAGAGAGATAGCGCAAGGGAGAGAGAAAGACAGCACGAGGGAGAGAGCGACAGCACAAGGGAGAGCGAGAGACAGACAGCACGAGGGAGAGAGACAGCGCAAGGGACACAGAGAGACAGCGCAAGGAGAGAGAGAGACAGAGTGAGGGAGAGAGAGAGAGACAGCGTGAGGGAGATAGAGAGAGACAGCGTGAGGGAGACAGAGAGCGTGAGGGAGAGAGAGAAAGAGGGTGAGAGAGAGCGAGAAAGCATGAGGGAGAGAGAGAGAGACAGTGTGAGGGAGAAAGAGAGAGAAAAAGCACGAGGGAGAGAGAGAGAGATAGCGTAAGGGAGACAGAGAAACAGCACGAGGGAGAGAGAGAGAGCGTGAGGGAGAGAGAGAGACAGCGCAAGGGAGAGAGAGAGAGAGCATGAGAGAGAGGCAGCATGAGGGAGAGAGAGACAGTGCGAGGGATAGAGAGAGAGAGAGAGGCACAGTGCAAGGGAGAGAGAGCGAGAGACAGCATGAGGGCTAGAGAGAGAGGGAGACAGCGCGACGGGGAGAGAGAGAGAGACAGCGTGAAGGAAAGAGAAAGAGACAGCCTGAGGGAGAGAGAGACAGCGCGACGGAGAGAGGGAGATACAGCGCGAGGTAGAGAGAGAGAGACAGCACGAAGGAGAGAGAGAGAGAGACAGTGCGAGGGAGAGAGAGAGAGAGAGAGGCAGCGTGAAGGAAAGAGAAAGAGACAGCGTGAGGGTGAGAGAGAGAGACTGCGCGAGGGAGAGAGAGAGACAGCGTGAAGGAGAGAGAGTGGCAGTGCTAGGGAGAGAGAGAGAGAGACAGCGTGAGGGAGAGAGAGTGAGAGAGCGAGACAGCTGGAGGGAGGGAGAGAAAGAGAGAGACAGTGCAAGGGAGAGAGAGAGAGACAGCATGAGGGAGAGGGAAAGACAGCGCGGGGGAGAGAGAGAGACAGCGCGAGGGAGAGAGAGAGAGAGAGAGGGAGAGGGAGAGAGAGAGAGTCAGTACGAGGGAGAGGGAGACAGAGAGACAGCGTGAGGGAGAGAGAGCGAGACGGCATGTGTGAGAGAGAGTGACAGCACGAGGGAGAGAGAGAAGGAGACAGCGTGAGGGAGAGAGAGAGACAGCACATGGAGAGAGAGAGACAGTGTGAGGGAGGGAGAGTAAGCACGAAGTAGAGAGAGAGACAGCGTGAGGGAGAGAGAGAGAGAGACAGCTGGGGGAGAGAGAGAGAGAGACAGCACGAGGGAGAGATTGAGAGAGACGGTGCGAGGGAGAGATAGAGTGACAACATGAGGGAGAGGGAAACAGAGAGACTGCATGAGGGAGAGAGAGAGAGACAGCATGAGGGAGAGAGAGAGACAGCATGAGGGAGAGAGAGAGACAGTGTGAGGGAGAGAGAGACTGCACGAGGAAGAGAGGGAGAGAGAGAGAGATAGCATGAGGGAGAGAGAGAGAGTGATACAGCATGAGGGACGGAGAGAGAAAAAGAGACAGTGCGAGGCAGAGAGAGAGACAGCATGAGGGGGAGAGAGAGAGAGAGAGTCAGCAAGAGGGAGAGGGAGAGAGAGACAGTGTGAGGGAGGGAGAGTAAGCACGAAGTAGAGAGAGACAGCGTGAGGGAGAGAGAGACAGCATGAGGGAGAGAGACAGAGGGACCGTGGAGGGAGACAGCATGAGGGAGAGAGAGAGAGACAGCATGAGGGATGGAGAGAAAAAAAGAGACAGTGCGAGGGAGAGAGAGAAAGCATGAGGGAGAGAGAGAGAGAGAGAGAGTCAACGCGAGGGAGAGGGAGAGAGAGAGAGATAGCATGAGGGAGAGAGAGGGAGACAGCGTGAGTGAGAGAGAGAGAGACAGCGCAAGGGAGCGAGAGAGAGAGATAAAGCATGAGGGAGAGAGACAGCATGGAGAGAGAGAGAAGCAGCGTGAGGGAGAGAGAGTCAGCAAGAAGTAAAGAGAGAGACAGCACAAGGGAGAGAGAGAGAGACAGCATAAGGGAGAGAGAGAGAGACAGCGTGAGGGGGAGAGAGAGAGACAGCAGGAGGGAGAGAGAGTGACAGCGTGAAGGAGACAGAGTGGCAGTGCTAGGGAGAGAGCGAGAGACAGCGTGAGGGAGAGAGAGTGAGAGAGCGAGAGCGCTGGAGGGAGGGAGAGAAAGAGAAAGACAGCGCGAGGGAGAGAGAGAGAGAGACAGCGTGAGGGAGAGAGAGACAGCGTGAGGGAGAGAGAGAGCGTGAGGGAGAGAGAGAAAGAGCGCGAGAGAGAGTGAGAAAGCATGAGGGAGAGAGAGAGAGACAGCGTGAGGGAGAAAGAGAGAGAAACAGCACGAGGGAGAGAGAGAGAGACAGCATGAGCGAGAAAGAGAAACAGCACGAGGGAGAGAGAGACAGTGTGAGGGAGAGAGACAGCGTGAGAGAGAGACAGCGTGAGGGAGAGAGAGGCACAGTGCAAGGGATAGAGAGCGAGAGAGAGGCACAGTGCGAGGGAGAGAGAGAGAGAGACAGCACGAGGGATAGAGAGAGAGAGACAGTGCGAGGGAGAAAGAGAGAGACAGCGTGAAGGAAAGAGAAAGAGACAGCGTGAGGGGGAGAGAGAGAGACAGCGCGAGGGTGAGAGAGAGACAGCGTGAAGGAGAGAGAGTAGCAGTGCTAAGGAGAGAGAGAGAGACAGCGTGAGGGAGAGAGAGTGAGAGAGCGAGACAGCTGGAGGGAGGGAGAGAAATTGAGAGACAGTGCAAGGGAGAGAGAGAGAGAGACAGCATGAGGGAGAGGGAAAGACAGCGCGGGGGAGAGAGAGAGACAGCGCGAGGGAGAGAGAGAGAGTCAGTACGAGGGAGAGGGAGAGAGAGAGACAGCGTGAGGGAGAGAGAGCGAGATGGCATGTGTGAGAGAGAGTGACAGCACGAGGGAGAGAGAGAGGAAGACAGCGTGAGGGAGTGAGAGAGACAGCACATGGAGAGAGAGAGACAGTGTGAGGGAGGGAGAGTAAGCACGAAGTAGAGAGAGAGACAGCGTGAGGGAGAGAGAGAGAGAGACAGCTGGGGGAGAGAGAGAGAAAGACAGCACGAGGGAGAGATTGAGAGAGACGGTGCGAGGGAGAGAAAGGGTGACAGTGCGAGGGTGAGAGAGTGACAGCGTGAGGGAGAGAGAGAGAGAGAGACAGCTTGAGTGAGAGAGAGAGAGCGCGAGGGAGAGAGAGAGATAGCATGAGGGAGAGAGAGAGAGACAGCACAAGGGAGAGAGAGAGACAGCGCGAGTGAGAGAGGGAGAGACAGCATGAGGGAGACTGAGAGAGAGAGAGAGAGACACAGAGCAAAGGAAAGAGAAAGAGACAGCGTGAAGGAGAGAGAGACAGCGCAACGGAGAGAGAGAGAGACAGACAGCACGAGGCAGAGAGAGAGAGATAGCACAAGAGAGAGTGAGAGCCAGCATGAGAGAGAGAGCCACAGCGAGAGAGAGAGAGAGAGAGAGACCGGACGAGGTAGAGAAAGAGAGCATGAGGGGGAGGGGGAGAGTCAGCGCGAGGCAGAGAGAGAGAGATAGCGCAAGGGAGAGAGAGAGACAGCACGAGGGAGAGAGAGACAGCACAAGGGAGAGAGAGAGACAGACAGCACTAGGGAGAGAGACAGCGCAAGGGAGAGAGAGAGACAACGCAAGGAGAGAGAGAGACAGTGTGAGGGAGAGAGAGAGAGACAGCGTGAGGGAGAGAGAGAGAGACAGCGTGAGGGAGAGAGAGAGAATGAGGGAGAGAGAGAAAGTGCGCGAGAGAGAGAGAACGCATGAAGGAGAGAGAGAGAGACAGCGTGAAGGAGAAAGAGAGAGAAACAGCACGAGGGAGAGAGAGAGAGACAGCGTGAGGGAGAAAGAGAAACAGCACGAGGGAGAGAGAGACAGCGTGAGGGAGAGAGAGAGACAGTGTGAGGGATAGAGAGAGAGAGAGAGGCACAGTGCGAGGGAGAGAGAGCGAGAGACAGCACGAGGGATAGAGAGAGCGAGAGACAGCGCGAGGGAGAGAGAGAGAGAGACAGCATGAAGGAAAGAGAAAGAGACAGCGTGAGGGAGAGAGAGACAGCGCGACGGAGAGAGAGACAGGGCGAGGTAGAGCGAGAGAGACAGCATGAAGGAGAGAGAGAGGGACAGCGCAACAGAGACAGAGAGAGACAGACAGCACGAAGAAGAGAGAGAGATAGCACAAGACAGAGTGAGAGACAGCACGAGAGAGAGAGCGACAGCAAGAGAGTGAGAGAGAGAGACAGCATGAGGGAGAGAGGGAGAGGGAGAGAGACATCGTGAGGTAGAGAGAGAGAGACAGCATGAGGGATGGAGAGAGAAAAAGAGACAGTGCGAGGGAGAGAGAGAGAGACAGCATGATGGGGAGAGAGAGAGAGAGAGACAGTCAACGTGAGGGAGAGGGAGAGAGAGAGGCAGCATGAGGGAGAGAGAGGGAGATAGCGTGAGTGAGAGAGAGAGAGACAGTGCAAGGGTGCGAGAGAGAGAGACAGCATGAGGGAGAGAGAGAGAGATAGCATGAGGGAGAGAGAGAGAGACAGCATGAGGGAGAGAGAGAGACAGCGCGAGAGAGAGTGGGAGAGACAGCGCGAGGGAGACTGAGAGAGGGAGAGAGAATGAGAAAGCACGAAGGAAAGAGAAAGAGACAGCGTGAGGGAGAGAGAGACAGCACAACGGAGGGAGAGAGAAAGACAGACAGCACGAGACAGAGAGAGACAGATAGCACAAGAGAGAGTGAGAGACAGCACGAGAGAGAGAGCGACAGCGAGCTAGGGAGAGAGAGAGAGAGACAGCATGAGGGAGAGAGAGAGAGATAGCATGAGGGAGAGAGAGAGAGACAGCATGAGGGAGAGAGAGAGACAGCGCGAGAGAGAGAGGGAGAGACAGCGCGAGGGAGACTGAGAGAGGGAGAGAGAATGAGACAGCACGAAGGAAAGAGAAAGAGACAGCGTGAGGGAGAGAGAGACAGCACAACGGAGGGAGAGAGAGACAGACAGCACGAGACAGAGAGAGATAGATAGCACAAGAGAGAGTCAGAGACAGCACGAGAGAGAGAGCGACAGCAAGCTAGGGAGAGAGAGAGAGAGACAGCACGAGGGAGCGAAAGAGAGCACAAGGGGGAGAGGGAGAGTCAGCGCGAGGCAGAGAGAGAGAGATAGCACAAGGGAGAGAGAAAGACAGCACGAGGGAGAGAGCGACAGCACAAGAGAGAGCGAGAGACAGACAGCACGAGGGAGAGAGACAGCGCAAGGGACACAGAGAGACAGCGCAAGGAGAGAGAGAGACAGAGTGAGGGAGAGAGAGAGAGACAGCGTGAGGGAGATAGAGAGAGACAGCGTGAGGGAGACAGAGAGCGTGAGGGAGAGAGAGAAAGCGTGAGAGAGAGAGAGAAAGCATGAGGGAGAGAGAGAGAGACAGTGTGAAGGAGAAAGAGAGAGAAAAAGCACGAGGGAGAGAGAGAGAGATAGCATGAGGGAGACAGAGAAACAGCACGAGGGAGAGAGAGAGAGCGTGAGGGAGAGAGAGAGACAGCGCAAGGGAGAGAGAGAGAGCATGAGAGAGAGGCAGCATGAGGGAGAGAGAGACAGTGCGAGGGATAGAGAGAGAGAGAGAGGCACAGTGCAAGGGAGAGAGAGCGAGAGACAGCATGAGGGATAGAGAGAGAGAGAGACAGCGCGAGGGGGAGAGAGAGAGAGACAGCGTGAAGGAAAGAGAAAGAGACAGCCTGAGGGAGAGAGAGACAGCGCGACGGAGATAGGGAGATACAGCGCGAGGTAGAGAGAGAGAGACAGCACAAAGGAGAGAGAGAGAGAGACAGTGCGAGGGAGAGAGAGACAGCGTGAATGAAAGAGAAAGAGACAGCGTGACGGGGAGAGAGAGAGACAGCGCAAGGGAGAGAGAGAGACAGCGTGAAGGAGAGAGAGTGGCAGTGCTAGGGAGAGAGAGAGAGACAGAGTGAGGGAGAGAGAGTGAGAGAGTGAGACAGCTGGAGGGAGGGAGAGAAAGAGAGAGACAGTGCAAGGGAGAGAGAGAGAGACAGCGTGAGGGAGATAGAGAGAGACAGCGTGAGGGAGACAGAGAGCGTGAGGGAGAGAGAGAAAGCGTGAGAGAGAGAGAGAAAGCATGAGGGAGAGAGAGAGAGACAGTGTGAAGGAGAAAGAGAGAGAAAAAGCACGAGGGAGAGAGAGAGAGATAGCATGAGGGAGACAGAGAAACAGCACGAGGGAGAGAGAGAGAGCGTGAGGGAGAGAGAGAGACAGCGCAAGTGAGAGAGAGAGAGCATGAGAGAGAGGCAGCATGAGGGAGAGAGAGACAGTGCGAGGGATAGAGAGAGAGAGAGAGGCACAGTGCAAGGGAGAGAGAGCGAGAGACAGCATGAGGGATAGAGAGAGAGAGAGACAGCGCGAGGGGGAGAGAGAGAGAGACAGCGTGAAGGAAAGAGAAAGAGACAGCCTGAGGGAGAGAGAGACAGCGCGACGGAGATAGGGAGATACAGCGCGAGGTAGAGAGAGAGAGACAGCACAAAGGAGAGAGAGAGAGAGACAGTGCGAGGGAGAGAGAGACAGCGTGAATGAAAGAGAAAGAGACAGCGTGACGGGGAGAGAGAGAGACAGCGCGAGGGAGAGAGAGAGACAGCGTGAAGGAGAGAGAGTGGCAGTGCTAGGGAGAGAGAGAGAGACAGCGTGAGGGAGAGAGAGTGAGAGAGTGAGACAGCTGGAGGGAGGGAGAGAAAGAGAGAGACAGTGCAAGGGAGAGAGAGAGAGACAGCATGAGGGAGAGGGAAAGACAGCACGGGGGAGAGAGAGAGACAGCGCGAGGGAGAGAGAGAGAGTCAGTACGAGGGAGAGGGAGAGAGGGAGACAGCGTGAGGGAGAGAGAGAGAGACAGCGTGAGGGAGATAGAGAGAGACAGCGTGAGGGAGACAGAGAGCGTGAGGGAGAGAGAGAAAGCGTGAGAGAGAGAGAGAAAGCATGAGGGAGAGAGAGAGAGACAGTGTGAAGGAGAAAGAGAGAGAAAAAGCACGAGGGAGAGAGAGAGAGATAGCATGAGGGAGACAGAGAAACAGCACGAGGGAGAGAGAGAGAGCGTGAGGGAGAGAGAGAGACAGCGCAAGGGAGAGAGAGAGAGCATGAGAGAGAGGCAGCATGAGGGAGAGAGAGACAGTGCGAGGGATAGAGAGAGAGAGAGAGGCACAGTGCAAGGGAGAGAGAGCGAGAGACAGCATGAGGGATAGAGAGAGAGAGAGACAGCGCGAGGGGGAGAGAGAGAGAGACAGCGTGAAGGAAAGAGAAAGAGACAGCCTGAGGGAGAGAGAGACAGCGCGACGGAGATAGGGAGATACAGCGCGAGGTAGAGAGAGAGAGACAGCACAAAGGAGAGAGAGAGAGAGACAGTGCGAGGGAGAGAGAGACAGCGTGAATGAAAGAGAAAGAGACAGCGTGACGGGGAGAGAGAGAGACAGCGCAAGGGAGAGAGAGAGACAGCGTGAAGGAGAGAGAGTGGCAGTGCTAGGGAGAGAGAGAGAGACAGAGTGAGGGAGAGAGAGTGAGAGAGTGAGACAGCTGGAGGGAGGGAGAGAAAGAGAGAGACAGTGCAAGGGAGAGAGAGAGAAACAGCGTGAGGGAGATAGAGAGAGACAGCGTGAGGGAGACAGAGAGCGTGAGGGAGAGAGAGAAAGCGTGAAAGAGAGAGAGAAAGCATGAGGGAGAGAGAGAGAGACAGTGTGAAGGAGAAAGAGAGAGAAAAAGCACGAGGGAGAGAGAGAGAGATAGCATGAGGGAGACAGAGAAACAGCACGAGGGAGAGAGAGAGAGCGTGAGGGAGAGAGAGAGACAGCGCAAGTGAGAGAGAGAGAGCATGAGAGAGAGGCAGCATGAGGGAGAGAGAGACAGTGCGAGGGATAGAGAGAGAGAGAGAGGCACAGTGCAAGGGAGAGAGAGCGAGAGACAGCATGAGGGATAGAGAGAGAGAGAGACAGCGCGAGGGGGAGAGAGAGAGAGACAGCGTGAAGGAAAGAGAAAGAGACAGCCTGAGGGAGAGAGAGACAGCGCGACGGAGATAGGGAGATACAGCGCGAGGTAGAGAGAGAGAGACAGCACAAAGGAGAGAGAGAGAGAGACAGTGCGAGGGAGAGAGAGACAGCGTGAATGAAAGAGAAAGAGACAGCGTGACGGGGAGAGAGAGAGACAGCGCGAGGGAGAGAGAGAGACAGCGTGAAGGAGAGAGAGTGGCAGTGCTAGGGAGAGAGAGAGAGACAGCGTGAGGGAGAGAGAGTGAGAGAGTGAGACAGCTGGAGGGAGGGAGAGAAAGAGAGAGACAGTGCAAGGGAGAGAGAGAGAGACAGCATGAGGGAGAGGGAAAGACAGCACGGGGGAGAGAGAGAGACAGCGCGAGGGAGAGAGAGAGAGTCAGTACGAGGGAGAGGGAGAGAGGGAGACAGCGTGAGGGAGAGAGAGAGTGAGACTGCATGAAGGAAAGAGAAAGAGACAGCGTGAGGGAGAGAGAGACAGCGCGACGGAGAGAGAGAGAGAGACAGGGCGAGGTAGAGAGAGAGAGACAGCACGAAGGAGAGAGAGAGGGACAGCGCAACAGAGACAGAGAGAGACAGACAGCACGAAGGAGAGAGAGAGATAGCACAAGAGAGAGTGAGAGACAGCACGAGAGAGAAAGCGACTGCAAGAGAGTGAGCGAGAGAGAGACAGCATGAGGGAAAGAGACAGAGGGACAGCGCGAGGGAGACTGAGAGGGGGAGAGAGAGAGAGACACAGCACGAAGGAAAGAGAGATAGACAGCGCGAGGGAGAGAGAGAGACAGCATGAGGGAGAGAGGGAGAGAGAGAGAGACATCGTGAAGGAGAGAGAGAGAGACAGCATGAGGGATGGAGAGAGAAAAAGAGACAGTGCAAGGGAAAGAGAGAGAGACAGCATGAGGGGGAGAGAGAGAGAGAGAGAGTCAACGCGAGGGAGAGGGAGAGAGAGAGAGACAGCATGAGGGAGAGAGTGAGACAGCACATAGAGAGAGAGAGACAGTGCGAGGGAGGGAGAGTAAGCACGAAGTAGAGAGAGAGACAGCACGAGGGAGAGATTGAGAGAGACAGTGCGAGGGAGAGAGAGAGCGACAACTTGTGGGAGAGGGAAACAGAGAGACTGCATGAGGGAGAGAGAGAGAGACAGCATGAGTGGGAGAGAGAAAGACAACGTGAGGTAGAGAGAGACAGCACGAGGAAGAGAGGGAGAGAGAGAGACAGCATGAGGGAGAGAGAGAGACAGCATGAGGGATGGAGAGAGAAAGAGAGAGTGCGAGGCAGAGAGAGAGACAGCATGAGGGGGAGAGAGAGAGAGAGAGTCAGCACGAGGGAGAGGGAGAGAGAGAGACAGCGTGAGGGCGAGAAAGGGAGACAGTGTGAGGGAGAGAGAGTGACAGCGTGACGGAGAGAGAGAGAGAGAGACAGCTTGAGTGAGAGAGAGAGAGCGCGGGGGAGAGAGAGAGACAGCGCAAGGAGAAAGAGACAGCACGAGGAATAGAGGGAGAGAGAGAGAGACAGCGTGAGGGAGAGAGAGAGAGAGAGCATGAGGGACAGAGAGAGAAAAAGAGACAATGCAAGGGAGAGTGATTGATACAGCATGAGGGGGAGGGAGAGAGAGAGAGAGAGTTCAACAGTGCGATGGAGAGAGTGTGTGAGAGAGAGACAGAGCAGGGGACAGAGAGAGAGAGCGACAGCGAGAGAGAGAGAAAGAGAGAGAGACAGCACGAGGGAGAGAAAGAGAGCATGAGGGGGAGAGGGAGAGTCAGCGTGAGGCAGAGAGAGAGAGACAGCACGAGGGAGAGAGAGAGACAGCACAAGGGAGAGAGAGAGAGAGACAACACGAGGGAGAGAGACAGCGCAAGGGAGAGAGAGAGACAGCACAAGGGATAGGGAGAGAGAAACAGCATGAGGGAGAGAGAGAGAGACAGCGTGAGGGAGAGAGAGAGAGACAGCGTGAGCGAGAGAGAGAGAGACTGCGTGACCTGGAGAGAGAGCGAGAGACAGCGTGAGGTAGAGAGAGAGCGTGAGTGAGAGAGAGAGAGAGCGTGAGTGAGAGAGAGAAAGAGCGAGAGAGAGAGAAAGCATGAGGGAGAGATAGAGAGACAGCGTGAGGGAGAAAGAGACAGCGCGATGGAGTGAGAGAGAGAGGAACAGTTCGAGGGAGAGAGAGCGAGAGACAGCATGAGCAATAGAGAGAGAGAGACTGCGTGAGGGAGAGAGAGAGAGACAGCGTGAGGGAGAGAGACAGAGAGACAGTGTGAGGGAGGGAGAGCGAATCAGCGTGAGGGAGTGGGAAAGAGAGAGACAGCGAGACGGAGAGAGAGAGACAGCGCGAGGGAGAGAGAGAGAGATAGCATGAGAGAGAGAGACAGCACGAGGGAGAGAGAGAGACAGCGCGAGAGAGAGAGGGAGAGACAGCGCGAGGGAGACTGAGAGAGGGAGAGAGAGAGAGACAGCACGAAGGAAAGAGAAAGAGACAGCGTGAGGGAGAGAGAGACAGCACAATGGAGAGAGTGAGAGACAGACAGCACGAGGCAGAGAGAGATAGATAGCACAAGAGAGAGTGAGAGACAGCACGAGAGAGAGAGCAACAGCGAGCTAGGGAGAGAGAGAGAGAGACAGCATGAGGGAGAGAAAGAGAGCACGAGGGGGAGAGGGAGAGTCAGCGCGAGGCAGAGAGAGAGCGATAGCGCGAGGGAGAGAGAGAGACAGCACGAGGGTGAGAGAGCGACAGCACAAGGGAGAGAGAGAGAGAGACAGCACGAGGGAGAGAGACAGCGCAAGGGACAGAGAGAGACAGCGCAAGGAGAGAGAGAGACAGTGTGAGGGAGAGAGAGAGAGACAGCATGAGGGAGAGAGAGGGAGCACGAGGGGGAGAGGGAGAGTCAGCGCGAGGCAGAGAGAGAGAGATAGCGCGAGGGAGAGAGAGAGACAGCACGAGGGTGAGAGAGCGACAGCACAAGGGAGAGAGAGAGACAGACAGCACGAGGGAGAGAGACAGCGCAAGGGACAGAGAGAGACAGCGCAAGGAGAGAGAGAGACAGTGTGAGGGAGAGAGAGAGAGACAGCATGAGGGAGAGAGAGAGCATGAGCGAGAGAGAGAAAGAGCGTGAGAGAGAGAGAGAAAGCATGAGGGAGAGAGCTAGAGACAGCGTGAGGGGAAAAGAGAGAGAAACAGCACGAGGGAGAGAGAGAGACAGCGTGAGAGAGACAGAGAAACAGCACGAGGGAGAGAGAGAGAGCGTGAGGGAGAGAGAGAGACAGCGCAAGGGAGAGACAGAGACAGCGTGAGAGAGAGCCAGCATGAGGGAGAGAGAGAGACAGAGCGAGAGATAGAGAGAGAGAGAGAGGCACAGTGCGAGGGACAGAGAGAGAGAGAGACAGCATGAAGGAACGAGAAAGAGACAGCGTGAGAGGGAGAGAGACAGCGCGACGGAGAGAGAGAGAGACAGCACGAAGGAGAGAGAGAGGGGCAGCGCAACAGAGAGAGAGAGAGACAGACAGCATGAAGGAGAGAGAGAGATAGCACAAGAGAGAGTGAGAGACAGCACGAGAGAGAGAGCGATAGCAAGAGAGTGAGAGAGAGAGAGACAGCATGAGGGAGAGAGACAGAGGGACAGCGCGAGGGAGACTGAGAGAGGGAGAGAGGGAGATACACAGCACGAAGGAAAGAGAGATAGACAGCGTGAAGGAGAGAATGACAGCGTGAGGGAGAGAGAGAGACAGCATGAGGGAGAGAGGGAGAGAGAGAGAGACATCGTGAGGTAGAGAGAGAGAGACAGCATGAGGGATGGAGAGAGTAAAAGAGACAATGCGAGGGAGAGAGAGAGACAGCATGAGGGGGAGAGAGAGAGAGAGAGAGACAGTCAATGCGAGGGAGAGGGAGAGAGAGGCAGCATGAGGGAGAGAGAGGGAGATAGCGCAAGTGAGAGAGAGAGAGACAGTGCAAGGGTGCGAGAGAGAGAGACAGCACGAGGGAGAAAGAGAGAGATAGCATGAGGGAGAGAGAGAGAGACAGCACGAGGGAGAAAGAGAGCGCGAGAGAGAGAGGGAGAGACAGCGCGAGGGAGACTGAGAGAGGGAGAGAGAGTGAGACAGCACGAAGGAAAGAGAAAGAGACAGCGTGAGGGAGAGAGAGACAGCACAATGGAGAGAGAGAGAGACAGACAGCACGAGACAGAGAGAGATAGATAGCACAAGAGAGAGTGAGAGACAGCACGAGAGAGAGAGCGACAGCGAGCTAGGGAAAGAGAGAGAGAGACAGCACGAGGGAGAGAAAGAGAGCACGAGGGAGAGAGGGAGTGTCAGCGCGAGGCAGAGAGAGAGAGATAGCGCAAGGGAGAGAGAAAGACAGCACGAGGGAGAGATCGACAGCTCAAGGGAGAGGGAGAGAGAGACAGCACGAGGGAGAGAGACAGCGCAAGGGACAGAGAGAGACAGCGCAAGGAGAGAGAGAGACTGAGTGAGGGAGAGAGAGAGACAGCGTGAGGGAGATAGAGAGAGACAGCGTGAGGGAGACAGAGAGCGTGAGGGAGAGAGAGAAAGAGCGTGAGAGCGAGAGAGAAAGCATGAGGGAGAGATAGAGAGACAGCGTGAGGGAGAAAGAGACAGCGCGATGGAGAGAGAGAGAGAGACAGCGCGAGGGAGAGAGAGAGAGACAGCACGAAGGTGAGAGGGAGGGTCATCGCAACAGAGAGAGAGAGAGACAGACAGCACGAGGGAGGGAGAGAGAGATAGCACAAGAGAGAGACTGAGAGAGAGCACAAGAGGGAGAGCGACTGCGAGAGAGACAGAGAGAGAGAGAGAGAGAGACAGCACAAGAGAGAGACAGCATGTGGGAGAGAGAGAGACAGCCTGAGGGAGAAAGTGAGAGAGGAACAGTTCGAGGGAGAGAGAGAGCGAGAGACAGCATGAGCAATAGAGAGAGAGAGACTGCGTGAGGGTGAGAAAGAGAGAGACAGCGTGAGGGAGAGAGACAGAGAGACAGTGTGAGGGAGGGAGAGAGAATCAGCGTGAGGGAGAGGGAAAGAGAGAGAGAGCGAGACGGAGAGAGAGAGACAGCGCGAGGGAGAGAGAGAGAGATAGCATGAGAGAGAGAGACAGCACGAGGGAGAGAGAGAGACAGCGCGAGAGAGAGAGGGAGAGACAGCGCGAGGGAGACTGAGAGAGGGAGAGAGAGAGAGACAGCACGAAGGAAAGAGAAAGAGACAGCGTGAGGGAGAGAGAGACAGCACAACGGAGGGAGAGAGAGACAGACAGCACGAGACAGAGAGAGATAGATAGCACAAGAGAGAGTGAGAGACAGCACGAGAGAGAGAGCGACAGCAAGCTAGGGAGAGAGAGAGAGAGACAGCACGAGGGAGCGAAAGAGAGCACAAGGGGGAGAGGGAGAGTCAGCGCGAGGCAGAGAGAGAGAGATAGCACAAGGGAGAGAGAAAGACAGCACGAGGGAGAGAGCGACAGCACAAGGGAGAGCGAGAGACAGACAGCACGAGGGAGAGAGACAGCGCAAGGGACACAGAGAGACAGCGCAAGGAGAGAGACAGACAGAGTGAGGGAGAGAGAGAGAGACAGCGTGAGGGAGATAGAGAGAGACAGCGTGAGGGAGACAGAGAGCGTGAGGGAGAGAGAGAAAGAGCGTGAGAGAGAGAGAGAAAGCATGAGGGAGAGAGAGAGAGACAGTGTGAGGGAGAAAGAGAGAGAAAAAGCATGAGGGAGAGAGAGAGAGATAGCGTGAGGGAGACAGAGAAACAGCACGAGGGAGAGAGAGAGAGCGTGAGGGAGAGAGAGAGACAGCGCAAGGGAGAGAGAGAGAGCATGAGAGAGAGGCAGCATGAGGGAGAGAGAGACAGTGCGAGGGATAGAGAGAGAGAGAGAGGCACAGTGCAAGGGAGAGAGAGCGAGAGACAGCATGAGGGATAGAGAGAGAGAGAGACAGCGCGAGGGGGAGAGAGAGAGAGACAGCGTGAAGGAAAGAGAAAGAGACAGCCTGAGGGAGAGAGAGACAGCGCGACGGAGATAGGGAGATACAGCGCGAGGTAGAGAGAGAGAGACAGCACGAAGGAGAGAGAGAGAGAGACAGTGCGAGGGAGAGAGAGACAGCGTGAATGAAAGAGAAAGAGACAGCGTGACGGGGAGAGAGAGAGACAGCGCGAGGGAGAGAGAGAGACAGCGTGAAGGAGAGAGAGTGGCAGTGCTAGGGAGAGAGAGAGAGACAGCGTGAGGGAGAGAGAGTGAGAGAGCGAGACAGCTGGAGGGAGGGAGAGAAAGAGAGAGACAGTGCAAGGGAGAGAGAGAGAGACAGCATGAGGAAGAGGGAAAGACAGCGCCGGGGAGAGAGAGAGACAGCGCGAGGGAGAGAGAGAGAGTCAGTACGAGGGAGAGGGAGAGAGGGAGACAGCGTGAGGGAGAGAGAGAGTGAGACTGCATGAAGGAAAGAGAAAGAGACAGCGTGAGGGAGAGAGAGACAGCGCGACGGAGAGAGAGAGAGAGACAGGGCGAGGTAGAGAGAGAGAGACAGCACGAAGGAGAGAGAGAGGGACAGCGCAACAGAGACAGAGAGAGACAGACAGCACGAAGGAGAGAGAGAGATAGCACAAGAGAGAGTGAGAGACAGCACGAAAGAGAAAGCGACTGCAAGAGAGTGAGCGAGAGAGAGACAGCATGAGGGAAAGAGACAGAGGGACAGCGCGAGGGAGACTGAGAGGGGGAGAGAGAGAGAGACACAGCACGAAGGAAAGAGAGATAGACAGCGCGAGGGAGAGAGAGAGACAGCATGAGGGAGAGAGGGAGAGAGAGAGAGACATCGTGAAGGAGAGAGAGAGAGACAGCATGAGGGATGGAGAGAGAAAAAGAGACAGTGCAAGGGAAAGAGAGAGAGACAGCATGAGGGGGAGAGAGAGAGAGAGAGTCAACGCGAGGGAGAGGGAGAGAGAGAGAGACAGCATGAGGGAGAGAGTGAGACAGCACATAGAGAGAGAGAGACAGTGCGAGGGAGGGAGAGTAAGCACGAAGTAGAGAGAGAGACAGCACGAGGGAGAGATTGAGAGAGACAGTGCGAGGGAGAGAGAGAGCGACAACTTGTGGGAGAGGGAAACAGAGAGACTGCATGAGGGAGAGAGAGAGAGACAGCATGAGTGGGAGAGAGAGAGACAGCGCGAGGGAGAGAGAGAGAGACAGCATGAGGGAGAGAGAAAGACAACGTGAGGTAGAGAGAGACAGCACGAGGAAGAGAGGGAGAGAGAGAGACAGCATGAGGGAGAGAGAGAGACAGCATGAGGGATGGAGAGAGAAAGAGAGAGTGCGAGGCAGAGAGAGAGACAGCATGAGGGGGAGAGAGAGAGAGAGAGTCAGCACGAGGGAGAGGGAGAGAGAGAGACAGCGTGAGGGCGAGAAAGGGAGACAGTGTGAGGGAGAGAGAGTGACAGCGTGACGGAGAGAGAGAGAGAGAGACAGCTTGAGTGAGAGAGAGAGAGCGCGGGGGAGAGAGAGAGACAGTGCAAGGAGAAAGAGACAGCACGAGGAATAGAGGGAGAGAGAGAGAGACAGCGTGAGGGAGAGAGAGAGAGAGAGCATGAGGGACAGAGAGAGAAAAAGAGACAATGCAAGGGAGAGTGATTGATACAGCATGAGGGGGAGGGAGAGAGAGAGAGAGAGAGTTCAACAGTGCGATGGAGAGAGTGTGTGAGAGAGAGACAGAGCAGGGGACAGAGAGAGAGAGCGACAGCGAGAGAGAGAGAAAGAGAGAGAGACAGCACGAGGGAGAGAAAGAGAGCATGAGGGGGAGAGGGAGAGTCAGCGTGAGGCAGAGAGAGAGAGACAGCACGAGGGAGAGAGAGAGACAGCACAAGGGAGAGAGAGAGAGAGACAACACGAGGGAGAGAGACAGTGCAAGGGAGAGAGAGAGACAGCACAAGGGATAGGGAGAGAGAAACAGCATGAGGGAGAGAGAGAGAGACAGCGTGAGGGAGAGAGAGAGAGACAGCGTGAGCGAGAGAGAGAGAGACTGCGTGACCTGGAGAGAGAGCGAGAGACAGCGTGAGGTAGAGAGAGAGCGTGAGTGAGAGAGAGAGAGAGCGTGAGTGAGAGAGAGAAAGAGCGAGAGAGAGAGAAAGCATGAGGGAGAGATAGAGAGACAGCGTGAGGGAGAAAGAGACAGCGCGATGGAGTGAGAGAGAGAGGAACAGTTCGAGGGAGAGAGAGCGAGAGACAGCATGAGCAATAGAGAGAGAGAGACTGCGTGAGGGAGAGAGAGAGAGACAGCGTGAGGGAGAGAGACAGAGAGACAGTGTGAGGGAGGGAGAGCGAATCAGCGTGAGGGAGTGGGAAAGAGAGAGACAGCGAGACGGAGAGAGAGAGACAGCGCGAGGGAGAGAGAGAGAGATAGCATGAGAGAGAGAGACAGCACGAGGGAGAGAGAGAGACAGCGCGAGAGAGAGAGGGAGAGACAGCGCGAGGGAGACTGAGAGAGGGAGAGAGAGAGAGACAGCACGAAGGAAAGAGAAAGAGACAGCGTGAGGGAGAGAGAGACAGCACAATGGAGAGAGTGAGAGACAGACAGCACGAGGCAGAGAGAGATAGATAGCACAAGAGAGAGTGAGAGACAGCACGAGAGAGAGAGCAACAGCGAGCTAGGGAGAGAGAGAGAGAGACAGCATGAGGGAGAGAAAGAGAGCACGAGGGGGAGAGGGAGAGTCAGCGCGAGGCAGAGAGAGAGAGATAGCGCGAGGGAGAGAGAGAGACAGCACGAGGGTGAGAGAGCGACAGCACAAGGGAGAGAGAGAGACAGACAGCACGAGGGAGAGAGACAGCGCAAGGGACAGAGAGAGACAGCGCAAGGAGAGAGAGAGACAGTGTGAGGGAGAGAGAGAGAGACAGCATGAGGGAGAGAGAGGGAGCACGAGGGGGAGAGGGAGAGTCAGCGCGAGGCAGAGAGAGAGAGATAGCGCGAGGGAGAGAGAGAGACAGCACGAGGGTGAGAGAGCGACAGCACAAGGGAGAGAGAGAGACAGACAGCACGAGGGAGAGAGACAGCGCAAGGGACAGAGAGAGACAGCGCAAGGAGAGAGAGAGACAGTGTGAGGGAGAGAGAGAGAGACAGCATGAGGGAGAGAGAGAGCATGAGCGAGAGAGAGAAAGAGCGTGAGAGAGAGAGAGAAAGCATGAGGGAGAGAGCTAGAGACAGCGTGAGGGGAAAAGAGAGAGAAACAGCACGAGGGAGAGAGAGAGACAGCGTGAGAGAGACAGAGAAACAGCACGAGGGAGAGAGAGAGAGCGTGAGGGAGAGAGAGAGACAGCGCAAGGGAGAGACAGAGACAGCGTGAGAGAGAGCCAGCATGAGGGAGAGAGAGAGACAGAGCGAGAGATAGAGAGAGAGAGAGAGGCACAGTGCGAGGGACAGAGAGAGAGAGAGACAGCATGAAGGAACGAGAAAGAGACAGCGTGAGAGGGAGAGAGACAGCGCGACGGAGAGAGAGAGAGACAGCATGAAGGAGAGAGAGAGGGGCAGCGCAACAGAGAGAGAGAGAGACAGACAGCATGAAGGAGAGAGAGAGATAGCACAAGAGAGAGTGAGAGACAGCACGAGAGAGAGAGCGATAGCAAGAGAGTGAGAGAGAGAGAGACAGCATGAGGGAGAGAGACAGAGGGACAGCGCGAGGGAGACTGAGAGAGGGAGAGAGGGAGATACACAGCACGAAGGAAAGAGAGATAGACAGCGTGAAGGAGAGAATGACAGCGTGAGGGAGAGAGAGAGACAGCATGAGGGAGAGAGGGAGAGAGAGAGAGACATCGTGAGGTAGAGAGAGAGAGACAGCATGAGGGATGGAGAGAGTAAAAGAGACAATGCGAGGGAGAGAGAGAGACAGCATGAGGGGGAGAGAGAGAGAGAGAGAGACAGTCAATGCGAGGGAGAGGGAGAGAGAGGCAGCATGAGGGAGAGAGAGGGAGATAGCGCAAGTGAGAGAGAGAGAGACAGTGCAAGGGTGCGAGAGAGAGAGACAGCACGAGGGAGAAAGAGAGAGATAGCATGAGGGAGAGAGAGAGAGAGACAGCACGAGGGAGAAAGAGAGCGCGAGAGAGAGAGGGAGAGACAGCGCGAGGGAGACTGAGAGAGGGAGAGAGAGTGAGACAGCACGAAGGAAAGAGAAAGAGACAGCGTGAGGGAGAGAGAGACAGCACAATGGAGAGAGAGAGAGACAGACAGCACGAGACAGAGAGAGATAGATAGCACAAGAGAGAGTGAGAGACAGCACGAGAGAGAGAGCGACAGCGAGCTAGGGAAAGAGAGAGAGAGACAGCACAAGGGAGAGAAAGAGAGCACGAGGGGGAGAGGGAGTGTCAGCGCGAGGCAGAGAGAGAGAGATAGCGCAAGGGAGAGAGAAAGACAGCACGAGGGAGAGATCGACAGCTCAAGGGAGAGGGAGAGAGAGACAGCACGAGGGAGAGAGACAGCGCAAGGGACAGAGAGAGACAGCGCAAGGAGAGAGAGAGACAGAGTGAGGGAGAGAGAGAGACAGCGTGAGGGAGATAGAGAGAGACAGCGTGAGGGAGAGCCAGCATGAGGGAGAGAGAGAGAAAGAGCGTGAGAGCGAGAGAGAAAGCATGAGGGAGAGATAGAGAGACAGCGTGAGGGAGAAAGAGACAGCGCGATGGAGAGAGAGAGAGAGACAGCGCGAGGGAGAGAGAGAGAGACAGCACGAAGGTGAGAGGGAGGGTCATCGCAACAGAGAGAGAGAGAGACAGACAGCACGAAGGAGGGAGAGAGAGATAGCACAAGAGAGAGACTGAGAGAGAGCACAAGAGGGAGAGCGACTGCGAGAGAGACAGAGAGAGAGAGAGAGAGAGACAGCACAAGAGAGAGACAGCATGTGGGAGAGAGAGAGACAGCCTGAGGGAGAAAATGAGAGAGGAACAGTTCGAGGGAGAGAGAGAGCGAGAGACAGCATGAGCAATAGAGAGAGAGAGACTGCGTGAGGGTGAGAAAGAGAGAGACAGCGTGAGGGAGAGAGACAGAGAGACAGTGTGAGGGAGGGAGAGAGAATCAGCGTGAGGGAGAGGGAAAGAGAGAGAGAGCGAGACGGAGAGAGAGAGACAGCGCGAGGGAGAGAGAGAGAGATAGCATGAGAGAGAGAGACAGCACGAGGGAGAGAGAGAGACAGCGCGAGAGAGAGGGAGAGACAGCGCGAGGGAGACTGAGAGAGGGAGAGAGAGAGAGACAGCACGAAGGAAAGAGAAAAAGACAGCGTGAGGGAGAGAGAGACAGCACAATGGAGAGAGAGAGAGACAGACAGCACGAGGCAGAGAGAGATAGATAGCACAAGAGAGAGTGAGAGACAGCACGAGAGAGAGAGCGACAGCGAGCTAGGGAGAGAGAGAGAGAGACAGCACGAGGGAGAGAAAGAGAGCACGAGGGGGAAAGGGAGAGTCAGCCCGAGGCAGAGAGAGAGAGATAGCGCGAGGGTGAGAGAGAGACAGCACGAGGGAGAGAGAGAGACAGACAGCACGAGGGAGAGAGACAGCGCAAGGGACAGAGAGAGACAGCGTGAGGGAGAGAGAGACAGACAGCGTGAGGGAGACAGAGATCATGAGGGAGAGAGAGAAAGAGCATGAGAGAGAGAGAGAAAGCATGAGGGAGAGAGCTAGAGACAGCGTGAGGGAGAAAGAGAGAGAAACAGCACGAGGGAGAGAGAGAGAGAAAGCGTGAGGGAGACAGAGAAACAGCACGAGGGAGAGAGAGATAGTGTGAGGGAGAGACAGAGACAGCGCAAGGGAGAGAGAGAACATGAGGGAGAGAGAGAGAGACAGCGTGAGAGAGAGCCAGCATGAGGGAGAGAGAGAGACAGTGCGAGAGATAGAGAGAGAGAGAGGCACAGTGCGAGGGAGAGAGAGCGAGAGACAGCACGAGGGAGAGAGAGAGAGAGAGACAGCGCGAGGGAGAGAGAGAGAGAGACAGCGTGAAGGAAAGAGAAAGAGACAGCGTGAGGGAGAGAGAGACAGCGCGACGGAGAGAGAGAGAGACAGCACGAAGGAGAGAGAGAGGGACAGACAGCACGAAGGAGAGAGAGAGATAGCACAAGAGAGTGAGAGACAGCATGAGAGAGAGAGCGACAGCAAGAGAGTGAGAGAGAGAGAGACAGCATGAGGGAGAGAGACAGAGGGACAGCGCGAGGGAGACTGAGAGCGGGAGAGAGGGAGATACACAGCACGAAGGAAAAAGAGATAGACAGCGTGAAGGAGAGAATGACAGCATGAGGGAGAGAGAGAGACAGCATGAGGGAGAGAGGGAGAGAGAGAGAGACATCGTGAGGTAGAGAGAGAGAGACAGCATGAGGGATGGTGAGAGAAAAAGAGACAGTGCGAGGGAGAGAGAGTGAGACAGCATGAGGGGGAGAGAGAGAGAGAGACAGTCAACGCGAGGGAGAGGGAGAGAGAGAGGCAGCATGAGGGAGAGAGAGGGAGATAGCGCGTGTGAGAGAGAGAGAGACAGTGCAAGGGTGCGAGAGATAGAGACAGCACGAGGGAGAGAGAGAGAGATAGCATGAGGGAGAGAGAGAGAGACAGCATGAGGGAGAGAGAGAGAGACAGCGTGAGCAAGAGAGAGAGAGACTGCGTGACCTGGAGAGAGAGCGAGAGACAGCGTGAGGTAGAGAGAGAGCGTGAGTGAGAGAGAGAGAGAGCGTGAGTGAGAGAGAGAAAGAGCGAGAGAGAGAGAAAGCATGAGGGAGAGATAGAGAGACAGCGTGAGGGAGAAAGAGACAGCGCGATGGAGTGAGAGAGAGAGGAACAGTTCGAGGGAGAGAGAGCGAGAGACAGCATGAGCAATAGAGAGAGAGAGACTGCATGAGGGAGAGAGAGAGAGACAGCGTGAGGGAGAGAGACAGAGAGACAGTGTGAGGGAGGGAGAGCGAATCAGCGTGAGGGAGTGGGAAAGAGAGAGACAGCGAGACGGAGAGAGAGAGACAGCGCGAGGGAGAGAGAGAGAGATAGCATGAGAGAGAGAGACAGCACGAGAGAGAGAGAGAGACAGCGCGAGAGAGAGAGGGAGAGACAGCGCGAGGGAGACTGAGAGAGGGAGAGAGAGAGAGACAGCACGAAGGAAAGAGAAAGAGACAGCGTGAGGGAGAGAGAGACAGCACAATGGAGAGAGTGAGAGACAGACAGCACGAGGCAGAGAGAGATAGATAGCACAAGAGAGAGTGAGAGACAGCACGAGAGAGAGAGCAACAGCGAGCTAGGGAGAGAGAGAGAGAGACAGCATGAGGGAGAGAAAGAGAGCACGAGGGGGAGAGGGAGAGTCAGCACGAGGCAGAGAGAGAGATAGCGCAAGGGAGAGAGAAAGACAGCACGAGGGAGAGACCGACAGCACACGGGAGAGAGAGAGAGAGACAGCACGAGGGAGAGAGACAGCGCAAGGGACAGAGAGAGACAGCGCAAGGAGAGAGAGAGACAGAGTGAGGGAGAGAGAGAGAGACAGCGTGAGGGAGATAGAGAGAGACAGCGTGAGGGAGACAGAGAGCGTGAGGGAGAGAGAGAAAGAGCGTGAGAGAGAGAGAGAAAGCATGAGGGAGAGATAGAGAGACAGCGTGAGGGAGAAAGAGACAGCGCGAGGGAGAGAGAGAGAGAGACAGCACAAAGGTGAGAGGGAGGGACAGTGCAACAGAGAGAGAGAGAGACAGACAGCACGAGGGAGCGAGAGAGAGCTAGCACAAGAGAGAGACTGAGAGACAGCACAAGAGAGAGAGCGACTGCGAGAGAGAGAGAGAGAGAGACAGCACAAGAGAGAGACAGCATGTGGGAGAGAGAGAGACAGCCTGAGGGAGAAAGTGAGAGAGGAACAGTTCGAGGGAGAGAGAGAGCGAGAGACAGCATGAGCAATAGAGAGAGAGAGACTGCGTGAGGTTGAGAGAGAGAGACAGCGTGAGGGAGAGAGACAGAGAGACAGTGTGAGGTAGGGAGAGAGAATCAGCGTGAGGGAGAGGGAAAGAGAGAGACAGCGAGACGGAGAGAGAGTGACAGCGTGAGGGAGAGAGGGAGAGACAGCGCGAGGGAGACTGAGAGAGGGAGAGAGAGAAAGACAGCACGAAGGAAAGAGAAAGAGACAGCGTGAGGGAGAGAGAGACAGCACAATGGAGAGAGAGAGAGACAGACAGCACGAGGCAGGGAGAGAGAGATAGCACAAGAGAGAGTGAGAGACAGCATGAGAGAGAGATCGACAGCGAGCTAGGGAGAGAGAGAGACAGCACGAGGGAGAGAAAGAGAGCACGAGGGGGAGAGGGAGAGTCAGTGTGAGGCAGAGAGAGAGAAATAGCGCGAGGGAGAGAGAGAGACAGCACAAGGGAGAGAGCGACAGCACAAGGGAGAGAGAGAGACAGACAGCACGAGGGAGAGAGACAGCGCAAGGAGATAGAGAGACAGTGTGAGGGAGAGAGAGAGAGACAGCGTGAGGGAGAGAGAGAGAGACAGCATGAGGGAGACAGAGAGCATGAGGGAGAGAGAGAAAGAGCGTGAGAGAGAGAGAGAAAGCATGAGGGAGAGAGCTAGAGACAGCGTGAGGGAGAAAGAGAGAGAAACAGCACGAGGGAGAGAGAGAGAGACAGCGTGAGGGAGACAGAGAAACAGCACGAGGGAGAGAGAGAGAGCGTGAGGGAGAGAGAGAGACAGCGCAAGGGAGAGAGAGAGCATGAGGGAGAGAGAGAGACAGCGTGAGAGAGAGCCAGCATGAGGGAGATAGAGAGACAGTGCGAGAGATAGAGAGAGAGAGAGAGGCACAGTGCGAGGGAGAGAGAGCGAGAGACAGCACGAGGGATAGAGAGAGAGAGACAGCGCGAGGGAGAGAGAGAGAGAGACAGCGTGAAGGATAGAGAAAGAGACAGCGTGAGGGAGAGAGAGACAGCATGACGGAGAGAGAGAGAGACAGCACGAAGGAGAGAGAGAGGGACAGCGCAACAGAGAGAGAGAGACAGACAGCACAAAGGAGAGAGAGAGATAGCACAAGAGAGTGTGAGAGACAGCTCAAGAGAGTGAGCGACAGCAAAAGAGTGAGAGAGAGACAGACAGCATGATGGAGAGAGACAGAGGAACAGCACGAGGGAGACTGAGAGAGGGAGAGAGCGAGATACACAGCACGAAGGAAAGAGAGATAGACAGCGTGAAGGAGAGCATGACAGCGTGAGGGAGAGAGAGAGACAGCATGAGGGAGAGAGGGAGAGAGAGAGAGACAGCGTGAGGTAGAGGGAGAGAGAAAGCATGAGGGATGTAGAGAGAAAAAGAGACAGTTTGAGGGAGAGAGAGAGAGACAGCATGAGGGGGAGAGAGAGAGAGAGAGACAGTCAACGCAAGTGAGAGGGAGAGAGAGAGGCAGCATGAGGGAGAGAGAGGGAGATAGCGTGAGTGAGAGAGAGAGAGACAGTGCAAGGGTGCGAGAGAGAGAGACAGCAAGAGGGAGAGAGAGACAGATAGCATGAGGGAGAGAGAGAGAGACAGCACGAGGGAGAGAGAGAGACAGCGCGAGAGAGAGAGGGAGAGACAGCGCGAGGAGGCTGAGAGAGGGAGAGAGAGTGAGACAGCACGAAGGAAAGAGAAAGAGACAGTGTGAGGGAGAGACAGACAGCACAACGGAGAGAGAGAGAGACAGACAGCACGAGACAGCGAGATAGATAGCACAAGAGATACTGAGAGACAGCACGAGAGAGAGAGCGACAGCGAGCTAGGGAGAGAGAGAGAGAGACAGCACGAGGGAGAGAAAGAGAGCACGAGGGGGAGAGGGAGAGTCAGCATGAGGCAGAGAGAGAGATAGCGCAAGGGAGAGAGAAAGACAGCACGAGAGAGAGAGCGACAGCACAAGGGAGAGAGAGAGAGAGACAGCACGAGGGAGAGAGACAGCGCAAGTGACAGAGTGAGACAGTGCAAGGAGAGAGAGAGACAGAGTGAGGGAGAGAGAGAGAGACAGCGTGAGGGAGATAGAGAGAGAAAGTGTGAGGGAGACAGAGAGCGTGAGGGAGAGAGAGAAAGAGTGTGAGAGAGAGAGAGAAATCATGAGGGAGAGAGAGAGAGACAGCGTGAGGGAGAAAGAGAGAGAAAAAGCACGAGGGAGAGAGGGAGAGATAGCGTGAGGGAGAGAGAGAGACAGCGCACGTGAGAGAGAGCGAGCATGAGAGAAAGCCTGCATGAGGGAGAGAGAGACAGTGCGAGGGATAGAGAGAGCGAGAGAGGCACAGTGCAAGGGAGAGAGAGCGAGAGACAGCACGAGGGATAGAGAGAGAGAGAGACAGCGCAAGGGAGAGAGAGAGAGAGACAGCATGAAGGAAAGAGAAAGAGACAGCCTGAGGGAGAGAGAGACAGCGCGACGGAGAGAGGGAGATACAGCGCGAGGTAGAGAGAGAGAGACAGCATGAAGGAGAGAGAGCGGGACAGCTCAATAGAGAGAGAGAGACAGACAGCACGAAGGAGAGAGAGAGATAGCACAAGAGAGAGTGAGAGACAGCACGAGAGAGAGAGCGACAGCAAGAGAGTGAGAGAGAGAGAGACAGCACAAAGTAAAGAGAGAGACAGCGCGAGGGAGACTGAGAGAGAGCTGCAGGGAGGGAGAGAGAGACAGCGCGAGGGAGAGGGAGAGAGAGAGACACAGCATGAAGGAAAGAGAGTTAGACAGCGTGAAGGAGAGAATGACAGCGTGAGGGAGAGAGAGAGACAGCATGAGGGAGAGAGGGAGAGAGAGAGAAACATCGTGAGGTAGAGAGAGAGAGACAGCATGAGGGATGGAGAGAGAAAAAGAGACAGTGCAAGGGAGAGAGAGAGAGACAGCATGAGGGAGAGAGAGGGAGACAGTGCAAGTGAGAGAGAGAGAGACAGCAGAAGGGAGCGAGAGAGAGAGATAAAGCATGAGGGAGAGAGACAGCATGGGGAGAGAGAGAAGCAGCGTGAGCGAGAGAGAGTCAGCACGAAGTAAAGAAAGAGACAGCACAAGGGAGAGAGTGAGAGAGCTGGAGGGAGGGAGAGAGACACAGCGCGAGGGAGAGGGAGAGAGAGAGACAGCATAAGGGAGAGAGAGAGAGACATCTTGAGGGAGAGAGACAGCATGAGGGATGGAGAGAGAAAAAGAGACAGCGCGAGGGAAAGAGAGAGAGACAGCATGAGGGGGAGGGAGAGAGAGAGAGAGAGTCAATGCGAGGGAGAGGGAGAGAGAGAGACAGCATGAGGGAGAGAGAGCGAGACAGCGCGAGTGAGAGAGAGAGAGACAGCACAAGGGAGCGAGAGAGAGAGAGAAAGCATGAGGGAGAGAGACAGCATGGGGAGAGAGAGAAGCAGCGTGAGGGAGAGAGAGTCAGCACAAAGTAAAGAGAGAGACAGCACAAGGGAGAGAGAGAGAGAGCTGGAGGGAGGGAGAGAGAGACAGCGCGAGGGAGAGGGTGAGAGAGAGACAGCATAAGGGAGAGAGAGAGAGACAGCGTGAGGGGGAGAGACAGAGACACCGTGAGGGAGAGAGAGAGACAGCGTTAAAGAGAGAGAGTGGCAGTGCTAGGGAGAGAGAGAGAGCGACAGCGTGAGGGAGAGAGAGAGAGAGACATCGTGAGGGAGAGAGAGTGTGAGAGCGAGACAGCTGGAGGGAGGGAGAGAAAGAGAGAGACAGCGCGAGGGAGAGAGAGAGAGAGACAGTGCGAGACACAGAGAGAGAGAGACAGCATGAGGGAAAGGGAAAGACAGCGCGGGGGAGAGAGAGAGACACCGCGAGGGAGAGAGAGAGAGAGTACGAGCGAGAGGGAGAGAGAGAGACAGCGTGAGGGAGGGAGAGCGAGACAGCATGAGTGAGAGAGAGTGACAGCGCGAGGGAGAGAGAGAGGGAGACAGCGTGAGGGAGAGAGAGAGACAGCACGTGGAGAGAGAGAGAGACAGTGCGACGGAGGGAGAGTAAGCACGAAGTAGAGAGAGAGACAGCGTGACGGAGAGAGAGAGAGAGACAGCTGGGGGAGACAGAGAGAGAGAGACAGCACGAGGGAGAGATGAGAGAGACAGTGTGAGGGAGAGCGAGAGAGACAACATGAGGGAGAGGGATTCAGAGAGACTGCATGAGGGAGAGAGAGAGAGACAGCATGAGTGGGAGAGAGAGAGACAGCGCAAGGGAGAGTGACTGAGAGAGAAAGCATGAGGGAGAGAGAGAGACAGCGCGAGGGAGAGAGAGACAGCACGAGGAAGAGAGGGAGAGAGAGAGACAGCATGGGGGAGAGAGAGAGAGCGTGAGGGAGAGAGAGAGACAGCGCAAGGGTGAGAGAGAGCCTGAGGGAGAGAGAGAAACAGCGTGAGAGAGAGACAGCGTGAGGGAGAGAGAGAGACAGTGCGAGGGATAGAGAGAGAGAGAGAGGCACAGTGCGAGGGAGAGAGAGAGCGAGAGACAGCACGAGGGATAGAGACAGAGAGAGACAGCGAGAAGGAAAGAGAAAGAGACAGCATGAGGGAGAGAGAGAGACAGCGCGAGGTAGAGAGAGAGAGACAGCACGAAGGAGAGAGAGAGGGACAGTGTAACAGAGAGAGAGAGAGACAGACAGCATGAAGGAGAGAGAGAGATAGCACAAGAGAGAATGAGAGACAGCACGAGAGAGACAGCGACAGCAAGAGAGTGAGAGAGAGAGAGAAAGCATGAGGGAGAGAGAGAGGGATCACGGGAGGGAGACTGAGATAGGGAGAGAGAGAGAGACACAGCACGAAAGAAAGAGAGATAGACAGCGTGAGGGAGAGGGAGACAGCGTGAGGGAGAGAGAGAGACAGCATGAGGGATGGAGAGAGAAAAAGAGACAGTGCGAGGGAGAGAGGGACAGCATGAGGGAGAGAGAGAGAGAGAGAGAGTCAACACGAGGGAGAGGGAGAGAGAGAGACAGCATGAGGGAGAGAGAGGGAGACAGCGTGAGTGAGAGAGAGAGAGACAGCGCAAGGGAGCGAGAGAGAGAGAGAAAGCGTGAGGGAGAGAGACAGCATGGGGAGAGAGAGAAGCAGCGTGAGGGAGAGAGATTCAGCAAGAAGTAAAGAGAGAGACAGCACAAGGGAGAGAGAGAGAGAGAGACAGCATAAGGGACAGAGAGAGAAACAGCGTGAGGGAGAGAGAGAGAGAGAAAGCAGGAGGGAGAGAGAGTGACAGCGTGAAGGAGACAGAGTGGCAGTGCTAGGGAGAGAGCGAGAGACAGCGTGAGGGAGAGAAAGGGAGAGAGCGAGACAGCTGGAGGGAGGGAGAGAAAGAGAAAGACAGTGCGAGGGAGAGAGAGAGAGACAGCGTGAGGGAGAGAGAGACAGCGTGAGGGAGAGAGAGCATGAGGGAGAGAGAGAAAGAGCGCGAGAGAGAGGGAGAAAGCATGAGGGAGAGAGAGAGAGACAGCGTGAGGGAGAAAGAGAGAGAAACAGCACGAGGGAGATAGAGAGAGACAGCATGAGCGAGAAAGAGAAACAGCACGAGGGAGAGAGAGACAGCGTGAGAGAGAGACAGTGCGAGGGATAGAGAGCGAGAGAGAGGCACAGTGCGAGGGAGAGAGAGAGAGAGACAGCACAAGGGATAGAGAGAGAGAGACAGTGCGAGGGAGAGGAGAGAGAGAAACAGCGTGAAGGAAAGAGAAAGAGACAGCGTGAGGGGGAGAGAGTGAGACAGCGTGAAGGAGAGAGAGTGGCAGTGCTAGGGAGAGAGAGAGAGACAGCGTGAGGGAGAGAGAGTGAGAGAGCGAGACAGCTGGAGGGAGGGAGAGAAATTGAGAGACAGTGCAAGGGAGAGAGAGAGAGAGACAGCATGAGGGAGAGAGAGGGAGACAGTGCGAGTGAGAGAGAGAGAGACAACATGAGGGAGAGGGAAACAGAGAGACTGCATGAGGGAGAGAGAAAGAGAGAGAGACAGCATGAGGGAGAGAGAGAGAGCGCGAGGGAGAGAGAGACAGCACGAGGAAGAGACGGAGAGAGAGAGAGACAGCATGAGGGAGAGAGAGAGAGAGATACAGCATGAGGGATGGAGAGAGAAGAAGAGACAGTGCGAGGCAGAGAGAGAGACAGCGCAAGGGAGAGAGAGAGAGACAGCGCAAGGGAGCGAGAGAGAGAGATAAAGCGTGAGGGAGAGAGACAGCATGGGGAGAGAGAGAAGAAGCATGAGGGAGAGAGAGTCATCATGAAGTAAAGAGAGAGACAGCACAAGGGAGAGAGAGAGAGAGAGAGAAAGCATAAGGGAGAGAGAGAGAGACAGCGTGAGGGGGAGAGAGAGATACAGCACGAGGGAGAGAGACCGACAGCATGAAGGAGACAGAGTGGCAGTGCTAGGGAGAGAGCGAGAGACAGCATGAGGGAGAGAGAGTGAGAGAGCGAGACAACTGGAGGGGTGGGGAGAAAGAGAAAGACAGTGCGAGGGAGACAGAGAGAGAGACAGCGTAAGGGAGAGAGAGACAGCGTGAGGGAGAGAGAGAGCGTGAGGGAGAGAGAGAAAAAGCGCGAGAGAGAGGGAGAAAACATGAGGGAGAGAGAGAGACAGCGTGAGGGAGAAAGGGAGAAACAGCACGAGGGAGAGAGAGAGACAGCGTGAGCGAGAAAGAGAAACAGCACGAGGGAGAGAGAGAGAGCGTGAGGGAGAGAGAGAGAGACAGCACGAGAGAGAGACTGCGTGAGGGAGAGAGAGAAACAGTGCGAGGGATAGAGAGCGAGAGAAAGGCACAGTGCGAGGGAGAGAGAGAGAGAGACAGCATGAGGGATAGAGAGAGAGAGACAGTGCGAGGGAGAGAGAGAGAGAGACAGCGTGAAGAAAAGAAAAAGAGACAGCGTGAGGGGGAGAGAGAGAGACAGCGTGAGGGAGAGAGAGTTAGAGAGCGAGACAGCTGGAGGGAGGGAGAGAAAGAGAGAGACAGTGCGAGGGAGAGAGAGAGAGAGAGAGAGACAGCATGAGGGAGAGGGAAAGACAGCGTGGGGGAGAGAGAGAGACAGCGCGAGGGAGAGAAAGGGAGACAGCGCGAGGGTGAGAGAGTGACAGCGTGAGGGAGTGAGAGAGAGAGACACAGCTTGAGTGAGAGAGAGAGACAGCGCGAGGGAGAGAGAGAGATAGCATGAGGGAGAGAGAGAGACAGCATGAGGGAGTGAGAGAGACAGAGCGAGAGAGAGAGGGAGAGACAGCACGAGGGAGACTGAGAGAGAGAGAGAGAGAGACACAGAGCAAAGGAAAGAAAAAGAGACAGCGTGAAGGAGAGAGAGACAGCGCAACGGAAAGAGAGAGAGACAGACAGCACAAGGCAGAGAGAGAGAGATAGCACAAGAGAGAGTGAGAGAAGGCACGAGAGAGAGAGCGACAGCGAGAGAGGGAGAGAGAGAGACAGCACGAGGTAGAGAAAGAGAGCATGAGGGGGAGGGGGAGAGTCAGCGCGAGGCAGAGAGAGAGAGATAGCGCAAGCGAGAGAGAGAGACAGCACGAGGGAGAGAGACAGCACAAGGGAGAGAGAGAGACAGACAGCATGAGGGAGAGAGAAAGCGCAAGGGAGAGAGAGAGACAGCGCAAGGAGAGAGAGAGACAGTGTGAGGGAGAGAGAGAGAGAGACAGCGTGAGGGAGAGAGAGAGAAAAAGCACGAGGGAGAGAGAGAGAGATAGCGTGAGGGAGAAAGAGAAACAGCACGAGGGAGAGAGAGACAGCATGAGGGAGAGAGAGACAGTGCGAGGGACAGAGAGAGAGAGAGGCACAGTGCGAGGGAGAGAGAGCGAGAGACAGCACGAGGGATAGAGAGAGAGAGAGAAAGTGCGAGAGAGAGAGAGACAGCGTGAAGGAAAGAGAAAGAGACAGCGTGAGGGAGAGAGAGACAGCGCGACGGAGAGACAGAGAGACAGGGCGAGGTAGAGAGAGAGAGACAGCACGAAGGAGAGAGAGAGGGACAGCGCAACAGAGACAGAGAGAGACAGACAGCACGAAGGGGAGAGAGAGATAGCACAAGAGAGAGTGAGAGACAGCACGAGAGAGAGAGCGACAGCAAGAGAGTGAGAGAGAGAGACAGCACGAAGTAAAGAGAGAGACAGCGCGAGGGAGACTGAGAGAGAGCTGGAGGGAGGGAGAGAGAGGCAGCGCGAGGGAGAGGGAGAGAGAGAGACACAGCACGAAGGAAAGAGAGATAGACAGCGTGAAGGAGAGAATGACAGCGTGAGGGAGAGAGAGAGACAGCATGAGGAAGAGAGGGAGAGAGAGAGAGACATCGTGAGGTAGAGAAAGAGAGACAACATGAGGGATGGAGAGAGAAAAAGAGACAGTGCGAGGGAGAGAGAGAGAGACAGCATGAGAGGGAGAGAGAGAGACAGTCAACGAGAGGGAGAGGGAGAGAGAGAGACAGCATGAGGGAGAGAGAGGGAGACAGTGCGAGTGAGAGAGAGAGAGACAGCAGAAGGGAGCGAGAGAGAGAGATAAAGCATGAGGGAGAGAGACAGCATGGGGAGAGAGAGAAGCAGTGTGAGCGAGAGAGAGTCAGCACGAAGTAAAGAGAGAGACAGCACAAGGGAGAGAGTGAGAGAGCTGGAGGGAGGGAGATAGAGACAGCGCGAGGGAGAGAGAGAGACAGCATAAGGGAGAGAGAGAGAGACATCTTGAGGGAGAGAGAGAGAGACAGCATGAGGGATGGAGAGAGAAAAATAGACAGTGCGAGGGAAAGAGAGAGAGACGGCATGAGGGGGAGAGAGAGAGAGAGAGAGAGTCAATGCGAGGGAGAGGGAGAGAGAGAGACAGCATGAGGGAGAGAGAGAGAGCGCGAGGGAGAGAGAGACAGCACCAGGAAGAGAGGGAGAGAGAGAGACAGCATGAGGGAGAGAGAGAGATACAGCATGAGGGATGGAGTGAGAAGAAGAGACAGTGCGAGGCAGAGAGAGAGACAGCATGAGGGGGAGAGAGAGAGATAGAGAGAGTCAGCATGAGGGCGAGGGAGAGAGAGAGACAGCGTGAGGGAGAGAAAGGGAGACAGCGCGAGGGTGAGAGACTGACAGCGTGAGGGAGAGAGAGAGAGAGACAGCTTGAGTGAGAGAGAGAGAGCGCGAGGGAGAGAGAGAGAGATAGCATGAGGGAGAGAGAGAGCAACAGCACGAGGGAGAGAGAGAGACAGCGCGAGTGAGAGAGGGAGAGACAGCATGAGGGAGACTGAGAGAGAGAGAGAGAGACACAGAGCAAAGGAAAGAGAAAGAGACAGCGTGAAGGAGAGAGAGACAGCGCAACGGAGAGAGAGAGAGACAGACAGCACGAGGCAGAGAGAGAGAGAGATAGCACAAGAGAGAGTGAGAGACAGCACGAGTGAGAGAGCGACAGCGAGAGAGGCAGAGAGAGAGAGATAGCACAAGAGAGAGTGAGAGACAGCATGAGAGAGAGAGCGACAGTGAGAGAGGGAGAGAGAGAGAGACAGCACGAGGGAGAGAAAGAGAGCATGAGGGGGAGGGGGAGAGTCAGCGCGAGGCAGAGAGAGAGAGATAGCGCAAGGGAGAGAGACAGCACGAGGGAGAGAGAGAAAGCACAAGGTAGAGAGAGAGACAGACAGCACGAGGGAGACAGACAGCACAAGGGAGAGAGAGAGACAGCGCAAGGAGAGAGAGAGACAGTGTGAGGGAGAGAGAGAGAGACAGCGTGAGGGAGAGAGAGAGAGACAGCGTGAGGGAGAGAGAGAGAATGAGGGAGAGAGAGAAAGAGCGCGCGAGAGAGAGAGAACGCATGAGGGAGAGAGAGAGACAGCGTGAAGGAGAAAGAGAGAGAAACAGCATGAAGAAGAGAGAGAGAGACAGCATGAGGGAGAGAGAGAGATAGAGAGAGAGTCAACACGAGGGAGAGGGAGAGAGAGAGACAGCATGAGGGAGAGAGAGGGAGACAGCGTGAGTGAGAGAGAGAGAGACAGCGTGAGGGAGAGAGACAGCATGGGGAGAGAGAGAAGCAGCGTGAGGGAGAGAGATTCAGCAAGAAGTAAAGAGAGAGACAGCACAAGGGAGAGAGTGAGAGAGAGACAGCATAAGGGAGAGAGAGAGAAACAGCGTGAGGGAGAGAGAGAAAGCAGGAGGGAGAGAGAGTGACAGCGTGAAGGAGACAGAGTGGCAGTGCTAGGGAGAGAGCGAGAGACAGCGTGAGGGAGAGAAAGGGAGAGAGCGAGACAGCTGGAGGGAGGGAGAGAAAGAGAAAGACAGTGCGAGGGAGAGAGAGAGAGACAGCGTGAGGGAGAGAGAGACAGCGTGAGGGAGAGAGAGCATGAGGGAGAGAGAGAAAGAGCGCGAGAGAGAGGGAGAAAGCATGAGGGAGAGAGAGAGAGACAGCGTGAGGGAGAAAGAGAGAGAAACAGCACGAGGGAGATAGAGAGAGACAGCATGAGCGAGAAAGAGAAACAGCACGAGGGAGAGAGAGACAGCGTGAGAGAGAGACAGTGCGAGGGATAGAGAGCGAGAGAGAGGCACAGTGCGAGGGAGAGAGAGAGAGAGACAGCACGAGGGATAGAGAGAGAGAGACAGTGCGAGGGAAAGAGAGAGAGAGAAACAGCGTGAAGGAAAGAGAAAGAGACAGCGTGAGGGGGAGAGAGAGAGACAGCGTGAAGGAGAGAGAGTGGCAGTGCTAGGGAGAGAGAGAGAGACAGCGTGAGGGAGAGAGAGTGAGAGAGCGAGACAGCTGGAGGGAGGGAGAGAAATTGAGAGACAGTGCAAGGGAGAGAGAGAGAGAGACAGCATGAGGGAGAGAGAGGGAGACAGTGCAAGTGAGAGAGAGAGAGACAACATGAGGGAGAGGGAAACAGAGACACTGCATGAGGGAGAGAGAAAGAGAGAGAGACAGCATGAGGGAGAGAGAGAGAGCGCGAGGGAGAGAGAGACAGCACAAGGAAGAGAGGGAGAGAGAGAGAGACAGCATGAGGGAGAGAGAGAGAGAGATACAGCATGAGGGATGGAGAGAGAAGAAGAGACAGTGCAAGGCAGAGAGAGAGACAGCGCGAGGGAGAGAGAGAGAGACAGCGCAAGGGAGCGAGAGAGAGAGATAAAGCGTGAGGGAGAGAGACAGCATGGGGAGAGAGAGAAGAAGCGTGAGGGAGAGAGAGTCATCATGAAGTAAAGAGAGAGACAGCACAAGGGAGAGAGAGAGAGAGAGAGAAAGCATAAGGGAGAGAGAGAGACAGCGTGAGGGGGAGAGAGAGAGACAGCACGAGGGAGAGAGACCGACAGCGTGAAGGAGACAGAGTGGCAGTGCTAGGGAGAGAGCGAGAGACAGCATGAGGGAGAGAGAGTGAGAGAGTGAGACAACTGGAGGGGTGGGGAGAAAGAGAAAGACAGTGCGAGGGAGACAGAGAGAGAGACAGCGTAAGGGAGAGAGAGACAGCGTGAGGGAGAGAGAGAGCGTGAGGGAGAGAGAGAAAAAGCGCGAGAGAGAGGGAGAAAGCATGAGGGAGAGAGAGAGAGACAGCGTGAGGGAGAAAGGGAGAAACAGCACGAGGGAGAGAGAGAGACAGCGTGAGTGAGAAAGAGAAACAGCACGAGGGAGAGAGAGAGAGCGTGAGGGAGAGAGAGAGACAGCACGAGAGAGAGACTGCGTGAGGGAGAGAGAGAGACAGCACGAGAGAGAGACTGCGTGAGGGAGAGAGAGAAACAGTGTGAGGGATAGAGAGCGAGAGAAAGGCACAGTGCGAGGGAGAGAGAGAGAGAGACAGCATGAGGGATAGAGAGAGAGAGACAGTGCGAGGGAGAGAGAGAGAGAAACAGAGCAAAGAAAAGAAAAAGAGACAGCGTGAAGGAGAGAGAGACAGCGCAACGGAAAGAGAGAGAGACAGACAGCACGAGGCAGAGAGAGAGAGATAGCACAAGAGAGAGTGAGAGAAGGCACGAGAGAGAGAGCGACAGCGAGAGAGGGAGAGAGAGAGACAGCACGAGGTAGAGAAAGAGAGCATGAGGGGGAGGGGGAGAGTCAGCGCGAGGCAGAGAGAGAGAGATAGCGCAAGCGAGAGAGAGAGACAGCACGAGGGAGAGAGAGACAGCACAAGGGAGAGAGAGACAGGCAGCATGAGGGAGAGAGAAAGCGCAAGGGAGAGAGAGAGAGACAGCGCAAGGAGAGAGAGAGACAGTGTGAGGGAGAGAGAGAGACAGCGTGAGGGAGAGAGAGTTAGAGAGCGAGACAGCTGGAGGGAGGGAGAGAAAGAGAGAGACAGTGCGAGGGAGAGAGAGAGAGAGAGAGAGACAGCATGAGGGAGAGGGAAAGACAGCGTGGGGGAGAGAGAGAGACAGCGCGAGGGAGAGAAAGGGAGACAGCGCGAGGGTGAGAGAGAGAGCGTGAGGGAGAGAGAGAAGAAGCGTGAGGGAGAGAGAGTCATCATGAAGTAAAGAGAGAGACAGCACAAGGGAGAGAGAGAGAGAGAGAGAAAGCATAAGGGAGAGCGAGAGAGACAGCGTGAGGGGGAGAGAGAGAGACAGCACGAGGTAGAGAGACCGACAGCGTGAAGGAGACAGAGTGGCAGTGCTAGGGAGAGAGCGAGAGACAGCATGAGGGAGAGAGAGTGAGAGAGTGAGACAACTGGAGGGGTGGGGAGAAAGAGAAAGACAGTGCGAGGGAAACAGAGAGAGAGACAGCGTAAGGGAGAGAGAGACAGCGTGAGGGAGAGAGAGAGCGTGAGGGAGAGAGAGAAAAAGCGCGAGAGAGAGGGAGAAAGCATGAGGGAGAGAGAGAGAGACAGCGTGAGGGAGAAAGGGAGAAACAGCACGAGGGAGAGAGAGAGACAGCGTGAGCGAGAAAGAGAAACAGCACGAGGGAGAGAGAGAGAGCGTGAGGGAGAGAGAGAGACAGCACGAGAGAGAGACTGCGTGAGGGAGAGAGAGAAACAGTGTGAGGGATAGAGAGCGAGAGAAAGGCACAGTGCGAGGGAGAGAGAGAGAGAGACAGCATGAGGGATAGAGAGAGAGAGACAGTGCGAGGGAGAGAGAGAGAGAGACAGCGTGAAGAAAAGAAAAAGAGACAGCGTGAGGGGGAGAGAGAGAGACAGCGTGAGGGAGAGAGAGTTAGAGAGCGAGACAGCTGGAGGGAGGGAGAGAAAGAGAGAGACAGTGCGAGGGAGAGAGAGAGAGAGAGAGAGAGACAGCATGAGGGAGAGGGAAAGACAGCGTGGGGGAGAGAGAGAGACAGCGCGAGGGAGAGAAAGGGAGACAGCGCGAGGGTGAGAGAGTGACAGCGTGAGGGAGTGAGAGAGAGAGACACAGCTTGAGTGAGAGAGAGAGACAGCGCGTGGGAGAGAGAGAGAGAGATAGCATGAGGGAGAGAGAGAGACAGCATGAGGGAGTGAGAGAGACAGAGCGAGAGAGAGAGGGAGAGACAGCACGAGGGAGACTGAGAGAGAGAGAGAGACAAAGAGCAAAGGAAAGAAAAAGAGACAGCGTGAAGGAGAGAGAGAGACAGCGCAACGGAGAGAGAGAGACAGACAGCACGAGGCAGAGAGAGAGAGATAGCACAAGAGAGAGTGAGAGAAGGCACGAGAGAGAGAGCGACAGCGAGAGAGGGAGAGAGAGAGACAGCACGAGGTAGAGAAAGAGAGCATGAGGGGGAGGGGGAGAGTCAGCGCGAGGCAGAGAGAGAGAGATAGCGCAAGCAAGAGAGAGAGACAGCACGAGGGAGAGAGAGACAGCACAAGGGAGAGAGAGACAGACAGCATGAGGGAGAGAGAAAGCGCAAGGGAGAGAGAGAGACAGCGCAAGGAGAGAGAGAGACAGTGTGAGGGAGAGAGAGAGACAGCGTGAGGGAGAGAGAGAGAGACAGCGTGAGGGAGAGAGAGAGAGAAAAAGCACGAGGGAGAGAGAGAGAGATAGCGTGAGGGAGAAAGAGAAACAGCACGAGGGAGAGAGAGACAGCATGAGGGAGAGAGAGAGACAGTCCGAGGGACAGAGAGACAGAGAGGCACAGTGCGAGGGAGAGAGAGCGAGAGACAGCACGAGGGATAGAGAGAGCGAGAGAAAGTGCGAGGGAGAGAGAGAGAGAGACAGCGTGAAGGAAAGAGAAAGAGACAGCGTGAGGGAGAGAGAGACAGCGCGACGGAGAGACAGAGAGACAGGGCGAGGTAGAGAGAGAGAGACAGCACGAAGGAGAGAGAGAGGGACAGCGCAACAGAGACAGAGAGAGACAGACAGCATGAAGGGGAGAGAGAGATAGCACAAGAGAGAGTGAGAGACAGCACGAGAGAGAGAGCGACAGCAAGAGAGTGAGAGAGAGAGACAGCACGAAGTAAAGAGAGAGACAGCGCGAGGGAGACTGAGAGAGAGCTGGAGGGAGGGAGAGAGAGGCAGCGCGAGGGAGAGGGAGAGAGAGAGACACAGCACGAAGGAAAGAGAGAGGGACAGCGCAACAGAGACAGAGAGAGACAGACAGCATGAAGGGGAGAGAGAGATAGCACAAGAGAGAGTGAGAGACAGCACGAGAGAGAGAGCGACAGCAAGAGAGTGAGAGAGAGAGACAGCACGAAGTAAAGAGAGAGACAGCGCGAGGGAGACTGAGAGAGAGCTGGAGGGAGGGAGAGAGAGGCAGCGCGAGGGAGAGGGAGAGAGAGAGACACAGCACGAAGGAAAGAGAGATAGACAGCGTGAAGGAGAGAATGACAGCGTGAGGGAGAGAGAGAGACAGCATGAGGGAGAGAGGGAGAGAGAGAGAGACATCGTGAGGTAGAGAAAGAGAGACAACATGAGGGATGGAGAGAGAAAAAGAGACAGTGCGAGGGAGAGAGAGAGACAGCATGAGAGGGAGAGAGAGAGACAGTCAACGAGAGGGAGAGGGAGAGAGAGAGACAGCATGAGGGAGAGAGAGGGAGACAGTGCGAGTGAGAGAGAGAGAGACAGCAGAAGGGAGCGAGAGAGAGAGAGATAAAGCATGAGGGAGAGAGACAGCATGGGGAGAGAGAGAAGCAGTGTGAGCAAGAGAGAGTCAGCACGAAGTAAAGAGAGAGACAGCACAAGGGAGAGAGTGAGAGAGCTGGAGGGAGGGAGATAGAGACAGCGCGAGGGAGAGAGAGAGACAGCATAAGGGAGAGAGAGAGAGACATCTTGAGGGAGAGAGAGAGAGACAGCATGAGGGATGGAGAGAGAAAAATAGACAGTGCGAGGGAAAGAGAGAGAGACGGCATGAGGGGGAGAGAGAGAGAGAGAGAGAGAGTCAATGCGAGGGAGAGGGAGAGAGAGAGACAGCATGAGGGAGAGAGAGAGAGCGCGAGGGAGAGAGAGACAGCACCAGGAAGAGAGGGAGAGAGAGAGTCAGCATGAGGGCGAGGGAGAGAGAGAGACAGCGTGAGGGAGAGAAAGGGAGACAGCGCGAGGGTGAGAGAGTGACAGCGTGAGGGAGAGAGAGAGAGAGACAGCTTGAGTGAGAGAGAGAGAGCGCGAGGGAGAGAGAGAGAGATAGCATGAGGGAGAGAGAGAGCAACAGCACGAGGGAGAGAGAGAGACAGCGCGAGTGAGAGAGGGAGAGACAGCATGAGGGAGACTGAGAGAGAGAGAGAGAGACACAGAGCAAAGGAAAGAGAAAGAGACAGCGTGAAGGAGAGAGAGACAGCGCAACGGAGAGAGAGAGAGACAGACAGCACGAGGCAGAGAGAGAGAGAGACAGCACAAGAGAGAGTGAGAGACAGCACGAGTGAGAGAGCGACAGCGAGAGAGGCAGAGAGAGAGAGATAGCACAAGAGAGAGTGAGAGACAGCATGAGAGAGAGAGCGACAGTGAGAGAGGGAGAGAGTGAGAGACAGCACGAGGGAGAGAAAGAGAGCATGAGGGGGAGGGGGAGAGTCAGCGCGAGGCAGAGAGAGAGAGATAGCGCAAGGGAGAGAGACAGCACGAGGGAGAGAGAGACAGCACAAGGGAGAGAGAGAGACAGACAGCACGAGGGAGACAGACAGCACAAGGGAGAGAGAGAGACAGCGCAAGGAGAGAGAGAGACAGTGTGAGGGAGAGAGAGAGAGACAGCGTGAGGGAGAGAGAGAGAGACAGCGTGAGGGAGAGAGAGAGAATGAGGGAGAGAGAGAAAGAGCGCGCGAGAGAGAGAGAACGCATGAGGGAGAGAGAGAGACAGCGTGAAGGAGAAAGAGAGAGAAACAGCACGAAGAAGAGAGAGAGAGACAGCATGAGGGAGAGAGAGAGATAGAGAGAGAGTCAACACGAGGGAGAGGGAGAGAGAGAGACAGCATGAGGGAGAGAGAGGGAGACAGCGTGAGTGTGAGGGAGAGAGACAGCATGGGGAGAGAGAGAAGCAGCGTGAGGGAGAGAGATTCAGCAAGAAGTAAAGAGAGAGACAGCACAAGGGAGAGAGTGAGAGAGAGACAGCATAAGGGAGAGAGAGAGAAACAGCGTGAGGGAGAGAGAGAAAGCAGGAGGGAGAGAGAGTGACAGCGTGAAGGAGACAGAGTGGCAGTGCTAGGGAGAGAGCGAGAGACAGCGTGAGGGAGAGAAAGGGAGAGAGCGAGACAGCTGGAGGGAGGGAGAGAAAGAGAAAGACAGTGCGAGGGAGAGAGAGAGAGACAGCGTGAGGGAGAGAGAGACAGCGTGAGGGAGAGAGAGCATGAGGGAGAGAGAGAAAGAGCGCGAGAGAGAGGGAGAAAGCATGAGGGAGAGAGAGAGAGACAGCGTGAGGGAGAAAGAGAGAGAAACAGCACGAGGGAGATAGAGAGAGACAGCATGAGCGAGAAAGAGAAACAGCACGAGGGAGAGAGAGACAGCATGAGAGAGAGACAGTGCGAGGGATAGAGAGCGAGAGAGAGGCACAGTGCGAGGGAGAGAGAGAGAGAGACAGCACGAGGGATAGAGAGAGAGAGACAGTGCGAGGGAGAGAGAGAGAGAGAAACAGCGTGAAGGAAAGAGAAAGAGACAGCGTGAGGGGGAGAGAGAGAGACAGCTTGAAGGAGAGAGAGTGGCAGTGCTAGGGAGAGAGAGAGAGACAGCATGAGGGAGAGAGAGTGAGAGAGCAAGACAGCTGGAGGGAGGGAGAGAAATTGAGAGACAGTGCAAGGGAGAGAGAGAGAGAGACAGCATGAGGGAGAGAGAGGGAGACAGTGCAAGTGAGAGAGAGAGAGACAACATGAGGGAGAGGGAAACAGAGAGACTGCATGAGGGAGAGAGAAAGAGAGAGAGACAGCATGAGGGAGAGAGAGACAGCATGAGGGAGAGAGAGACAGCACGAGGGAGAGAGGGAGAGAGAGAGAGACAGCATGAGGGAGAGAGAGCGAGAGATACAGCATGAGGGATGGAGAGAGAAGAAGAGACAGTGCAAGGCAGAGAGAGAGACAGCACGAGGGAGAGAGAGAGAGACAGCGCAAGGGAGCGAGAGAGAGAGATAAAGCATGAGGGAGAGAGACAGCATGGGGAGAGAGAGAAGAAGCGTGAGGGAGAGAGAGTCATCATGAAGTAAAGAGAGAGACAGCACAAGGGAGAGAGAGAGAGAGAGAGAAAGCATAAGGGAGAGAGAGAGAGACAGCGTGAGGGGGAGAGAGAGATACAGCACGAGGGAGAGAGACCGACAGCGTGAAGGAGACAGAGTGGCAGTGCTAGGGAGAGAGCGAGAGACAGCATGAGGGAGAGAGAGTGAGAGAGCGAGACAACTGGAGGGGTGGGGAGAAAGAGAAAGACAGTGCGAGGGAGACAGAGAGAGAGACAGCGTAAGGGAGAGAGAGACAGCGTGAGGGAGAGAGAGAGCGTGAGGGAGAGAGAGAAAAAGCGCGAGAGAGAGGGAGAAAACATGAGGGAGAGAGAGAGAGACAGCGTGAGGGAGAAAGGGAGAAACAGCACGAGGGAGAGAGAGAGACAGCGTGAGCGAGAAAGAGAAACAGCACGAGGGAGAGAGAGAGAGCGTGAGGGAGAGAGAGAGACAGCACAAGAGAGAGACTGCGTGAGGGAGAGAGAGAAACAGTGCGAGGGATAGAGAGCGAGAGAAAGGCACAGTGCGAGGGAGAGAGAGAGAGAGACAGCATGAGGGATAGAGAGAGAGAGACAGTGCGAGGGAGTGAGAGAGAGAGACAGCGTGAAGAAAAGAAAAAGAGACAGCGTGAGGGGGAGAGAGAGAGACAGCGTGAGGGAGAGAGAGTTAGAGAGCGAGACAGCTGGAGGGAGGGAGAGAAAGAGAGAGACAGTGCGAGGGAGAGAGAGAGAGAGAGAGAGACAGCATGAGGGAGAGGGAAAGACAGCGTGGGGGAGAGAGAGAGACAGCGCGAGGGAGAGAAAGGGAGACAGCGCGAGGGTGAGAGAGAGAGCGTGAGGGAGAGAGAGAAGAAGCGTGAGGGAGAGAGAGTCATCATGAAGTAAAGAGAGAGACAGCACAAGGGAGAGAGAGAGAGAGAGAGAAAGCATAAGGGAGAGAGAGAGAGACAGCGTGAGGGGGAGAGAGAGAGACAGCACGAGGTAAAGAGACTGACAGCGTGAAGGAGACAGAGTGGCAGTGCTAGGGAGAGAGCGAGAGACAGCATGAGGGAGAGAGAGTGAGAGAGTGAGACAACTGGAGGGGTGGGGAGAAAGAGAAAGACAGTGCGAGGGAGACAGAGAGAGAGACAGCGTAAGGGAGAGAGAGACAGCGTGAGGGAGAGAGAGAGCGTGAGGGAGAGAGAGAAAAAGCGCGAGAGAGAGGGAGAAAGCATGAGGGAGAGAGAGAGAGACAGCGTGAGGGAGAAAGGGAGAAACAGCACGAGGGAGAGAGAGAGACAGCGTGAGTGAGAAAGAGAAACAGCACGAGGGAGAGAGAGAGAGCGTGAGGGAGAGAGAGAGACAGCACGAGAGAGAGACTGCGTGAGGGAGAGAGAGAAACAGTGTGAGGGATAGAGAGCGAGAGAAAGGCACAGTGCGAGGGAGAGAGAGAGAGAGACAGCATGAGGGATAGAGAGAGAGAGACAGTGCGAGGGAGAGAGAGAGAGAGACAGCGTGAAGAAAAGAAAAAGAGACAGCGTGAGGGGGGAGAGAGAGAGACAGCGTGAGGGAGAGAGAGTTAGAGAGCGAGACAGCTGGAGGGAGGGAGAGAAAGAGAGAGACAGTGCGAGGGAGAGAGAGAGAGAGAGAGAGAGACAGCATGAGGGAGAGGGAAAGACAGCGTGGGGGAGAGAGAGAGACAGCGCGAGGGAGAGAAAGGGAGACAGCGCGAGGGTGAGAGAGTGACAGCGTGAGGGAGTGAGAGAGAGAGACACAGCTTGAGTGAGAGAGAGAGACAGCGCGAGGGAGAGAGAGAGAGAGATAGCATGAGGGAGAGAGAGAGACAGCATGAGGGAGTGAGAGAGACAGAGCGAGAGAGAGAGGGAGAGACAGCACGAGGGAGACTGAGAGAGAGAGAGAGACAAAGAGCAAAGGAAAGAAAAAGAGACAGCGTGAAGGAGAGAGAGAGACAGCGCAACGGAGAGAGAGAGACAGACAGCACGAGGCAGAGAGAGAGAGATAGCACAAGAGAGAGTGAGAGAAGGCATGAGAGAGAGAGCGACAGCGAGAGAGGGAGAGAGAGAGACAGCACGAGGTAGAGAAAGAGAGCATGAGGGGGAGGGGGAGAGTCAGCGCGAGGCAGAGAGAGAGAGATAGCGCAAGCGAGAGAGAGAGACAGCACGAGGGAGAGAGAGACAGCACAAGGGAGAGAGAGACAGACAGCATGAGGGAGAGAGAAAGCGCAAGGGAGAGAGAGAGACAGCGCAAGGAGAGAGAGAGACAGTGTGAGGGAGAGAGAGAGACAGCGTGAGGGAGAGAGAGAGAGACAGCGTGAGGGAGAGAGAGAGAGAAAAAGCACGAGGGAGAGAGAGAGAGATAGCGTGAGGGAGAAAGAGAAACAGCACGAGGGAGAGAGAGACAGCATGAGGGAGAGAGAGAGACAGTCCGAGGGACAGAGAGACAGAGAGGCACAGTGCGAGGGAGAGAGAGCGAGAGACAGCACGAGGGATAGAGAGAGCGAGAGAAAGTGCGAGGGAGAGAGAGAGAGAGACAGCGTGAAGGAAAGAGAAAGAGACAGCGTGAGGGAGAGAGAGACAGCGCGACGGAGAGACAGAGAGACAGGGCGAGGTAGAGAGAGAGAGACAGCACGAAGGAGAGAGAGAGGGACAGCGCAACAGAGACAGAGAGAGACAGACAGCATGAAGGGGAGAGAGAGATAGCACAAGAGAGAGTGAGAGACAGCACGAGAGAGAGAGCGACAGCAAGAGAGTGAGAGAGAGAGACAGCACGAAGTAAAGAGAGAGACAGCGCGAGGGAGACTGAGAGAGAGCTGGAGGGAGGGAGAGAGAGGCAGCGCGAGGGAGAGGGAGAGAGAGAGACACAGCACGAAGGAAAGAGAGATAGACAGCGTGAAGGAGAGAATGACAGCGTGAGGGAGAGAGAGAGACAGCATGAGGGAGAGAGGGAGAGAGAGAGAGACATCTTGAGGTAGAGAAAGAGAGACAACATGAGGGATGGAGAGAGAAAAAGAGACAGTGCGAGGGAGAGAGAGAGAGACAGCATGAGAGGGAGAGAGAGAGACAGTCAACGAGAGGGAGAGGGAGAGAGAGAGACAGCATGAGGGAGAGAGAGGGAGACAGTGCGAGTGAGAGAGAGAGAGACAGCAGAAGGGAGCGAGAGAGAGAGAGATAAAGCATGAGGGAGAGAGACAGCATGGGGAGAGAGAGAAGCAGTGTGAGCAAGAGAGAGTCAGCACGAAGTAAAGAGAGAGACAGCACAAGGGAGAGAGTGAGAGAGCTGGAGGGAGGGAGATAGAGACAGCGCGAGGGAGAGAGAGAGACAGCATAAGGGAGAGAGAGAGAGACATCTTGAGGGAGAGAGAGAGAGACAGCATGAGGGATGGAGAGAGAAAAAGAGACAGTGCGAGGGAAAGAGAGAGAGACGGCATGAGGGGGAGAGAGAGAGAGAGAGAGAGTCAATGCGAGGGAGAGGGAGAGAGAGAGACAGCATGAGGGAGAGAGAGAGAGCGCGAGGGAGAGAGAGACAGCACCAGGAAGAGAGGGAGAGAGAGAGTCAGCATGAGGGCGAGGGAGAGAGAGAGACAGCGTGAGGGAGAGAAAGGGAGACAGCGCGAGGGTGAGAGAGTGACAGCGTGAGGGAGAGAGAGAGAGAGACAGCTTGAGTGAGAGAGAGAGAGCGCGAGGGAGAGAGAGAGAGATAGCATGAGGGAGAGAGAGAGCAACAGCACGAGGGAGAGAGAGAGACAGCGCGAGTGAGAGAGGGAGAGACAGCATGAGGGAGACTGAGAGAGAGAGAGAGAGACACAGAGCAAAGGAAAGAGAAAGAGACAGCGTGAAGGAGAGAGAGACAGCGCAACGGAGAGAGAGAGAGACAGACAGCACGAGGCAGAGAGAGAGAGAGATAGCACAAGAGAGAGTGAGAGACAGCACGAGTGAGAGAGCGACAGCGAGAGAGGCAGAGAGAGAGAGATAGCATAAGAGAGAGTGAGAGACAGCATGAGAGAGAGAGCGACAGTGAGAGAGGGAGAGAGAGAGAGACAGCACGAGGGAGAGAAACAGAGCATGAGGGGGAGGGGGAGAGTCAGCGCGAGGCAGAGAGAGAGAGATAGCGCAAGCGAGAGAGAGAGACAGCACGAGGGAGAGAGAGACAGCACAAGGGAGAGAGAGACAGACAGCATGAGGGAGAGAGAAAGCGCAAGGGAGAGAGAGAGACAGCGCAAGGAGAGAGAGAGACAGTGTGAGGGAGAGAGAGAGACAGCGTGAGGGAGAGAGAGAGAGACAGCGTGAGGGAGAGAGAGAGAGAAAAAGCACGAGGGAGAGAGAGAGAGATAGCGTGAGGGAGAAAGAGAAACAGCACGAGGGAGAGAGAGACAGCATGAGGGAGAGAGAGAGACAGTCCGAGGGACAGAGAGACAGAGAGGCACAGTGCGAGGGAGAGAGAGCGAGAGACAGCACGAGGGATAGAGAGAGCGAGAGAAAGTGCGAGGGAGAGAGAGAGAGAGACAGCGTGAAGGAAAGAGAAAGAGACAGCGTGAGGGAGAGAGAGACAGCGCGACGGAGAGACAGAGAGACAGGGCGAGGTAGAGAGAGAGAGACAGCACGAAGGAGAGAGAGAGGGACAGCGCAACAGAGACAGAGAGAGACAGACAGCATGAAGGGGAGAGAGAGATAGCACAAGAGAGAGTGAGAGACAGCACGAGAGAGAGAGCGACAGCAAGAGAGTGAGAGAGAGAGACAGCACGAAGTAAAGAGAGAGACAGCGCGAGGGAGACTGAGAGAGAGCTGGAGGGAGGGAGAGAGAGGCAGCGCGAGGGAGAGGGAGAGAGAGAGACACAGCACGAAGGAAAGAGAGATAGACAGCGTGAAGGAGAGAATGACAGCGTGAGGGAGAGAGAGAGACAGCATGAGGGAGAGAGGGAGAGAGAGAGAGACATCGTGAGGTAGAGAAAGAGAGACAACATGAGGGATGGAGAGAGAAAAAGAGACAGTGCGAGGGAGAGAGAGAGAGACAGCATGAGAGGGAGAGAGAGAGACAGTCAACGAGAGGGAGAGGGAGAGAGAGAGACAGCATGAGGGAGAGAGAGGGAGACAGTGCGAGTGAGAGAGAGAGAGACAGCAGAAGGGAGCGAGAGAGAGAGAGATAAAGCATGAGGGAGAGAGACAGCATGGGGAGAGAGAGAAGCAGTGTGAGCAAGAGAGAGTCAGCACGAAGTAAAGAGAGAGACAGCACAAGGGAGAGAGTGAGAGAGCTGGAGGGAGGGAGATAGAGACAGCGCGAGGGAAAGAGAGAGACAGCATAAGGGAGAGAGAGAGAGACATCTTGAGGGAGAGAGAGAGAGACAGCATGAGGGATGGAGAGAGAAAAAGAGACAGTGCGAGGGAAAGAGAGAGAGACGGCATGAGGGGGAGAGAGAGAGAGAGAGAGAGTCAATGCGAGGGAGAGGGAGAGAGAGAGACAGCATGAGGGAGAGAGAGAGAGCGCGAGGGAGAGAGAGACAGCACCAGGAAGAGAGGGAGAGAGAGAGTCAGCATGAGGGCGAGGGAGAGAGAGAGACAGCGTGAGGGAGAGAAAGGGAGACAGCGCGAGGGTGAGAGAGTGACAGCGTGAGGGAGAGAGAGAGAGAGACAGCTTGAGTGAGAGAGAGAGAGCGCGAGGGAGAGAGAGAGAGATAGCATGAGGGAGAGAGAGAGCAACAGCACGAGGGAGAGAGAGAGACAGCGCGAGTGAGAGAGGGAGAGACAGCATGAGGGAGACTGAGAGAGAGAGAGAGAGACACAGAGCAAAGGAAAGAGAAAGAGACAGCGTGAAGGAGAGAGAGACAGCGCAACGGAGAGAGAGAGAGACAGACAGCACGAGGCAGAGAGAGAGAGAGATAGCACAAGAGAGAGTGAGAGACAGCACGAGTGAGAGAGCGACAGCGAGAGAGGCAGAGAGAGAGAGATAGCACAAGAGAGAGTGAGAGACAGCATGAGAGAGAGAGCGACAGTGAGAGAGGGAGAGAGAGAGAGACAGCACGAGGGAGAGAAAGAGAGCATGAGGGGGAGGGGGAGAGTCAGCGCGAGGCAGAGAGAGAGAGATAGCGCAAGGGAGAGAGACAGCACGAGGGAGAGAGAGAAAGCACAAGGGAGAGAGAGAGACAGACAGCACGAGGGAGACAGACAGCACAAGGGAGAGAGAGAGACAGCGCAAGGAGAGAGAGAGACAGTGTGAGGGAGAGAGAGAGAGACAGCGTGAGGGAGAGAGAGAGAGACAGCGTGAGGGAGAGAGAGAGAATGAGGGAGAGAGAGAAAGAGCGCGCGAGAGAGAGAGAACGCATGAGGGAGAGAGAGAGACAGCGTGAAGGAGAAAGAGAGAGAAACAGCACGAAGAAGAGAGAGAGAGACAGCATGAGGGAGAGAGAGAGATAGAGAGAGAGTCAACACGAGGGAGAGGGAGAGAGAGAGACAGCATGAGGGAGAGAGAGGGAGACAGCGTGAGTGTGAGGGAGAGAGACAGCATGGGGAGAGAGAGTAGCAGCGTGAGGGAGAGAGATTCAGCAAGAAGTAAAGAGAGAGACAGCACAAGGGAGAGAGTGAGAGAGAGACAGCATAAGGGAGAGAGAGAGAAACAGCGTGAGGGAGAGAGAGAAAGCAGGAGGGAGAGAGAGTGACAGCGTGAAGGAGACAGAGTGGCAGTGCTAGGGAGAGAGCGAGAGACAGCGTGAGGGAGAGAAAGGGAGAGAGCGAGACAGCTGGAGGGAGGGAGAGAAAGAGAAAGACAGTGCGAGGGAGAGAGAGAGAGACAGCGTGAGGGAGAGAGAGACAGCGTGAGGGAGAGAGAGCATGAGGGAGAGAGAGAAAGAGCGCGAGAGAGAGGGAGAAAGCATGAGGGAGAGAGAGAGAGAGACAGCATGAGGGAGAAAGAGAGAGAAACAGCACGAGGGAGATAGAGAGAGACAGCATGAGCGAGAAAGAGAAACAGCATGAGGGAGAGAGAGACAGCGTGAGAGAGAGACAGTGCGAGGGATAGAGAGCGAGAGAGAGGCACAGTGCGAGGGAGAGAGAGAGAGAGACAGCACGAGGGATAGAGAGAGAGAGACAGTGCGAGGGAGAGAGAGAGAGAGAAACAGCGTGAAGGAAAGAGAAAGAGACAGCGTGAGGGGGAGAGAGAGAGACAGCATGAAGGAGAGAGAGTGGCAGTGCTAGGGAGAGAGAGAGAGACAGCGTGAGGGAGAGAGAGTGAGAGAGCGAGACAGCTGGAGGGAGGGAGAGAAATTGAGAGACAGTGCAAGGGAGAGAGAGAGAGAGACAGCATGAGGGAGAGAGAGGGAGACAGTGCGAGTGAGAGAGAGAGAGACAACATGAGGGAGAGGGAAACAGAGAGACTGCATGAGGGAGAGAGAAAGAGAGAGAGACAGCATGAGGGAGAGAGAGACAGCACGAGGGAGAGAGGGAGAGAGAGAGAGACAGCATGAGGGAGAGAGAGAGAGAGATACAGCATGAGGGATGGAGAGAGAAGAAGAGACAGTGCAAGGCAGAGAGAGAGACAGCGCGAGGGAGAGAGAGAGAGACAGCGCAAGGGAGCGAGAGAGAGTTAAAGCGTGAGGGAGAGAGACAGCATGGGGAGAGAGAGAAGAAGCGTGAGGGAGAGAGAGTCATCATGAAGTAAAGAGAGAGACAGCGCAAGGGAAAGAGAGAGAGAGAGAGAAAGCATAAGGGAGAGAGAGAGAGACAGCGTGAGGGGGAGAGAGAGAGACAGCACAAGGGAGAGAGACCGACAGCATGAAGGAGACAGAGTGGCAGTGCTAGGGAGAGAGTGAGAGACAGCATGAGGGAGAGAGAGTGAGAGAGCAAGACAACTGGAGGGGTGGGGAGAAAGAGAAAGACAGTGCGAGGGAGACAGAGAGAGAGACAGCATAAGGGAGAGAGAGACAGCGTGAGGGAGAGAGAGAGCGTGAGGGAGAGAGAGAAAAAGCGCGAGAGAGAGGGAGAAAGCATGAGGGAGAGAGAGACAGCGTGAGGGAGAAAGGGAGAAACAGCACGAGGGAGAGAGAGAGACAGCGTGAGCGAGAAAGAGAAACAGCACGAGGGAGAGAGAGAGAGCGTGAGGGAGAGAGAGACAGCACGAGAGAGAGACTGCGTGAGGGAGAGAGAGAAACAGTGCGAGGGATAGAGAGCGAGAGAAAGGCACAGTGCGAGGGAGAGAGAGAGAGAGACAGCATGAGGGATAGAGAGAGAGAGACAGTGCGAGGGAGAGAGAGAGAGAGACAGCGTGAAGAAAAGAAAAAGAGACAGCGTGAGGGGGAGAGAGAGAGACAGCGTGAGGGAGAGAGAGTGAGAGAGCGAGACAGCTGGAGGGAGGGAGAGAAAGAGAGAGACAGTGCGAGGGAGAGAGAGAGAGAGAGAGACAGCAAGAGGGAGAGGGAAAGACAGCGCGGGGGAGAGAGAGAGACAGCGCAAGGGAGAGAAAGGGAGACAGCGCGAGGGTGAGAGAGTGACAGCGTGAGGGAGTGAGAGAGAGAGACACAGCTTGAGTGAGAGAGAGAGACAGCGCGAGGGAGAGAGAGAGAGAGATAGCATGAGGGAGAGAGAGAGACAGCACGAGGGAGTGAGAGAGACAGAGCGAGAGAGAGAGGGAGAGACAGCACGAGGGAGACTGAGAGAGAGAGAGAGAGAGAAACAGAGCAAAGGAAAGAAAAAGAGACAGCGTGAAGGAGATAGAGACAGCGCAACGGAGAGAGAGAGAGACAGACAGCACGAGGCAGAGAGAGAGAGATAGCACAAGAGAGAGTGAGAGAAGGCACGAGAGAGAGAGAGCGACAGCGAGAGAGGGAGAGAGAGAGACAGCACGAGGTAGAGAAAGAGAACATGAGGGGGAGGGGGAGAGTCAGCGCGAGGCAGAGAGAGAGAGATAGCGCAAGCGAGAGAGAGAGAGACAGCACGAGGGAGAGAGAGACAGCACAAGGGAGAGAGAGAGACAGACAGCATGAGGGAGAGAGAAAGCGCAAGGGAGAGAGAGAGACAGCGCAAGGAGAGAGAGAGACAGTGTGAGGGAGAGAGAGAGAGCGCGAGGGAGAGAGAGAGAGATAGCATGAGGGAGAGAGAGAGCGACAGCACGAGGGAGAGAGAGAGACAGCGCGAGTGAGAGAGGGAGAGACAGCATGAGGGAGACAGAGAGAGAGAGAGAGACACAGAGCAAAGGAAAGAGAAAGAGACAGCGTGAAGGAGAGAGAGACAGCGCAACGGAGAGAGAGAGAGACAGACAGCACGAGGCAGAGAGAGAGAGAGATAGCACAAGAGAGAGTGAGAGACAGCACGAGTGAGAGAGCGACAGCGAGAGAGGCAGAGAGAGAGAGATAGCACAAGAGAGAGTGAGAGACAGCATGAGAGAGAGAGCGACAGTGAGAGAGGGAGAGAGAGAGAGAGACAGCACGAGGGAGAGAAAGAGAGCATGAGGGGGAGGGGAGAGTCAGCGCGAGGCAGAGAGAGAGAGATAGCGCAAGGGAGAGAGACAGCACGAGGGAGAGAGAGAAAGCACAAGGGAGAGAGAGAGACAGACAGCACGAGGGAGACAGACAGCACAAGGGAGAGAGAGAGACAGCGCAAGGAGAGAGAGAGACAGTGTGAGGGAGAGAGAGAGAGACAGCGTGAGGGAGAGAGAGAGAGACAGCGTGAGGGAGAGAGAGAGAATGAGGGAGAGAGAGAAAGAGCGCGCGAGAGAGAGAGAACGCATGAGGGAGAGAGAGAGACAGCGTGAAGGAGAAAGAGAGAGAAACAGCACGAAGAAGAGAGAGAGAGACAGCGTGAGGGAGAAAGAGAAATAGCACGAGGGAGAGAGACAGCGTGAGGGAGAGAGAGAGACAGTGTGAGGGAGAGAGAGAGAGAGAGACAGCGTGAAGGAAAGAAAAAGAGACAGCGTGAGGGGGAGAGAGAGAGACAGCGTGAGGGAGAGAGAGTGAGAGAGCGAGACAGCTGGAGGGAGGGAGAGAATGAGAGAGACAGTGCGAGGGAGAGAGAGAGAGACAGCATGAGGGAGAGGGAAAGACAGCGCGGGGGAGAGAGAGACAGCGCGAGGGAGAGAAAGGGAGACAGCGCGAGGGTGAGAGAGTGACAGCGTGAGGGAGTGAGAGAGAGAGAGACAGCTTGAGTGAGAGAGAGAGACAGCGCGAGGGAGAGAGAGAGAGAGATAGCATGAGGGAGAGAGAGAGAGACAGCACGAGGGAGTGAGAGAGACAGCGCGAGAGAGAGAGGGAGAGACAGCACGAGGGAGACTGAGAGAGAGAGAGAGAGACACAGAGCAAAGGAAAGAAAAAGAGACAGCGTGAAGGAGAGAGAGACAGCGCAACGGAGAGAGAGAGAGACAGACAGCACGAGGCAGAGAGAGAGATAGCACAAGAGAGAGTGAGAGAAGGCACGAGAGAGAGAGCGACAGCGAGAGAGGGAGAGAGAGAGAGACAGGACGAGGTAGAGAAAGAGAGCATGAGGGGGAGGGGGAGAGTCAGCGCGAGGCAGAGAGAGAGAGATAGCGCAAGCGAGAGAGAGACAGCACGAGGGAGAGAGAGACAGCACAAGGGAGAGAGAGAGACAGACAGCATGAGGGAGAGAGAAAGCGCAAGGGAGAGAGAGAGACAGCGCAAGGAGAGAGAGAGACAGTGTGAGGGAGAGAGAGAGACAGCATGAGGGAGAGAGAGAGAGACAGCGTGAGGGAGAGAGAGAGAGAAAAAGCACGAGGGAGAGAGAGAGAGATAGCGTGAGGGAGAAAGAGAAACAGCACGAGGGAGAGAGAGACAGCGTGAGGGAGAGAGAGAGACAGTGCGAGGGATAGAGAGAGAGAGAGGCACAGTGCGAGGGAGAGGGAGCGAGAGACAGCACGAGGGATAGAGAGAGAGAGAGAAAGTGCGAGGGAGAGAGAGAGAGAGACAGCGTGAAGGAAAGAGAAAGAGACAGCGTGAGGGAGAGAGAGAGCGCGACGGAGAGACAGAGAGACAGGGCGAGGTAGAGAGAGAGAGACAGCACGAAGGAGAGAGAGAGGGACAGCGCAACAGAGACAGAGAGAGACAGACAGCACGAAGGGGAGAGAGAGATAGCACAAAAGAGAGTGAGAGACAGCACGAGAGAGAGAGCGACAGCAAGAGAGTGAGAGAGAGAGACAGCACGAAGTAAAGAGAGAGACAGCGCGAGGGAGACTGAGAGAGGGAGAGAGAGTGAGACAGCACGAAGGAAAGAGAAAGAGACAGTGTGAGGGAGAGACAGACAGCACAACGGAGAGAGAGAGAGACAGACAGCACGAGACAGAGCGAGATAGATAGCACCAGAGATACTGAGAGACAGCACGAGAGAGAGAGCGACAGCAAGCTAGGGAGAGAGAGAGAGAGACAGCACGAGGGAGAGAAAGAGAGCACGAGGGGGAGAGGGGGAGTCAGCGCGAGGCAGAGAGAGAGAGATAGCGCGAGGGAGTGAGAGAGAGATAGCGCGAGGGTGAGAGAGAGACAGCACGAGGGAGAGAGCGACAGCACAAGGGAGAGAGAGAGACAGACAGCACAAGGGAGAGAGACAGCGCAAGGGACAGAGAGAGACAGCGCAAGGAGATAGAGAGACAGTGTGAGGGAGAGAGAGAGAGACAGCATGAGGGAGAGAGAGAGAGACAGCGTGAGGGAGACAGAGCGCATGAGGGAGAGAGAGAAAGAGCGTGAGAGAGAGAGAGAAAGCATGAGGGAGAGAGCTAGAGACAGCGTGAGGGAGAAAGAGAGAGAAACAGCACGAGGGAGAGAGAGAGAGACAGCGTGAGGGAGACAGAGAAACAGCACGAGGGAGAGAGAGAGAGCGTGAGGGAGAGAGAGAGACAGCGCAAGGGAGAGAGAGAGCATGAGGGAGAGAGAGAGACAGCGTGAGAGAGAGCCAGCATGAGGGAGATAGAGAGACAGTGCGAGAGATAGAGAGAGAGAGAGAGGCACAGTGCGAGGGAGAGAGAGCGAGAGACAGCACGAGGGAGAGAGAGAGAGAGACAGCGCGAGGGAGAGAGAGAGAGAGACAGCGTGAAGGATAGAGAAAGAGACAGCGTGAGGGAGAGAGAGACAGCGCGAAGGAGAGAGAGAGAGACAGCACGAAGGAGAGAGAGAGGGACAGCGCAACAGAGAGAGAGAGACAGACAGCACAAAGGAGAGAGAGAGATAGCACAAGAGAGTGTGAGAGACAGCTCGAGAGAGTGAGCGACAGCAAAAGAGTGAGAGAGAGACAGACAGCATGATGGAGAGAGACAGAGGGACAGCACGAGGGAGACTGAGAGAGGGAGAGAGGGAGATACACAGCACAAAGGAAAGAGAGATAGACAGCGTGAAGGAGAGCATGACAGCGTGAGGGAGAGAGAGAGACAGCATGAGGGAGAGAGGGAGAGAGAGAGAGACAGCGTGAGGTAGAGGGAGAGAGAAAGCATGAGGGATGGAGAGAGAAAAAGAGACAGTTTGAGGGAGAGAGAGAGAGACAGCATGAGGGGGAGAGAGAGAGAGAGAGACAGTCAACGCGAGTGAGAGGGAGAGAGAGAGGCAGCATGAGGGAGACAGAGGGAGATAGCGTGAGTGAGAGAGAGAGAGAGACAGTGCAAGGGTGCGAGAGAGAGAGACAGCAAGAGGGAGAGAGAGACAGATAGCATGAGGGAGAGAGAGAGAGACAGCACGAGGGAGAGAGAGAGACAGCGCGAGAGAGAGAGGGAGAGACAGCGCGAGGGAGACTGAGAGAGGGAGAGAGAGTGAGACAGCAAGAAGGAAAGAGAAAGAGACAGTGTGAGGGAGAGACAGACAGCACAACGGAGAGAGAGAGAGACAGACAGCACGAGACAGAGCGATATAGATAGCACAAGAGATACTGAGAGACAGCACGAGAGAGAGAGCGACAGCGAGCTAGGGAGAGAGAGAGAGAGACAGCACGAGGGAGAGAAAGAGAGCACGAGGGGGAGAGGGAGAGTCAGCATGAGGCAGAGAGAGAGATAGCGCAAGGGAGAGAGAAAGACAGCACGAGAGAGAGAGCGACAGCACAAGGGAGAGAGAGAGAGAGACAGCACGAGGGAGAGACACAGCGCAAGTGACAGAGTGAGACAGCGCAAGGAGAGAGAGAGACAGAGTGAGGGAGAGCGAGAGAGACAGCGTGAGGGAGATAGAGAGAGAAAGTGTGAGGGAGACAGAGAGCGTGAGGGAGAGAGAGAAAGAGTGTGAGAGAAAGAGAGAAATCATGAGGGAGAGAGAGAGAGACAGCGTGAGGGAGAAAGAGAGAGAAAAAGCACGAGGGAGAGAGAGAGATAGCGTGAGGGAGAGAGAGAGACAGCGCACGTGAGAGAGGGAGAGCATGAGATAAAGCCAGCATCAGGGAGAGAGAGACAGTGCGAGGGATAGAGAGAGAGAGAGAGAGGCACAGTGCAAGGGAGAGAGAGCGAGAGACAGCACGAGGGATAGAGAGAGAGAGAGACAGCGCAAGGGAAAGAGAGAGAGAGACAGCGTGAAGGAAAGAGAAAGAGACAGCCTGAGGGAGAGAGAGAGACAGCGCGACGGAGAGAGGGAGATACAGCGCGAGGTAGAGAGAGAGAGACAGCACGAAGGAGAGAGAGCGGGACAGCTCAATAGAGAGAGAGAGAGAGACAGACAGCTCGAAGGAGAGAGAGAGATAGCACAAGAGAGAGAGACAGCACGAGAGAGAGAGCGACAGCAAGAGAGTGAGAGAGAGAGAGACAGCACGAAGTAAAGAGAGAGACAGCGCGAGGGAGACTGAGAGAGAGCTGCAGGGAGGGAGAGAGAGACAGCGCGAGGGAGAGGGAGAGAGAGAGACACAGCATGAAGGAAAGAGAGATAGACAGCGTGAAGGAGAGAATGACAGCGTGAGGGAGAGAGAGAGACAGCATGAGGGAGAGAGGGAGAGAGAGAGAGACAGCGCGAGGGAGAGAGAGGAGAGACAGCATGAGGGATGGAGAGAGAAAAAGAGACAGTGCAAGGGAGAGAGAGAGAGACAGCATGAGGGGGAGAGAGAGAGAGAGAGACAGTCAACGAGAGGGAGAGGGAGAGAGAGAGAGACAGCATGAGGGAGAGAGAGGGAGACAGTGCGAGTGAGAGAGAGAGACAGCAGAAGGGAGCGAGAGAGAGAGATAAAGCATGAGGGAGAGAGACAGCATGGGGAGAGAGAGAAGCAGCGTGAGGGAGAGAGAGTCAGCACGAAGTAAAGAGAGAGACAGCACAAGGGAGAGAGTGAGAGAGCTGGAGGGAGGGAGAGAGAGACAGGGAGAGGGAGAGAGAGAGACAGCATAAGGGAGAGAGAGAGAGACATCTTGAGGGAGAGAGAGAGACAGCGCGAGGGAGAGAGAAAAAGAGACAGCGCGAGGGAAAGAGAGAGAGACAGCATGAGGGGGAGAGAGAGAGACAGCGCGAGTGAGAGAGAGAGAGACAGCACAAGGGAGCGAGAGAGAGAGAGAAAGCATGAGGGAGAGAGACAGCATGGGGAGAGAGAGAAGCAGCGTGAGGGAGAGAGAGTCAGCACAAAGTAAAGAGAGAGACAGCACAAGGGAGAGAGAGAGAGAGCTGGAGGGAGAGAGAGAGAGACAGCGCGAGGGAGAGGGTGAGAGAGAGACAGCATAAGGGAGAGAGAGAGAGACAGCGTGAGGGGGAGAGACAGAGACACGGTGAGGGAGAGAGAGAGACAGTGTTAAAGAGAGAGAGTGGCAGTGCTAGGGAGAGAGAGAGAGCGACAGCGTGAGGGAGAGAGAGAGAGAGACATCGTGAGGGAGAGAGAGTGTGAGAGCGAGACAGCTGGAGGGAGGGAGAGAAAGAGAGAGACAGCGCGAGGGAGAGAGAGAGAGAGACAGTGCGAGACACAGAGAGAGAGAGACAGCATGAGGGAAAGGGAAAGACAGCGTGGGGGAGAGAGAGAGACACCGCGAGGGAGAGAGAGAGAGAGTACGAGCGAGAGGGAGAGAGAGAGACAGCGTGAGGGAGGGAGAGCGAGACAGCATGAGTGAGAGAGAGTGACAGCGCGAGGGAGAGAGAGAGGGAGACAGCGTGAGGGAGAGAGAGAGACAGCACGTGGAGAGAGAGAGAGACAGTGCGACGGAGGGAGAGTAAGCACGAAGTAGAGAGAGAGACAGCGTGACGGAGAGAGAGAGAGAGACAGCTGGGGGAGATAGAGAGAGAGAGACAGCACGAGGGAGAGATGAGAGAGACAGTGCGAGGGAGAGCGAGAGAGACAACATGAGGGAGAGGGATTCAGAGAGACTGCATGAGGGAGAGAGAGAGAGACAGCATGAGTGGGAGAGAGAGAGACAGCGCGAGGGAGAGTGACTGAGAGAGAAAGCATGAGGGAGAGAGAGAGACAGCGCGAGGGAGAGAGAGACAGCACGAGGAAGAGAGGGAGAGAGAGAGACAGCATGGGGGAGAGAGAGAGAGCGTGAGGGAGAGAGAGAGACAGCACAAGGGTGAGAGAGAGCCTGAGGGAGAGAGAGAAACAGCGTGAGAGAGAGACAGCGTGAGGGAGAGAGAGAGACAGTGCGAGGGATAGAGAGAGAGAGAGAGAGGCACAGTGCAAGGGAGAGAGAGAGCGAGAGACAGCACGAGGGATAGAGACAGAGAGAGACAGCGAGAAGGAAAGAGAAAGAGACAGCATGAGGGAGAGAGAGAGACAGCGCGAGGTAGAGAGAGAGAGACAGCACGAAGGAGAGAGAGAGGGACAGTGTAACAGAGAGAGAGAGAGACAGACAGCATGAAGGAGAGAGAGAGATAGCACAAGAGAGAATGAGAGACAGCACGAGAGAGACAGCGACAGCAAGAGAGTGAGAGAGAGAGAGAAAGCATGAGGGAGAGAGAGAGGGATCACGGGAGGGAGACTGAGAGAGGGAGAGAGAGAGAGACACAGCACGAAAGAAAGAGAGATAGACAGCGTGAGGGAGAGGCAGACAGCGTGAGGGAGAGAGAGAGACAGCATGAGGGATGGAGAGAGAAAAAGAGACAGTGCGAGGGAGAGAGAGACAGCATGAGGGAGAGAGAGAGAGAGAGAGAGAGTCAACACGAGGGAGAGGGAGAGAGAGAGACAGCATGAGGGAGAGAGAGGGAGACAGCGTGAGTGAGAGAGAGAGAGACAGCGCAAGGGAGCGAGAGAGAGAGAGAAAGCGTGAGGGAGAGAGACAGCATGGGGAGAGAGAGAAGGAGCGTGAGGGAGAGAGATTCAGCAAGAAGTAAAGAGAGAGACAGCACAAGGGAGAGAGTGAGAGAGAGACAGCATAAGGGAGAGAGAGAGAAACAGCGTGAGGGAGAGAGAGAGAGAGAAAGCAGGAGGGAGAGAGAGTGACAGCGTGAAGGAGACAGAGTGGCAGTGCTAGGGAGAGAGCGAGAGACAGCGTGAGGGAGAGAAAGGGAGAGAGCGAGACAGCTGGAGGGAGGGAGAGAAAGAGAAAGACAGTGCGAGGGAGAGAGAGAGAGACAGCGTGAGGGAGAGAGAGACAGCGTGAGGGAGAGAGAGCATGAGGGAGAGAGAGAAAGAGCGCGAGAGAGAGGGAGAAAGCATGAGGGAGAGAGAGAGAGACAGCGTGAGGGAGAAAGAGAGAGAAACAGCACGAGGGAGATAGAGAGAGACAGCATGAGCGAGAAAGAGAAACAGCACGAGGGAGAGAGAGACAGCATGAGAGAGAGACAGTGCGAGGGATAGAGAGCGAGAGAGAGGCACAGTGCGAGGGAGAGAGAGAGAGAGACAGCACGAGGGATAGAGAGAGAGAGACAGTGCGAGGGAGAGGAGAGAAAGAAACAGCGTGAAGGAAAGAGAAAGAGACAGCGTGAGGGGGAGAGAGAGAGACAGCGTGAAGGAGAGAGAGTGGCAGTGCTAGGGAGAGAGAGAGAGACAGCGTGAGGGAGAGAGAGTGAGAGAGCGAGACAGCTGGAGGGAGGGAGAGAAATTGAGAGACAGTGCAAGGGAGAGAGAGAGAGAGACAGCATGAGGGAGAGAGAGGGAGACAACATGAGGGAGAGGGAAACAGAGAGACTGCATGAGGGAGAGAGAGAGAGAGAGACAGCGTGAAGAAAAGAAAAAGAGACAGCGTGAGGGGGAGAGAGAGAGACAGCGTGAGGGAGAGACAGTGAGAGAGCGAGACAGCTGGAGGGAGGGAGAGAAAGAGAGAGACAGTGCGAGGGAGAGAGAGAGAGAGAGGGAGAGACAGCATGAGGGAGAGGGAAAGACAGCGCGGGGGAGAGAGAGAGACAGCGCAAGGGAGAGAAAGGGAGACAGCGCGAGGGTGAGAGAGTGACAGCGTGAGGGAGTGAGAGAGAGAGACACAGCTTGAGTGAGAGAGAGAGACAGCGCGAGGGAGAGAGAGAGATAGCATGAGGGAGAGAGAGAGACAGCACGAGGGAGTGAGAGAGACAGAGCGAGAGAGAGAGGGAGAGACAGCACGAGGGAGACTGAGAGAGAGAGAGAGAGAGACACAGAGCAAAGGAAAGAAAAAGAGACAGCGTGAAGGAGAGAGAGACAGCGCAACGGAGAGAGAGAGAGACAGACAGCACGAGGCAGAGAGAGAGAGATAGCACAAGAGAGAGTGAGAGAAGGCACGGGAGAGAGAGCGACAGCGAGAGAGGGAGAGAGAGAGACAGCACGAGGTAGAGAAAGAGAGCATGAGGGGGAGGGGGAGAGTCAGCGCAAGGCAGAGAGAGAGAGATAGCGCAAGCGAGAGAGAGAGACAGCACGAGGGAGTGAGAGACAGCACATGGGAGAGAGAGAGACAGACAGCATGAGGGAGAGAGAAAGCGCAAGGGAGAGAGAGAGACAGCGCAAGGAGAGAGAGAGAGTGTGAGGGAGAGAGAGAGACAGCGTGAGGGAGAGAGAGAGAGACAGCGTGAGGGAGAGAGAGAGAGAAAAAGCACGAGGGAGAGAGAGAGAGATAGCATGAGGGAGAAAGAGAAACAGCACGAGGGAGAGAGAGACAGCATGAGGGAGAGAGAGAGACAGTGCGAGGGACAGAGAGAGAGAGAGAGGCACAGTGCGAGGGAGAGAGAACGAGAGACAGCACGAGGGATAGAGAGAGAGAGAGAAAGTGCGAGGGAGAGAGAGAGAGAGACAGCGTGAAGGAAAGAGAAAGAGACAGCGTGAGGGAGAGAGAGACAGCGCGACGGAGAGACAGAGAGACAGGGCGAGGTAGAGAGAGAGAGACAGCACGAAGGAGAGAGAGAGGGACAGCGCAACAGAGACAGAGAGAGACAGACAGCACGAAGGGGAGAGAGAGATAGCACAAGAGAGAGTGAGAGACAGCACGAGAGAGAGAGCGACAGCAAGAGAGTGAGAGAGAGAGACAGCACGAAGTAAAGAGAGAGACAGCGCGAGGGAGACTGAGAGAGAGCTGGAGGGAGGGAGAGAGAGGCAGCGCGAGGGAGAGGGAGAGAGAGAGACACAGCACGAAGGAAAGAGAGATAGACAGCGTGAAGGAGAGAATGACAGCGTGAGGGAGAGAGAGAGACAGCATGAGGGAGAGAGGGAGAGAGAGAGAGACATCGTGAGGTAGAGAAAGAGAGACAACATGAGGGATGGAGAGAGAAAAAGAGACAGTGCGAGGGAGAGAGAGAGAGACAGCATGAGAGGGAGAGAGAGAGACAGTCAACGAGAGGGAGAGGGAGAGAGAGAGACAGCATGAGGGAGAGAGAGGGAGACAGTGCGAGTGAGAGAGAGAGAGACAGCAGAAGGGAGCGAGAGAGAGAGATAAAGCATGAGGGAGAGAGACAGCATGGGGAGAGAGAGAAGCAGTGTGAGCGAGAGAGAGTCAGCACGAAGTAAAGAGAGAGACAGCACAAGGGAGAGAGTGAGAGAGCTGGAGGGAGGGAGAGAGAGACAGCGCGAGGGAGAGCGAGAGAGAGAGACAGCGCGAGGGAGAGGGAGACAGAGAGACAGCATAAGGGAGAGAGAGAGAGACAGCTTGAGGGAGAGAGAGAGAGACAGCATGAGGGATGGAGAGAGAAAAAGAGACAGTGCGAGGGAAAGAGTGAGAGAGAGACGGCATGAGTGGGAGAGAGAGAGAGAGAGAGTCAATGCGAGGGAGAGGGAGAGAGAGAGACAGCATGAGGGAGAGAGAGAGAGCGCGAGGGAGAGAGAGACAGCACCAGGAAGAGAGAGAGAGAGAGATACAGCATGAGGGATGGAGTGAGAAGAAGAGACAGTGCGAGGCAGAGAGAGAGACAGCATGAGGGGGAGAGAGAGAGATAGAGAGAGTCAGCATGAGGGCGAGGGAGAGAGAGAGACAGCGTGAGGGAGAGAAAGGGAGACAGCGCGAGGGTGAGAGAGTGACAGCGTGAGGGAGAGAGAGAGAGAGAGACAGCTTGAGTGAGAGAGAGAGAGCGCGAGGGAGAGAGAGAGAGATAGCATGAGGGAGAGAGAGAGCAACAGCACGAGGGAGAGAGAGAGACAGCGCGAGTGAGAGAGGGAGAGACAGCATGAGGGAGACTGAGAGAGAGAGAGAGAGACACAGAGCAAAGGAAAGAGAAAGAGACAGCGTGAAGGAGAGAGAGACAGCGCAACGGAGAGAGAGAGAGACAGACAGCACGAGGCAGAGAGAGAGAGAGATAGCACAAGAGAGAGTGAGAGACAGCACGAGTGAGAGAGCGACAGTGAGAGAGGCAGAGAGAGAGAGATAGCACAAGAGAGAGTGAGAGACAGCATGAGAGAGAGAGCGACAGTGAGAGAGGGAGAGAGAGAGAGAGACAGCACGAGGGAGAGAAAGAGAGCATGAGGGGGAGGGGAGAGTCAGCGCGAGGCAGAGAGAGAGAGATAGCGCAAGGGAGAGAGACAGCACGAGGGAGAGCGAGAAAGCACAAGGGAGAGAGAGAGACAGACAGCACGAGGGAGACAGACAGCACAAGGGAGAGAGAGAGACAGCGCAAGGAGAGAGAGAGACAGTGTGAGGGAGAGAGAGAGAGACAGCGTGAGGGACAGAGAGAGAGACAGCGTGAGGGAGAGAGAGAGAATGAGGGAGAGAGAGAACGCATGAGGGAGAGAGAGAGACAGCGTGAAGGAGAAAGAGAGAGAAATAGCACGAAGAAGAGAGAGAGAGACAGCGTGAGGGAGAAAGAGAAATAGCACGAGGGAGAGAGACAGCGTGAGGGAGAGAGAGAGACAGTGTGAGGGAGAGAGAGAGAGAGACAGCGTGAAGGAAAGAAAAAGAGACAGCGTGAGGGGGAGAGAGAGAGACAGCGTGAGGGAGAGAGAGTGAGAGAGCGAGACAGCTGGAGGGAGGGAGAGAATGAGAGAGACAGTGCGAGGGAGAGAGAGAGAGACAGCATGAGGGAGAGGGAAAGACAGCGCGGGGGAGAGAGAGAGACAGCGCGAGGGAGACTGAGAGAGAGCTGCAGGGAGGGAGAGAGAGACAGCGCGAGGGAGAGGGAGAGAGAGAGACACAGCATGAAGGAAAGAGAGATAGACAGCGTGAAGGAGAGAATGACAGCGTGAGGGAGAGAGAGAGACAGCATGAGGGAGAGAGGGAGAGAGAGAGAGACAGCGCGAGGGAGAGAGAGGAGAGACAGCATGAGGGATGGAGAGAGAAAAAGAGACAGTGCAAGGGAGAGAGAGAGAGACAGCATGAGAGGGAGAGAGAGAGAGAGAGACAGTCAACGAGAGGGAGAGGGAGAGAGAGAGACAGCATGAGGGAGAGAGAGGGAGACAGTGCGAGTGAGAGAGAGAGACAGCAGAAGGGAGCGAGAGAGAGAGATAAAGCATGAGGGAGAGAGACAGCATGGGGAGAGAGAGAAGCAGCGTGAGGGAGAGAGAGTCAGCACGAAGTAAAGAGAGAGACAGCACAAGGGAGAGAGTGAGAGAGCTGGAGGGAGGGAGAGAGAGACAGGGAGAGGGAGAGAGAGAGACAGCATAAGGGAGAGAGAGAGAGACATCTTGAGGGAGAGAGAGAGACAGCGCGAGGGAGAGAGAAAAAGAGACAGCGCGAGGGAAAGAGAGAGAGACAGCATGAGGGGGAGAGAGAGAGACAGCGTGAGTGAGAGAGAGAGAGACAGCACAAGGGAGCGAGAGAGAGAGAGAAAGCATGAGGGAGAGAGACAGCATGGGGAGAGAGAGAAGCAGCGTGAGGGAGAGAGAGTCAGCACAAAGTAAAGAGAGAGACAGCACAAGGGAGAGAGAGAGAGAGCTGGAGGGAGAGAGAGAGAGACAGCGCGAGGGAGAGGGTGAGAGAGAGACAGCATAAGGGAGAGAGAGAGAGACAGCGTGAGGGGGAGAGACAGAGACACGGTGAGGGAGAGAGAGAGACAGTGTTAAAGAGAGAGAGTGGCAGTGCTAGGGAGAGAGAGAGAGCGACAGCGTGAGGGAGAGAGAGAGAGAGACATCGTGAGGGAGAGAGAATGTGAGAGCGAGACAGCTGGAGGGAGGGAGAGAAAGAGAGAGACAGCGCGAGGGAGAGAGAGAGAGAGACAGTGCGAGACACAGAGAGAGAGAGACAGCATGAGGGAAAGGGAAAGACAGCGTGGGGGAGAGAGAGAGACACCGCGAGGGAGAGAGAGAGAGAGTACGAGCGAGAGGGAGAGAGAGAGACAGCGTGAGGGAGGGAGAGCGAGACAGCATGAGTGAGAGAGAGTGACAGCGCGAGGGAGAGAGAGAGGGAGACAGCGTGAGGGAGAGAGAGAGACAGCACGTGGAGAGAGAGAGAGACAGTGCGACGGAGGGAGAGTAAGCACGAAGTAGAGAGAGAGACAGCGTGACGGAGAGAGAGAGAGAGACAGCTGGGGGAGACAGAGAGAGAGAGACAGCACGAGGGAGAGATGAGAGAGACAGTGCGAGGGAGAGAGAGAGAGACAACATGAGGGAGAGGGATTCAGAGAGACTGCATGAGGGAGAGAGAGAGAGACAGCATGAGTGGGAGAGAGAGAGACAGCACGAGGGAGAGTGACTGAGAGAGAAAGCATGAGGGAGAGAGAGAGACAGCGCGAGGGAGAGAGAGACAGCACGAGGAAGAGAGGGAGAGAGAGAGACAGCATGGGGGAGAGAGAGAGAGCGTGAGGGAGAGAGAGAGACAGCGCAAGGGTGAGAGAGAGCCTGAGGGAGAGAGAGAAACAGCGTGAGAGAGAGACAGCGTGAGGGAGAGAGAGAGACAGTGCGAGGGAGAGAGAGAGCGAGAGACAGCACGAGGGATAGAGACAGAGAGAGACAGCGAGAAGGAAAGAGAAAGAGACAGCATGAGGGAGAGAGAGAGACAGCGCGAGGTAGAGAGAGAGAGACAGCACGAAGGAGAGAGAGAGGGACAGTGTAACAGAGAGAGAGAGAGACAGACAGCATGAAGGAGAGAGAGAGATAGCACAAGAGAGAATGAGAGACAGCACGAGAGAGACAGCGACAGCAAGAGAGTGAGAGAGAGAGAGAAAGCATGAGGGAGAGAGAGAGGGATCACGGGAGGGAGACTGAGAGAGGGAGAGAGAGAGAGACACAGCACGAAAGAAAGAGAGATAGACAGCGTGAGGGAGAGGGAGACAGCGTGAGGGAGAGAGAGAGACAGCATGAGGGATGGAGAGAGAAAAAGAGACAGTGCGAGGGAGAGAGAGACAGCATGAGGGAGAGAGAGAGAGAGAGAGAGAGTCAACACGAGGGAGAGGGAGAGAGAGAGACAGCATGAGGGAGAGAGAGGGAGACAGCGTGAGTGAGAGAGAGAGAGACAGCGCAAGGGAGCGAGAGAGAGAGAGAAAGCGTGAGGGAGAGAGACAGCATGGGGAGAGAGAGAAGCAGCGTGAGGGAGAGAGATTCAGCAAGAAGTAAAGAGAGAGACAGCACAAGGGAGAGAGTGAGAGAGAGACAGCATAAGGGAGAGAGAGAGAAACAGCGTGAGGGAGAGAGAGAGAGAGAAAGCAGGAGGGAGAGAGAGTGACAGCGTGAAGGAGACAGAGTGGCAGTGCTAGGGAGAGAGCGAGAGACAGCGTGAGGGAGAGAAAGGGAGAGAGCGAGACAGCTGGAGGGAGAGAGAGAAAGAGAAAGACAGTGCGAGGGAGAGAGAGAGAGACAGCGTGAGGGAGAGAGAGACAGCGTGAGGGAGAGAGAGCATGAGGGAGAGAGAGAAAGAGCGCGAGAGAGAGGGAGAAAGCATGAGGGAGAGAGAGAGAGACAGCGTGAGGGAGAAAGAGAGAGAAACAGCACGAGGGAGATAGAGAGAGACAGCATGAGCGAGAAAGAGAAACAGCACGAGGGAGAGAGAGACAGCATGAGAGAGAGACAGTGCGAGGGATAGAGAGCGAGAGAGAGGCACAGTGCGAGGGAGAGAGAGAGAGAGACAGCACGAGGGATAGAGAGAGAGAGACAGTGCGAGGGAGAGGAGAGAGAGAAACAGCGTGAAGGAAAGAGAAAGAGACAGCGTGAGGGGGAGAGAGAGAGACAGCGTGAAGGAGAGAGAGTGGCAGTGCTAGGGAGAGAGAGAGAGACAGCGTGAGGGAGAGAGAGTGAGAGAGCGAGACAGCTGGAGGGGGGAGAGAAATTGAGAGACAGTGCAAGGGAGAGAGAGAGAGAGACAGCATGAGGGAGAGAGAGGGAGACAACATGAGGGAGAGGGAAACAGAGAGACTGCATGAGGGAGAGAGAGAGAGAGAGACAGCGTGAAGAAAAGAAAAAGAGACAGCGTGAGGGGGAGAGAGAGAGACAGCGTGAGGGAGAGAGAGTGAGAGAGCGAGACAGCTGGAGGGAGGGAGAGAAAGAGAGAGACAGTGCGAGGGAGAGAGAGAGAGAGAGGGAGAGACAGCATGAGGGAGAGGGAAAGACAGCGCGGGGGAGAGAGAGAGACAGCGCAAGGGAGAGAAAGGGAGACAGCGCGAGGGTGAGAGAGTGACAGCGTGAGGGAGTGAGAGAGAGAGACACAGCTTGAGTGAGAGAGAGAGACAGCGCGAGGGAGAGAGAGAGATAGCATGAGGGAGAGAGAGAGACAGCACGAGGGAGTGAGAGAGACAGAGCGAGAGAGAGAGGGAGAGACAGCACGAGGGAGACTGAGAGAGAGAGAGAGAGACACAGAGCAAAGGAAAGAAAAAGAGACAGCGTGAAGGAGAGAGAGACAGCGCAACGGAGAGAGAGAGAGACAGACAGCACGAGGCAGAGAGAGAGAGATAGCACAAGAGAGAGTGAGAGAAGGCACGGGAGAGAGAGCGACAGCGAGAGAGGGAGAGAGAGAGACAGCACGAGGTAGAGAAAGAGAGCATGAGGAGGAGGGGGAGAGTCAGCGCAAGGCAGAGAGAGAGAGATAGCGCAAGCGAGAGAGAGAGACAGCACGAGGGAGAGAGAGACAGCACAAGAGAGAGAGAGAGACAGACAGCATGAGGGAGAGAGAAAGCGCAAGGGAGAGAGAGAGACAGCGCAAGGAGAGAGAGAGACAGTGTGAGGGAGAGAGAGAGACAGCGTGAGGGAGAGAGAGAGAGACAGTGTGAGGGAGAGAGAGAGAGAAAAAGCACGAGGGAGAGAGAGAGAGATAGCATGAGGGAGAAAGAGAAACAGCACGAGGGAGAGAGAGACAGCATGAGGGAGAGAGAGAGACAGTGCGAGGGACAGAGAGAGAGAGAGAGGCACAGTGCGAGGGAGAGAGAACGAGAGACAGCACGAGGGATAGAGAGAGAGAGAGAAAGTGCGAGGGAGAGAGAGAGAGAGACAGCGTGAAGGAAAGAGAAAGAGACAGCGTGAGGGAGAGAGAGACAGCGCGACGGAGAGACAGAGAGACAGGGCGAGGTAGAGAGAGAGAGACAGCACGAAGGAGAGAGAGAGGGACAGCGCAACAGAGACAGAGAGAGACAGACAGCACGAAGGGGAGAGAGAGATAGCACAAGAGAGAGTGAGAGACAGCACGAGAGAGAGAGCGACAGCAAGAGAGTGAGAGAGAGAGACAGCACGAAGTAAAGAGAGAGACAGCGTGAGGGAGACTGAGAGAGAGCTGGAGGGAGGGAGAGAGAGGCAGCGCGAGGGAGAGGGAGAGAGAGAGACACAGCACGAAGGAAAGAGAGATAGACAGCGTGAGGGAGAGAGAGAGACAGCATGAGGGAGAGAGGGAGAGAGAGAGAGACATCGTGAGGTAGAGAAAGAGAGACAACATGAGGGATGGAGAGAGAAAAAGAGACAGTGCGAGGGAGAGAGAGAGAGACAGCATGAGAGGGAGAGAGAGAGACAGTCAACGAGAGGGAGAGGGAGAGAGAGAGACAGCATGAGGGAGAGAGAGGGAGACAGCGCGAGGGTGAGAGAGTGACAGCGTGAGGGAGAGAGAGAGAGAGAGACAGCTTGAGTGAGAGAGAGAGAGCGCGAGGGAGAGAGAGAGAGATAGCATGAGGGAGAGAGAGAGCAACAGCACGAGGGAGAGAGAGAGACAGCGCGAGTGAGAGAGGGAGAGACAGCATGAGGGAGACTGAGAGAGAGAGAGAGAGACACAGAGCAAAGGAAAGAGAAAGAGACAGCGTGAAGGAGAGAGAGACAGCGCAACGGAGAGAGAGAGAGACAGACAGCACGAGGCAGAGAGAGAGAGAGATAGCACAAGAGAGAGTGAGAGACAGCACGAGTGAGAGAGCGACAGTGAGAGAGGCAGAGAGAGAGAGATAGCACAAGAGAGAGTGAGAGACAGCATGAGAGAGAGAGCGACAGTGAGAGAGGGAGAGAGAGAGAGAGACAGCACGAGGGAGAGAAAGAGAGCATGAGGGGGAGGGGAGAGTCAGCGCGAGGCAGAGAGAGAGAGATAGCGCAAGGGAGAGAGACAGCACGAGGGAGAGAGAGAAAGCACAAGGGAGAGAGAGAGACAGACAGCACGAGGGAGACAGACAGCACAAGGGAGAGAGAGAGACAGCGCAAGGAGAGAGAGAGACAGTGTGAGGGAGAGAGAGAGAGACAGCGTGAGGGACAGAGAGAGAGACAGCGTGAGGGAGAGAGAGAGAATGAGGGAGAGAGAGAAAGAGCGCGCGAGAGAGAGAGAACGCATGAGGGAGAGAGAGAGACAGCGTGAAGGAGAAAGAGAGAGAAATAGCACGAAGAAGAGAGAGAGAGACAGCGTGAGGGAGAAAGAGAAATAGCACGAGGGAGAGAGACAGCGTGAGGGAGAGAGAGAGACAGTGTGAGGGAGAGAGAGAGAGAGACAGCGTGAAGGAAAGAAAAAGAGACAGCGTGAGGGGGAGAGAGAGAGACAGCGTGAGGGAGAGAGAGTGAGAGAGCGAGACAGCTGGAGGGAGGGAGAGAATGAGAGAGACAGTGCGAGGGAGAGAGAGAGAGACAGCATGAGGGAGAGGGAAAGACAGCGCGGGGGAGAGAGAGAGACAGCGCGAGGGAGACTGAGAGAGAGCTGCAGGGAGGGAGAGAGAGACAGCGCGAGGGAGAGGGAGAGAGAGAGACACAGCATGAAGGAAAGAGAGATAGACAGCGTGAAGGAGAGAATGACAGCGTGAGGGAGAGAGAGAGACAGCATGAGGGAGAGAGGGAGAGAGAGAGAGACAGCGCGAGGGAGAGAGAGGAGAGACAGCATGAGGGATGGAGAGAGAAAAAGAGACAGTGCAAGGGAGAGAGAGAGAGACAGCATGAGGGGGAGAGAGAGAGAGAGAGACAGTCAACGAGAGGGAGAGGGAGAGAGAGAGACAGCATGAGGGAGAGAGAGGGAGACAGTGCGAGTGAGAGAGAGAGACAGCAGAAGGGAGCGAGAGAGAGAGATAAAGCATGAGGGAGAGAGACAGCATGGGGAGAGAGAGAAGCAGCGTGAGGGAGAGAGAGTCAGCACGAAGTAAAGAGAGAGACAGCACAAGGGAGAGAGTGAGAGAGCTGGAGGGAGGGAGAGAGAGACAGGGAGAGGGAGAGAGAGAGACAGCATAAGGGAGAGAGAGAGAGACATCTTGAGGGAGAGAGAGAGACAGCGCGAGGGAGAGAGAAAAAGAGACAGCGCGAGGGAAAGAGAGAGAGACAGCATGAGGGGGAGAGAGAGAGACAGCGCGAGTGAGAGAGAGAGAGACAGCACAAGGGAGCGAGAGAGAGAGAGAAAGCATGAGGGAGAGAGACAGCATGGGGAGAGAGAGAAGCAGCGTGAGGGAGAGAGAGTTAGCACAAAGTAAAGAGAGAGACAGCACAAGGGAGAGAGAGAGAGAGCTGGAGGGAGAGAGAGAGAGACAGCGCGAGGGAGAGGGTGAGAGAGAGACAGCATAAGGGAGAGAGAGAGAGACAGCGTGAGGGGGAGAGACAGAGACACGGTGAGGGAGAGAGAGAGACAGTGTTAAAGAGAGAGAGTGGCAGTGCTAGGGAGAGAGAGAGAGCGACAGCGTGAGGGAGAGAGAGAGAGAGACATCGTGAGGGAGAGAGAATGTGAGAGCGAGACAGCTGGAGGGAGGGAGAGAAAGAGAGAGACAGCGCGAGGGAGAGAGAGAGAGAGACAGTGCGAGACACAGAGAGAGAGAGACAGCATGAGGGAAAGGGAAAGACAGCGTGGGGGAGAGAGAGAGACACCGCGAGGGAGAGAGAGAGAGAGTACGAGCGAGAGGGAGAGAGAGAGACAGCGTGAGGGAGGGAGAGCGAGACAGCATGAGTGAGAGAGAGTGACAGCGCGAGGGAGAGAGAGAGGGAGACAGTGCGACGGAGGGAGAGTAAGCACGAAGTAGAGAGAGAGACAGCGTGACAGAGAGAGAGAGAGAGACAGCTGGGGGAGACAGAGAGAGAGAGACAGCACGAGGGAGAGATGAGAGAGACAGTGCGAGGGAGAGAGAGAGAGACAACATGAGGGAGAGGGATTCAGAGAGACTGCATGAGGGAGAGAGAGAGAGACAGCATGAGTGGGAGAGAGAGAGACAGCACGAGGGAGAGTGACTGAGAGAGAAAGCATGAGGGAGAGAGAGAGACAGCGCGAGGGAGAGAGAGACAGCACGAGGAAGAGAGGGAGAGAGAGAGACAGCATGGGGGAGAGAGAGAGAGCGTGAGGGAGAGAGAGAGACAGCGCAAGAGTGAGAGAGAGCCTGAGGGAGAGAGAGAAACAGCGTGAGAGAGAGACAGCGTGAGGGAGAGAGAGAGACAGTGCGAGGGATAGAGAGAGAGAGAGAGAGGCACAGTGCAAGGGAGAGAGAGAGCGAGAGACAGCACGAGGGATAGAGACAGAGAGAGACAGCGAGAAGGAAAGAGAAAGAGACAGCATGAGGGAGAGAGAGAGACAGCGCGAGGTAGAGAGAGAGAGACAGCACGAAGGAGAGAGAGAGGGACAGTGTAACAGAGAGAGAGAGAGACAGACAGCATGAAGGAGAGAGAGAGATAGCACAAGAGAGAATGAGAGACAGCACGAGAGAGACAGCGACAGCAAGAGAGTGAGAGAGAGAGAGAAAGCATGAGGGAGAGAGAGAGGGATCACGGGAGGGAGACTGAGAGAGGGAGAGAGAGAGAGACACAGCACGAAAGAAAGAGAGATAGACAGCGTGAGGGAGAGGGAGACAGCGTGAGGGAGAGAGAGAGACAGCATGAGGGATGGAGAGAGAAAAAGAGACAGTGCGAGGGAGAGAGAGACAGCATGAGGGAGAGAGAGAGAGAGAGAGAGAGTCAACACGAGGGAGAGGGAGAGAGAGAGACAGCATGAGGGAGAGAGAGGGAGACAGCGTGAGTGAGAGAGAGAGAGACAGCGCAAGGGAGCGAGAGAGAGAGAGAAAGCGTGAGGGAGAGAGACAGCATGGGGAGAGAGAGAAGCAGCGTGAGGGAGAGAGATTCAGCAAGAAGTAAAGAGAGAGACAGCACAAGGGAGAGAGTGAGAGAGAGACAGCATAAGGGAGAGAGAGAGAAACAGCGTGAGGGAGAGAGAGAGAGAGAAAGCAGGAGGGAGAGAGAGTGACAGCGTGAAGGAGACAGAGTGGCAGTGCTAGGGAGAGAGCGAGAGACAGCGTGAGGGAGAGAAAGGGAGAGAGCGAGACAGCTGGAGGGAGAGAGAGAAAGAGAAAGACAGTGCGAGGGAGAGAGAGAGAGACAGCGTGAGGGAGAGAGAGACAGCGTGAGGGAGAGAGAGCATGAGGGAGAGAGAGAAAGAGCGCGAGAGAGAGGGAGAAAGCATGAGGGAGAGAGAGAGAGACAGCGTGAGGGAGAAAGAGAGAGAAACAGCACGAGGGAGATAGAGAGAGACAGCATGAGCGAGAAAGAGAAACAGCACGAGGGAGAGAGAGACAGCATGAGAGAGAGACAGTGCGAGGGATAGAGAGCGAGAGAGAGGCACAGTGCGAGGGAGAGAGAGAGAGAGACAGCACGAGGGATAGAGAGAGAGAGACAGTGCGAGGGAGAGGAGAGAGAGAAACAGCGTGAAGGAAAGAGAAAGAGACAGCGTGAGGGGGAGAGAGAGAGACAGCATGAAGGAGAGAGAGTGGCAGTGCTAGGGAGAGAGAGAGAGACAGCGTGAGGGAGAGAGAGTGAGAGAGCGAGACAGCTGGAGGGGGGAGAGAAATTGAGGCACAGTGCAAGGGAGAGAGAGAGAGAGACAGCATGAGGGAGAGAGAGGGAGACAACATGAGGGAGAGGGAAACAGAGAGACTGCATGAGGGAGAGAGAGAGAGAGAGACAGCGTGAAGAAAAGAAAAAGAGACAGCGTGAGGGGGAGAGAGTGAGAGAGCGAGACAGCTGGAGGGAGGGAGAGAAAGAGAGAGACAGTGCGAGGGAGAGAGAGAGAGAGAGGGAGAGACAGCATGAGGGAGAGGGAAAGACAGCGCGGGGGAGAGAGAGAGACAGCGCAAGGGAGAGAAAGGGAGACAGCGCGAGGGTGAGAGAGTGACAGCGTGAGGGAGTGAGAGAGAGAGACACAGCTTGAGGGAGAGAGAGAGACAGCACGAGGGAGTGAGAGAGACAGAGCGAGAGAGAGAGGGAGAGACAGCACGAGGGAGACTGAGAGAGAGAGAGAGAGACACAGAGCAAAGGAAAGAAAAAGAGACAGCGTGAAGGAGAGAGAGACAGCGCAACGGAGAGAGAGAGAGACAGACAGCACGAGGCAGAGAGAGAGAGATAGCACAAGAGAGAGTGAGAGAAGGCACGGGAGAGAGAGCGACAGCGAGAGAGGGAGAGAGAGAGACAGCACGAGGTAGAGAAAGAGAGCATGAGGAGGAGGGGGAGAGTCAGCGCAAGGCAGAGAGAGAGAGATAGCGCAAGCGAGAGAGAGAGACAGCACGAGGGAGAGAGAGACAGCACAAGAGAGAGAGAGAGACAGACAGCATGAGGGAGAGAGAAAGCGCAAGGGAGAGAGAGAGACAGCGCAAGGAGAGAGAGAGACAGTGTGAGGGAGAGAGAGAGACAGCGTGAGGGAGAGAGAGAGAGACAGTGTGAGGGAGAGAGAGAGAGAAAAAGCACGAGGGAGAGAGAGAGAGATAGCATGAGGGAGAAAGAGAAACAGCACGAGGGAGAGAGAGACAGCATGAGGGAGAGAGAGAGACAGTGCGAGGGACAGAGAGAGAGAGAGAGGCACAGTGCGAGGGAGAGAGAACGAGAGACAGCACGAGGGATAGAGAGAGAGAGAGAAAGTGCGAGGGAGAGAGAGAGAGAGACAGCGTGAAGGAAAGAGAAAGAGACAGCGTGAGGGAGAGAGAGACAGCGCGACGGAGAGACAGAGAGACAGGGCGAGGTAGAGAGAGAGAGACAGCACGAAGGAGAGAGAGAGGGACAGCGCAACAGAGACAGAGAGAGACAGACAGCACGAAGGGGAGAGAGAGATAGCACAAGAGAGAGTGAGAGACAGCACGAGAGAGAGAGCGACAGCAAGAGAGTGAGAGAGAGAGACAGCACGAAGTAAAGAGAGAGACAGCGCGAGGGAGACTGAGAGAGAGCTGGAGGGAGGGAGAGAGAGGCAGCGCGAGGGAGAGGGAGAGAGAGAGACACAGCACGAAGGAAAGAGAGATAGACAGCGTGAAGGAGAGAATGACAGCGTGAGGGAGAGAGAGAGACAGCATGAGGGAGAGAGGGAGAGAGAGAGAGACATCGTGAGGTAGAGAAAGAGAGACAACATGAGGGATGGAGAGAGAAAAAGAGACAGTGCGAGGGAGAGAGAGAGAGACAGCATGAGAGGGAGAGAGAGAGACAGTCAACGAGAGGGAGAGGGAGAGAGAGAGACAGCATGAGGGAGAGAGAGGGAGACAGTGCGAGTGAGAGAGAGAGAGACAGCAGAAGGGAGCGAGAGAGAGAGATAAAGCATGAGGGAGAGAGACAGCATGGGGAGAGAGAGAAGCAGTGTGAGCGAGAGAGAGTCAGCACGAAGTAAAGAGAGAGACAGCACAAGGGAGAGAGTGAGAGAGCTGGAGGGAGGGAGAGAGAGACAGCGCAAGGGAGAGCGAGAGAGAGAGACAGCGCGAGGGAGAGGGAGACAGAGAGACAGCATAAGGGAGAGAGAGAGAGACATCTTGAGGGAGAGAGAGAGAGACAGCATGAGGGATGGAGAGAGAAAAAGAGACAGTGCGAGGGAAAGAGAGAGAGAGAGACGGCATGAGTGGGAGAGAGAGAGAGAGAGAGTCAATGCGAGGGAGAGGGAGAGAGAGAGACAGCATGAGGGAGAGAGAGAGAGCGCGAGGGAGAGAGAGACAGCACCAGGAAGAGAGAGAGAGAGAGATACAGCATGAGGGATGGAGTGAGAAGAAGAGACAGTGCGAGGCAGAGAGAGAGACAGCATGAGGGGGAGAGAGAGAGATAGAGAGAGTCAGCATGAGGGCGAGGGAGAGAGAGAGACAGCGTGAGGGACAGAAAGGGAGACAGCGCGAGGGTGAGAGAGTGACAGCGTGAGGGAGAGAGAGAGAGAGAGACAGCTTGAGTGAGAGAGAGAGAGCGCGAGGGAGAGAGAGAGAGATAGCATGAGGGAGAGAGAGAGCAACAGCACGAGGGAGAGAGAGAGACAGCGCGAGTGAGAGAGGGAGAGACAGCATGAGAGAGACTGAGAGAGAGAGAGAGAGACACAGAGCAAAGGAAAGAGAAAGAGACAGCATGAAGGAGAGAGAGACAGCGCAACGGAGAGAGAGAGAGACAGACAGCACGAGGCAGAGAGAGAGAGAGATAGCACAAGAGAGAGTGAGAGACAGCACGAGTGAGAGAGCGACAGCGAGAGAGGCAGAGAGAGAGAGATAGCACAAGAGAGAGTGAGAGACAGCATGAGAGAGAGAGCGACAGTGAGAGAGGGAGAGAGAGAGAGACAGCACGAGGGAGAGAAAGAGAGCATGAGGGGGAGGGGAGAGTCAGCACGAGGCAGAGAGAGAGAGATAGCGCAAGGGAGAGAGACAGCACGAGGGAGAGAGAGAAAGCACAAGGGAGAGAGAGAGACAGACAGCACGAGGGAGACAGACAGCACAAGGGAGAGAGAGAGACAGCGCAAGGAGAGAGAGAGACAGTGTGAGGGAGAGAGAGAGAGACAGCGTGAGGGAGAGAGAGAGAGACAGCGTGAGGGAGAGAGAGAGAATGAGGGAGAGAGAGAAAGAGCGCGCGAGAGAGAGAGAACGCATGAGGGAGAGAGAGAGACAGCGTGAAGGAGAAAGAGAGAGAAACAGCACGAAGAAGAGAGAGAGAGACAGCGTGAGGGAGAAAGAGAAATAGCACGAGGGAGAGAGACAGCGTGAGGGAGAGAGAGAGACAGTGTGAGGGAGAGAGAGAGAGACAGCGCGAGTGAGAGAGAGAAAGAGACAGCGTGAAGGAAAGAAAAAGAGACAGCGTGTGGGGGAGAGAGAGAGACAGCGTGAGGGAGAGAGAGTGAGAGAGCGAGACAGCTGGAGGGAGGGAGAGAATGAGAGAGACAGTGCGAGGGAGAGAGAGAGAGACAGCATGAGGGAGAGGGAAAGACAGCGCGGGGGAGAGAGAGAGACAGCGCGAGGGAGAGAAAGGGAGACAGCGCGAGGGTGAGAGAGTGACAGCGTGAGGGAGTGAGAGAGAGAGAGACAGCGTGAGGGAGAGAGAGAGAATGAGGGAGAGAGAGAAAGAGCGCGCGAGAGAGAGAGAACGCATGAGGGAAAGAGAGAGACAGCGTGAAGGAGAAAGAGAGAGAAACAGCACGAAGAAGAGAGAGAGAGACAGCGTGAGGGAGAAAGAGAAATAGCACGAGGGAGAGAGACAGCGTGAGGGAGAGAGAGAGACAGTGTGAGGGAGAGAGAGAGAGAGACAGGTTGAAGGAAAGAAAAAGAGACAGCGTGAGGGGGAGAGAGAGAGACAGCGTGAGGGAGAGAGAGTGAGAGAGCGAGGCAGCTGGAGGGAGGGAGAGAATGAGAGAGACAGTGCGAGGGAGAGAGAGAGAGACAGCATGAGGGAGAGGGAAAGACAGCGCGGGGGAGAGAGAGAGACAGCGCGAGGGAGAGAAAGGGAGACAGCTTGAGTGAGAGAGAGAGACAGCGCGAGGGGGAGAGAGAGAGAGATAGCATGAGGGAGAGAGAGAGCGACAGCACGAGGGAGTGAGAGAGACAGCGCGAGAGAGAGAGGGAGAGACAGCACGAGGGAGACTGAGAGAGAGAGAGAGAGACACAGAGCAAAGGAAAGAAAAAGAGACAGCGTGAAGGAGAGAGAGACAGCGCAACGGAGAGAGAGAGAGACAGACAGCACGAGGCAGAGAGAGAGAGAGATAGCACAAGAGAGACTGAGAGACAGCACGAGTGAGAGAGCGACAGCGAGAGAGGCAGAGAGAGAGAGATAGCACAAGAGAGAGTGAGAGACAGCATGAGAGAGAGAGCGACAGTGAGAGAGGGAGAGAGAGAGAGACAGCACGAGGGAGAGAAAGAGAGCATGAGGGGGAGGGGGAGAGTCAGCGCGAGGCAGAGAGACAGAGATAGCGCAAGGGAGAGAGACAGCACGAGGGAGAGAGAGAAAGCACAAGGGAGAGAGACAGACAGACAGCACGAGGGAGACAGACAGCACAAGGGAGAGAGAGAGACAGCGCAAGGAGAGAGAGAGACAGTGTGAGGGAGAGAGAGAGAGACAGCGTGAGGGAGAGAGAGAGAATGAGGGAGAGAGAGAAAGAGCGCGCGAGAGAGAGAGAACGCATGAGGGAGAGAGAGAGACAGCGTGAAGGAGAAAGAGAGAGAAACAGCACGAAGAAGAGAGAGAGAGACAGCGTGAGGGAGAGAGAGAGAGTCAGTGTGAGGGAGGAGGAGAGAGAGATAGCGTGAGGGAGAGAGAGGGAGACAGCGTGAGTGAGAGATAGTGACAGCGCGAGGGAGAGAGAGAGAGAGTCAATGCGAGGGAGGAGGAGAGAGAGAGAGGCAGCATGAGGGAGAGAGAGGGAGACAGCGTGAGTGGGAGATAGTGACAGCGCGAGGGAGAGAGAGAGAGAGCGTTAGTGAGAGAGAGAGACAGTGCATGGAGAGAGAGAGACAGCGCGAGGGAGAGAGTTACAGCATGAAGTAGACAGAGAGACAGCATGAGGGAGAGAGAGAGAGACAGCTGGGGAAGGGAGAGAGAGAGAGAGACAGCGCGAGGGAGAGAGAGTGTGAGAGAGAGACCGCTCAGGGGAGAGAGAGAGAGAGAGACAGAGCGAGGGAGAGGGAGAGAGAGAGACAGTGTGAGGGAGAGGGAGAGAGACAGCGTGTGGGGGAGATAGACAGTGTGAGGGAGAGAGGCAGACCGAGCGGGGAGAGAGATAGACAGCGCAAGGGAGAGAGAGACAGCACCAAGTAGAGAGAGAGACAGCATGAGGGAGAGAGGGAGAGAGACAGCTGGAGGCAGGGAGAGAGAGAGAGAGACAGCACAAGGAAGTGAGAGAGAGGGACATTGCGAGAGAGAGAGAGAGAGAGACAGCGCGAGGGAGAGAGAGTGTGAGAGAGAGACAGCGCATGGGAGAAAGAGAGCAAGACAGCGCGAGCGAGAGGGAGAGAGAGAGACATCGTGAGGGAGAGAGAGAGAGAGAGACAGCATGAGGGACGGAGAGAGAAAAAGTGCGAGGGAGAGAGTGTGACAGCATGAGGGGCAGAGAGAGAGAGAGACAGCGTGAGGGAGAGAGGGAGACAGCGCAGGGAGGGAGAGACAGTGCGAGGGGAAGAGAGAGAGAGATAGAGAGAGAGACAGCATGCGGGAGAGAGGGAGACACTGCGGGGGAGAGAGAGAGACACCGCGAGGGAGAGAAAGACAGCACAAAGTAGAGAGAGAGACAGCATGAGGGAGAGAGAGAGAGAGACAGCTGAGGGAGGGAGAGAGAGAGATAGAGACAGCCTGAGGGAGAGAGAGTGTGAGAGAGAGACAGCGCAGGGGAGAGAGAGAGAGAATGAAACAGCGTGAGGCAGATGGAGAGAGAGAGAGAGACAGCGTGAGGGAGAGAGAGAGAGAGACAGCGTGTGGGGGAGAGAGACAGCGTGAGGGAGAGAGGTAGAGAGAGACAGCATGAGGGAGAGAGAGATACAGCATGAGGGAGAGAGACAGCGTGAGGGAAAGAGAGCGAGAGACAGCATGAGGGACGGAGAGAGAGAGAGACAGCAGGGGGAGGGAGAGAGAGAGAGAGAGACAGCGCAAGGGAGTAATAGTGTGAGAGAGAGACAATGCAGGGGATAGAGACAGAGAGAGAGAGAGACAGCATGAGGGAGCGAGAGAGAGACAGACAGCATGAGGGACGGAGACAGAAAAAGAGACAGCATGAAGGAGATAGAAAGACAATGCGGGGCAGAGAGAGACAGCGTGAGGGAGAGAGAGAGAGTCAGTGTGAGGGAGGAGGAGAGAGAGAGATAGCGTGAGGGAGAGAGAGGGAGACAGCGTGAGTGAGAGATAGTGACAGCGCGAGGGAGAGAGAGATAGAGCGTTAGTGAGAGAGAGAGACAGTGCGTGGAGAGAGAGAGACAGCGCAAGGGAGAGAGTTACAGCATGAAGTAGACAGAGAGACAGCACGAGGGAGAGAGAGAGAGACAGCTGTGGGAGGGAGAGAGAGAGAGAGAGAGACAGCGCGAGGGAGAGAATATTGTGAGAGAGAGACCGCTCAGGGGAGAGAGAGAGAGAGAGAGACAGAGCGAGGGAGAGGGAGAGAGAGAGACAGTGTGAGGGAGAGGGAGAGAGACAGCGTGTGGGAGAGATAGACAGCGTGAGGGAGAGAGAGAGAGACAGCATGAGGGAGAGAGGCAGACAGAGCGGGGAGAGAGATAGACAGCGCAAGGGAGAGAGAGGCAGCACCAAGTAGAGAGAGAGACAGCATGAGGGAGAGAGGGAGAGAGACAGCTGGAGGCAGGGAGAGAGAGAGAGAGACAGCACAAGGAAGTGAGAGAAAGGGACATTGTGAGAGAGAGAGAGAGACAGGCAGTGCGAGGGAGAAAGAGAGCGAGACAGCGCGAGGGAGAGGGAGAGGGAGAGACATCGGGAGAGAGAGAGACAGACAGCATGAGGGACGGAGAGAGAAAAAGAGAGTGCGAGGGAGAGAGTGTGACAGCATGAGGGGCACAGAGAGAGAGACAGCATGAGGGAGAGAGAGGGAGACAGCGCGGGGATGGAGAGAGACAGTGCGAGGGGGAGAGAGAGAGAGAGAGATAGAGAGAGATACAGCATGCGGGAGAGAGGGAGACACTGCGGGAGAGAGAGAGAGACACCGCGAGGGAGAGAGAGAAAGCACAAAGTAGAGAGAGAGACAGCATGAGGGAGAGAGAGAGAGACAGCTGGGGGAGGGATAGAGAGAGAGAGAGACAGCGCAAGGGTGAGAGAGTGTGAGAGAGAGACAGCGCAGGGGAGAGAGAGAGAGAATGAGACAGCGTGAGGCAGAGGGAGAGAGAGAGAGACAGCGTGAGGGAGAGAGAGAGAGAGACAGCGTGTGGGGGAGAGAGACAGCGTGAGGGAGAGAGGGAGAGAGAGACAGCATGAGGGAGAGAGAGATACAGCGCAAGGGAAAGAGACAGCGTGAGGGAGAGAGAGAGAGAGACAGCATGAGGGACGGAGAGAGAAAAAGAGACCGTGCGAGGGAGAGAGGGTGACAGCATGAGGGGCAGAGAGAGAGAGAGACAGCATGAGGGAGAGAGGGGGAGACAGCGCCGGGGAGAGAGACAGTGCGAGGGGGAGAGACCGAGAGAGAGAGAGAGAGACAGCATGAAGTGGAGAGAGAGACAGCATGGGGGAGGGAGAGAGAGAGACAGCTGGGGGAGGGAGAGATAGAGGGAGGGAGAGCGTGAGGGAGAGAGAGAGTGAGAGAGATACAGCACAGGGGAGAGGGAGAGAGAGCCAGACAGCGCGAGGGAGAGAGAAAGACAAAGACAGCGTGTGGGAGAGAGAGAGACAACATGAGGGGAGAGAGAGACAGCATGAGGGAGAGAGAGACACTGTTCGAGGGAGTGAGACAGCACGAGGTAGAGAGGGATAGAGAGAGAGACAGTGCGAGGGAGAGAGAGAGAGAGAGAGAGTGCATGACGTGGAGAGATATAGAGAGAGAGACAGAGAGAGAGACAGCGTGAGGGAGAGGGAGAGAGAGAGACAGTGTGAAGGAGAGAGAGGGAGACAGCGCGAGGAAGAGAGAGAGACAGCACGAGGGGATGAGAGAGAGAGAGAGACAGCATGAGGGAGAGAGAGAGACAGCGTGAAGTAGAGAGAGAGACAGCATGAGGGAGAGAGAGAGAGAGACAGCTGGGGGAGGGAGAGATAGAGGGAGAGAGAGCGCGAGGGAGAGATAGAGTGAGAGAGAGACAGCGCAGGGGAGAGGGAGAGAAAGCCAGACTGCGCGAGGGAGAGGGAGCGAGAGAGACAGCGTGTGGGAGAGAGAGAGAGAAAACATGAGGGGAGAGAGAGACAGCATGAGGGAGAGAGAGAGAGAGAGAGACAGCATGTGGGAGAGTGAGATACTGTGCAAGGGAGTGAGACAGCATGAGGAAGAGAGGGATAGAGAGAGAGAGTGCGACGGAGAGAGAGAGAGAGAGAGTGCATGAGGGGGAGAGATAGAGAGAGAGACAGCGTGTGAGGGAGAGAGAGAGAGACAACATGAGGGGAGAGAGAGACAGCATGAGGGAGAGAGAGAGAGATAGACAGCATGAGGGAGAGAGAGAGACTGTGCGAGGGAGTGAGGCAGCAGTGGAAGAGAGGGCTAGAGAGAGAGACAGTGCGACAGAGAGAGATAGAGAGTGCATGGGGGGAGAGATAGTGACAGAGAGACAGAGAGAGAGACAATGTGAGGGAGAGTTAGAGAGAGAGACAGCTTGAAGGAGAGATAGGGAGACAGCACGAGGAGGAGAGAGAGACAGCGTGAGGGAGAGAGAGAGAGACAGAGAGACAGCGTGAAGGAGAGAGAGAGACAGCATGAAGTAGAGAGAGAGAAAGCGCGAGGGAGAAAGAGAGAGAGAGACAGCTGGGGGAGGGAGAGAGAGAGAGAGAGAGAGACAGCGTGAAGGAGAGAGAGTGTGAGAGAGAGACAGCGCCGGGGAGAGAGAGAGAGAGAGACAGCATGAGGGAGGGGGTGAGTGTGAGACAGCGTGAGGGAGAGAGAGAGAGAGAAAGCGTGAGTGGGAGAGAGAGACACAACGTGAAGGAGAGAGAGAGAGACAGCATGAGGATTGAGAAGAGAGAGCGAGAGAGATTCAGCACGAGAGAGAGGGAGAGAGAGAGACAGTGTGAGGGAGAGAGAGAGAGAGAGAGACAGAGTGAGGGAGAGAGAGAGACAGCGCAGGGAGAGAGAGAGACAGCACGAGGGAGAGAGAGACAGCATGAAGTAGAGAGAGAGAAAGCGCGAGGGAGAAAGAGAGAGAGAGTCAGCTGGGGGAGGGAGAGAGAGAGAGAGAGAGAGACAGCGTGAAAGAGAGAGAGAGTGAGAGAGAGAGCCAGCACAGGGAAGAGGGAGAGAGAGCCAGACAGCGCGAGGGAGAGGGAGAGACAGAGACAGCGTGTGGGAGAGAGAGAGACAACATGAGGGGAGAGAGAGACAGCATGAGGGAGAGAGAGAGAGAGAGACAACATGAGGGAGAGAGAGAGAGACTGTTCGAGGGAGTGAGACAGCACGAAGAAGAGAGGGATAGAGAGAGAGACAGTGCGAGGGAGAGAGAGAGAGTGCATGAGGTGGAGAGATAGAGAGAGAGAGACAGAGAGAGTGAGACAGCGTGAGGTAGAGGGAGAGAGAGAGACAGTGTGAAGGAGAGAGAGGGAGACAGCGCGAGGAGGAGACAGAGACAGCACGAGGAAATGAGAGAGAGAGAGAGAGACAGCGTGAGGGAGAGTGAGAGACAGCGTGAAGTAGAGAGAGAGACAGCGATGAGGGAGGAGAGAGAGAGACAGCTGGGGGAGGGAGAGATAGAGGGAGGAGAGAGAGCACGAGGGAGTGAGAGTGTGAGAGAGAGACAGCGCAGGGAGAGGGAGAGAGAGCCAGACTGCACGAGGGAGAGGAAGCGAGAGAGACAGCATGTGGGAGAGAGAGAGAGACAACATGAGGGGAGAGAGAGACAGCATGAGGGAGAGAGAGAGAGAGACAGCATGAGGGAGAGAGCAGATACTGTTCGAGGGAGTGAGACAGCACGAGGAAGAGAGGGATAGAGAGAGAGACAGTGCGAGGGAGAGAGAGAGAGAGAGTGCATGAGGTGGAGAGATGGAGAGAGAGAGACAGAGAGAGAGAGACAGCGTGAGGTCGAGGGAGAGAGACAGTGTGAAGGAGAGAGAGGGAGACAGCGCGAGGAGGAGAGACAGCGCGAGAGAATGAGAGAGAGAGACAGCATGAGGGAGAGAGACAGAGACAGCGTGAAGTAGAGAGAAAGACAGCATGAGGGAGAGAGAGAGAGAGACTGCTGGGGGAGGGAGAGATAGAGGGAGAGAGAGCGCAAGGGTGAGAGAGAGTGAGAGAGAGACAGCGCAGGGGAGAGGGAGAGAGAGCCAGACTGCGCGAGGGAGAGGGAGCGAGAGAGACAGCGTGTGGGAGAGAGAGAGAGACAACATGAGGGGAGAGAGAGACAGCATGAGGGTGAGAGATAGAAAGAGACAGCATGAGGGAGAGAGAGATGCTGTGCGAGGGAGTGAGACAGCATGAGGAAGAGAGGGATAGAGAGAGAGAGACAGTGCGACGGAGAGAGAGAGAGAGTGCATGAGGGGGAGAGAGATAGAAAGAGAGAGACAGCGGGTGGGAGAGAGAGAGAGACAACATGAGGGGAGGGAGAGACAGCATGAGGGAGAGAGAGAGAGAGAGACAGCATGAGGGAGAGAGAGAGACTGTGCGAGGGAGTGAGACAGCACGAGGAAGAGAGGGATAGAGAGAGAGACAGTGCGACGGAGAGAGAGGGAGACAGCGCGGGGGAGAGAGTGACAGTGCGGGGGAGAGAGAGAGAGACACCACGAGGGAGAGAGAGACAGCACGAAGTAGAGAGAGAGACAGCATGAGGGAGAGAGAGAGAGAGACAGCTGGGGGAGGGAGAGAGAGAGAGAGAGAGCGCGAGGGAGAGAGAGTGTGAGAGAGAGACAGCGCAGGGGAGAGAGAGAGAGAGAGAATGAGACAGCGCGAGGCAGAGGGAGAGAGATAGAGAGACAGCGTGAGGGAGAGAGAGAGAGACAGCGTGTGGGGGAGAGTGACAGCGTGAGGGAGAGAGAGAGAGACAGCATGAGGGAGGGAGGCAGACAGAGCAGGGAGAGAGATAGACAGCGTGAAGGAGAGAGAGACAGCACCAAGTAGACAGAGAGACAGCATGAGGGAGAGAGAGAGAGAGAGACAGCACAAGGAAGTGAGAGAAAGGGACATTGCGAGAGAGAGAGAGAGAGACAGCGTGAGAGGAGAAAGAGAGCGAGACAGTGCGAGGGAGAGGGAGAGAGAGAGACATCGTGAGAGAGAGAGAGAGACAGCATGAGGGACGGAGAGAGAAAAAGAGAGTGCGAGGGAGAGAGTGTGACAGCATGAGGGGCAGAGAGAGAGAGAGACAGCGTGAGGGAGAGAGAGGGAGACAGCGCGGGGAGGCAGAGAGACAGTGTGAAGGGGAGAGAGAGAGAGAGATAGAGAGAGAGACAGCATGAGGGAGAGAGGGAGACACTGCGGGGGAGAGAGAGAGACACCGCGAGGGAGAGAGAGACAGCACAAAGTAGAGAGAGAGAGACAGCATGAGGGAGAGAGAGAGACAGCTGGGGGGAGGGGAGAGAGAGAGAGAGAGACAGCGCAAGGGAGAGAGAGTGTGAGAGACAGACAGCGCAGGGGAGAGAGAGAGAGAATGAGACAGCGTGAGGCAGAGGGAGAGAGAGAGAGACAGCGTGAGGGAGAGAGAGAGAGACAGCGTGTGGGGGAGAGAGACAGCGTGAGGGAGAGAGGGAGAGAGAGACAGCATGAGGGAGAGAGAGATACAGCGCAAGGGAAAGAGACAGCGTGAGGGAGAGAGAGAGAGAGACATCATGAGGGACGGAGAGAGAAAAAGAGAACGTGCGAGGAGAGAGGGTGACAGCATGAGGGGCAGAGTGGGAGACAGCGCCGGGGAGAGAGACAGTGCGAGGGGGAGAGAGAGAGAGAGACAGCATGAGGGAGGGAGAGATAGAGGGAGAGAGAGCACGAGGGAGAGAGAGAGTGAGAGCGAGACAGCACAGGGGAGAGGGAGAGAGAGCCAGACAGCGCGAGGGAGAGGGAGAGACAGAGACAGCGTGTGGGAGAGACAGAGACAACATGAGGGGAGAGAGAGACAGCATGAGGGAGAGAGAGAGAGAGAGACAGCATGAGGGAGAGAGAGAGACTGTTCGAGGGAGAGTGAGACAGCACGAGGAAGAGAGGGATAGAGAGACAGTGCGAAGGAGAGAGAGAGAGAGTGCATGAGGTGGAGAGATAGAGAGAGAGAGACAGAGAGAGAGAGACAGCGTGAGGTAGAGGGAGAGAGAGAGAGACAGTGAAGGAGAGAGAGGGAGACAGCGCGAGGAGGATAGAGAGACAGCATGAGGGAATGAGAGAGAGAGAGAGACAGCGTGAGGGAGAGGGAGAGACAGCGTGAAGTAGAGAGAGAGACAGCATGAGGGAGAGAGAGTGAGAGACAGCTGGGGGAGGGAGAGAAAGAGGGAGAGAGAGCGCGAGGGAGAGAGATTGAGAGAAAGACAGCGCAGGGGAGAGGGAGAGAGAGACAGACTGCGCGAGGGAGAGGGAGCGAGAGAGACAGCGTGTGGGAGTGAGAGAGAGACAACATGAGGGGAGAGAGAGACAGCATGAGGGAGAGAGAGTGAGAGAGACAGCATGAGGGAGAGAGAGATACTGTGCGAGGGAGTGAGACAGCACGAGGAAGAGAGGGATAGAGAGAGAGAGACAGTGCGACGGAGAGAGAGAGACTGCATGAGGGGGAGAGATAGAGAGAGGGAGACAGCATGAGGGAGAGAGAGAGAGACAACATGAGGGGGAGAGAGAGACAGCATGAGGGAGGGAGAGAGAGACAGCATGAGGGAGAGAGATAGACTTTGCGAGGGAGTGAGACAGCACGAGGAAGAGAGGGATAGAGAGAGAGACAGTGCGACGGAGAGAGAGATAGAGTGCATGAGGGGGAGAGATAGAGAGAGAGAGAAAGCGGGTGGGAGAGAGAGAGAGACAACATGAGGGGAGGCAGAGACAGCATGAGGGAGAGAGAGAGAGAGAAACAGCATGAGGGAGAGAGAGAGACTGTGCGAGGGAGTGAGACAGCACAAGGAAGATAGGGATAGAGAGAGAGACAGTGCGACGGAGAGAGAGAGAGAGAGTGCATGAGGGGGGGGAGATAGAGAGAGGGAGACAGAGAGAGAGACAGCGTGAGGGAGAGGGGGGAGAGAGAGACAGCGTGAAGGTGAGATAGGGGCACAGCACGAGGAGGAGCGAGAGACAGCGCGAGGGAGAGAGAGAGAGAGAGACAGCGTGAGGGAGAGAGAGAGACAGCATGAAGTAGAGAGAGGGAAAGCGCGAGGGAGGAAAGAGAGAGAGAGACAGCTGGGGGAGGGGGGGAGAGAGAGAGAGAAGCACAGCGTGAAGGAGAGAGAGTGTGAGAGAGAGACAGCGCCGGGGAGAGAGAGAGAGAGACAGCACGAGGGAGGGGGGAGAGTGAGAGACAGCGTGAGGGAGAGAGAGAGAGAGAAAGCGTGAGGGGGAGAGAGAGACTGTGCGAGGGAGAGAGAGACAGCACGAGGAAGAGAGGGAGAAAGAGAGAGAAAGAGACAGTGCTAGGGTGAGGGAGAGAGAGAGACAGCATGAGGGAGAGAGAGTGACAGCGTGAGGGGGAGAGAGAGACACAACGTGAAGGAGAGAGAGAGAGACAGCATGAAGGTGAGAAGTGAGCGAGAGAGAGTCAGCGTGAGAGAGAGGGAGAGAGAGACAGCGCAGGGGAGAGAGAGAGAGAATGTGACAGCTCGAGGCAGAGGGAGAGAGAGAGAGAGACAGCGTGAGGGAGAGAGAGAGAGACAGCGTGTGGGGGAGAGAGACAGCGTGAGGGAGAGAGAGAGAGACAGCATGAGGGAGAGAGGCAGACAGAGCGGGGGAGAGAGATAGACAGCGCAAGGGAGAGAGAGACAGCACCAAGTAGACAGAGAGACGGCATGAGGGAGAGAGGGAGAGAGACAGCTGGAGGCAGGGAGAGAGAGAGAGAGACAGCACAAGGAAGTGAGAGAAAGGGACATTGCGAGAGAGAGAGAGAGAGACAGTGCGAGGGAGAAAGAGAGCGAGACAGCACGAGGGAGAGGGAGAGAGAGAGACATCGTGAGAGAGAGAGAGACAGCATGAGGGATGGAGAGAGAAAAAGAGAGTGCGAGGGGAGAGAGTGTGACAGCATGAGGGGCAGAGAGAGAGAGAGACAGCGTGAGGGAGAGAGAGAGAGACAGCTGGGGGAGGGAGAGAGAGAGAGAGAGACAGCGCAAGGGAGAGAGTGTGTGAGAGAGAGACAGCGCAGGGGGAGAGAGAGAGAGAATGAGACAGCGTGAGGCAGAGGGAGAGAGAGAGACAGCGCAGGGGAGAGAGAGAGAGAATGAGAGCGCGAGGCAGAGGTAGAGAGAGAGAGACAGCGTGAGGGAGAGAGAGAGAGGCAGCGTGTGGGGGAGAGAGACAGCGTGAGGGATAGAGAGAGAGAGAGACAGCATGAGGGAGAGAGGCAGACAGAGCGGGGAGAGAGATAGACAGCGCAAGGGAGAGAGAGACAGCACCAAGTAGACAGAGAGACAGCATAAGGGAGAGAGGGTGAGAGACAGCTGGAGGCAGGGAGAGAGAGAGAGAGACAGCACAAGGAAGTGAGAGAAAGGGACATTGCGAGAGAGAGAGAGAGAGAGACAGCGCGAGGGAGAAAGAGAGCGAGACAGTGCGAGGGAGAGGGAGAGAGAGAGACATCGTGAGAGAGAGAGAGAGACAGCATGAGGGACGGAGAGAGAAAAAGAGAGTGCGAGGGAGAGAGTGTGACAGCATGAGGGGCAGAGAGAGAGAGAGACAGCGTGAGGGAGAGAGATGGAGACAGCGCGGGGAGGCAGAGAGACAGTGTGAAGGGGAGAGAGAGAGAGAGAGATGGAGAGAGAGACAGCATGCGGGAGAGAGGGAGACACTGCGGGAGAGAGAGAGACACCGCGAGGGAGAGAGAGACAGCACAAAGTAGAGAGAGAGACAGCATGAGGGAGAGAGAGACAGCTGGGGGAGGGAGAGAGAGAGACAGCGCAAGGGAGAGAGAGTGTGAGAGAGAGACAGCGCAGGGGAGAGAGAGAGAGAATGAAACAGCGTTAGGCAGAGGGAGAGAGAGAGAGACAGCGTGAGGGAGAGAGAGAGAGACAGCGTGTGGGGGAGAGAGACAGCGTGAGGGAGAGAGGGAGAGAGAGACAGCATGAGGGAAAGAGAGATACAGCACAAGGGAAAGAGACAGCGTGAGGGAGATAGAGAGAGAGACATCATGAGAGATGGAGAGAGATAAAGAGACCGTGCGAGGGAGAGAGGGTGACAGCATGAGGGGCAGAGAGGGAGGCAGGGCCGGGGAGAGAGACAATGCGAGGGGGAGAGACAGAGAGAGAGAGAGAGACAGCATGAAGTAGAGAGAGAGACAGCATGAGGGAGAGAGAGAGAGAGACAGCTGGGGGAGGGAGAGATAGAGGGAGAGAGAGCACGAGGGAGAGAGAGTGTGAGAGAGAGACAGCACAGGGGAGAGGGAGAGAGTGCCAGACAGCGCGAGTGAGAGGTAGAGACAGAGACAGCGTGTGGGAGAGACAGAGACAACATGAGGGGAGAGAGAGACAGCATGAGGGAGAGAGAGAGAGAGAGACAGCATGAGGGAGAGAGAGAGAATGTTCGAGGGAGTGAGACAGCATGAGGAAGAGAGGGATAGAGAGAGAGACAGTGTGAGGGAGAGAGAGAGAGTGCATGAGGTGGAGAGATAGAGAGAGAGAGACAGAGAGAGAGAGAGAGCGTAGGGTAGAGTGAGAGAGAGAGACAGTGTGAAGGAGAGAGAGGGAGACAGCGCGAGGAGGAGAGAGAGACAGCACGAGGGAATGAGAGAGAGAGAGAGAGACAGCGTGAGGGAGAGAGAGAGACAGCGTGAAGTAGAGAGAGAGACAGCATGAGGGAGAGAGAGAGAGGACAGCTGGGGGAGGGAGAGATAGAGAGAGAGAGACAGAGAGAGAGAGACAGCGTGAGGTAGAGGGAGAGAGAGAGACAGTATGCAGGAGAGAGAGGGAGACAGCGCGAGGAGGAGAGAGAGACAGCGCGAGGGAATGAGAGAGAGAGACAGCGCGAGGGAGAGAGAGAGACAGCATGAGGGAGAGAGAGAGAGAGACTGCTGGGGGAGGGAGGGATAGAGGGAGAGAGAGCGCAAGGGTGAGAGAGAGTGAGAGAGAGACAGCGCAGGGGAGAGGGAGAGAGAGCCAGACTGCGCGAGGGAGAGGGAGTGAGAGAGACAGCGTGTGGGAGAGAGAGAGAGACAACATGAGGGGAGAGAGAGAGACAGCATGAGGGATAGAGAGAGAAAGAGACAGCATGAGGGAGACAGAGATGCTGTGCGAGGGACTGAGACAGCATGAGGAAGAGAGGGATAGAGAGAGAGACAGTGCGACGGAGAGAGAGAGAGAGAGTGCATGAGGGGGAGAGATAGAAAGAGAGAGACAGCGGGTGGGAGAGAGAGAGAGACAACATGAGGGGAGGGAGAGACAGCATGAGGGAGAGAGAGAGAGAGAGACAGCATGAGGGAGAGAGAGAGACTGTGCGAGGGAGTGAGACAGCACGAGGAAGAGAGGGATAGAGAGAGAGACAGTGCGACGGAGAGAGAGGGAGACAGCGCGGGGGAGAGAGAGACAGTGCGAGGGAGAGAGAGAGACACCACGAGGGAGAGAGAAACAGCACGAAGTAGAGAGAGAGACAGCATGAGGGGAGAGAGAGAGAGAGACAGCTGGGGGAGGGAGAGAGAGAGAGAGAGAGCGCGAGGGAGAGAGAGTGTGAGAGAGAGACAGCGCAGCGGAGCGAGAGAGAGAATGAGACAGCGCGAGGCAGAGGGAGAGAGATAGAGAGACAGCGTGAGGGAGAGAGAGAGAGACAGCATGAGGGAGAGAGAGAGAGAGATTGCTGGGGGAGGGAAGGATAGAGGGAGAGAGAGCGCAAGGGTGAGAGAGAGTGAGAGAGAGACAGCGCAGGGGAGAGGGAGAGAGAGCCAGACTGCGCGAGGGAGAGGGGAGTGAGAGAGACAGCGTGTGGGAGAGAGAGAGAGACAACATGAGGGGAGAGAGAGACAGCATGAGGGAGAGAGAGAGAAAGAGACAGCATGAGGGAGAGAGAGATGCTGTGCGAGGGAGTGAGACAGCATGAGGAAGAGAGGGATAGAGAGAGAGACAGTGCATGAGGGGGAGAGATAGAAAGAGAGAGACAGCGGGTGGGAGAGAGAGAGAGACAACATGAGGGGAGGGAGAGACAGCATGAGGGAGAGGCAGAGAGAGAGACAGCATGAGGGAGAGAGAGAGACTGTGCGAGGGAGTGAGACAGCATGAGGAAGAGAGGGATAGAGAGAGAGACAGTGCGACGGAGAGAGAGAGAGCATGAGGGGGGAGAGATAGAAAGAGAGAGACAGCGGGTGGGAGAGAGAAAGAGACAACATGAGGGGAGGGGAGAGACAGCATGAGGGAGAGGCAGAGAGAGAGACAGCATGAGGGAGAGAGAGAGACTGTGCGAGGGAGTGAGACAGCACGAGGAAGAGAGGGATAGAGAGAGAGACAGTGCGACGGAGACAGAGGGAGACAGCGCGGGGGAGAGAGAGACAGTGCGAGGGAGAGAGAGAGACACCACGAGGGAGAGAGAGACAGCACGAAGTAGAGAGAGAGACAGCATGAGGGAGAGAGAGAGAGAGACAGCTGGGGGGAAGGAGAGAGAGAGAGAGAGCGCGAGGGAGAGAGAGTGTGAGAGAGAGACAGCGCAGCGGAGAGAGAGAGAGAATGAGACAGCACGAGGCAGAGGGAGAGAGATAGACAGACAGCGTGAGGGAGAGAGAGAGACAGCGTGTGGGGGAGAGTGACAGCGTGAGGGAGAGAGAGAGAGAGACAGCATGAGGGAGAAGGGCAGACAGAGCGGGGAGAGAGATAGACAGCGCAAGGGAGAGAGAGACAGCACCAAGTAGACAGAGAGACAGCATGAGGGAGAGAGGGAGAGAGACAGCAAAATGAAGTGAGAGAAAGGGACATTGCGAGAGAGAGAGAGAGAGACAGCGCGAAGGAGAAAGAGAGCGAGACAGCGCGAGGGAGAGGGAGAGAGAGAGACATCGTGAGAGAGAGTGAGAGAGACAGCATGAGGGACGGAGAGAGAAAAAGAGAGTGCGAGGGAGAGAGTGTGACAGCATGAGGGGCAGAGAGACAGAGAGAGACAGCGTGAGGGAGAGAGAGGGAGACAGCGAGGGGAGGCAGAGAGACAGTGTGAAGGGGAGAGAGAGAGAGAGATAGAGAGAGAGACAGCATGCGGGAGAGAGGGAGACACTGCGGGGGAGAGAGAGAGACACCGCGAGGGAGAGAGAGACAGCACAAAGTAGAGAGAGAGACAGCATGAGGAGAGAGAGAGAGACAGCTGGGGGAGGGAGGAGAGAGAGAGAGAGACAGCGCAAGGGAGAGAGAGTGTGAGAGAGAGAGACAGCGCAGAGGAGAGAGAGAGAGAATGAGACAGCGTGAGGCAGAGGGAGAGAGAGAGAGACAGCGTGAGGGAGAGATAGAGAGAGAGACAGCATGAGGGAGAGAAAGATACAGCGCAAGGGAAAGAGTCAGCATGAGGGAGAGAGAGAGAGAGACATCATGAGGGACGGAGTGAGAAAAAGAGACCGCGCGAGGGAGAGAGGGTGACAGCATGAGGGGCAGAGAGGGAGACAGCGCTGGGGAGAGAGACAGTGCGAGGGGGAGAGACAGAGAGAGAGAGAGAGACAGCATGAAGTAGAGAGAGAGACAGCATGAGGGAGAGAGAGAGAGAGACAGCTGGGGGAGGGAGAGATAGAGGGAGAGAGAGCACAAGGGAGAGAGAGTGTGAGAGAGAGACAGCACAGGGGAGAGGGAGAGAGAGCCAGACAGCGCGAGGGAGAGGGAGAGACAGAGACAGCGTATGGGAGAGACAGAGACAACATGAGGGGAGAGAGAGACAGCATGAGGGAGAGAGAGAGAGAGAGAGAATGAGGGAGAGAGAGAGACTGTTCGATGGAGTGAGACAGCACGAGGAAGAGAGGGATAGAGAGACAGTGCGAGGGAGATAGAGAGAGAGAGTGCATGAGGTGGAGAGATAGAGAGAGAGAGACAGAGAGAGAGAGACAGCGTGAGGTAGAGGGAGAGAGAGAGACAGTGTGAAGGAGAGAGAGGGAGACAGCGCGAGGAGGATAGAGAGACAGCACGAGGGAATGAGAGAGAGAGAGAGAGACAGCATGAGGGAGAAAGAGAGAGACAGCGTGAAGTAGAGAGAGAGACAGCATGAGGGAGAGAGAGAGAGAGAGACAGCTGGGGGAGGGAGAGATAGAGGGAGAGAGAGCGCGAGGGAGAGAGAGAGTGAGAGAGAGACAGCACAGGGGAGAGGGAGAGAGAGACAGACTGCGCGAGGGAGAGGGAGCGAGAGAGACAGCGTGTGGGAGAGAGAGAGAGACAACATGAGGGGAGAGAGAGACAGCATGAGGGAGAGAGAGTGAGAGAGACAGCATGAGGGAGAGAGAGATACTGTGCGAGGGAGTGAGACAGCATGAGGAAGAGAGGGATAGAGAGAGAGAGACAGTGTGACGGAGAGAGAGAGAGAGAGTGCATGAGGGGGAGAGATAGAGAGAGGGAGACAGCATGAGGGAGAGAGAGAGAGACAACATGAGGGGAGAGAGAGACAGAATGAGGGAGAGAGAGAGAGAGAGAGACAGCATGAGGGAGAGAGAGAGACTTTGCGAGGGAGTGAGACAGCACGAGGAAGAGAGGGATAGAGAGAGAGAGAGTGCGACGGAGAGGGAGAGAGAGTGCATGAGGGGGAGAGATAGAGAGAGAGAGACAGCGGGTGGGAGAGAGTGAGGGACAACATGAGGGAAGAGAGAGACAGCATGAGGGAGAGAGAGAGAGAGAGAGACAGCATGAGGGAGAGGGAGAGACTGTGCGAGGGAGTGAGACAGCACGAGGAAGAGAGGGATAGAGAGAGAGACAGTGCGAGGGAGAGAGAGAGAGAGTGCATGAGGTGGAGAGATAGAGAGAGAGAGACAGAGAGAGAGAGACAGCGTGAGGTAGAGGGAGAGAGAGAGACAGTGTGAAGGAGAGAGAGGGAGACAGCGCGAGGAGGAGAGAGAGACAGCGCGAGGGAGAGAGAGAGAGACAGCGTGAGGGAGACAGAGAGACAGCATGAAGTAGAGAGAGAGAAAGCGTGAGGGAGAAAGAGAGAGACAGCTGGGGGAGGGGGAGAGAGAGAGAGAGAAGCACAGCGTGAAGGAGAGAGAGTGTGAGAGAGAGACAGCGCCGGGGAGAGAGAGAGAGAGACAGCATGAGGGAGAGGGAGAGTGAGAGACAGCGTGAGGGAGAGAGAAAGCGTGAGGGGGAGAGAGAGACAGTGCGAGGGAGAGAGAGACAGCATGAGGAAGAAAGGGAGAAAGAGAGAGAAAGAGACAGTGCTGGGGTGAGGGAGAGAGAGATACAGCATGAGGGAGAGAGAGACAGAGACAGTGTGAGGGGGAGAGAGAGACACAACGTGAAGGAGAGAGAGAGAGACAGCATGAGGGTGAGAAGAGAGCGAGAGAGAGTCAGCGTGAGAGAGAGGGAGAGAGAGAGACAGCGCAGGGGAGAGAGAGAGAGAATGAGACAGCGCGAGGGAGAGGGAGAGAGATGGAGAGACAGCGTGAGGGAGAGAGAGAGAGACAGCGTGTGGGGGGAGAGAGACAGCGTGAGGGAGAGAGAGAGAGAGAGACAGCATGAGGGAGAGAGGCAGACAGAGCGGGGAGAGAGATAGGCAGCGCAAGGGAGAGAGAGACAGCACCAAGTAGACAGAGAGACAGCATGAGGGAGAGAGAGAGAGAGACAGCACAATGAAGTGAGAGAAAGGGACATTGCGAGAGAGAGAGAGAGAGACAGCGCGAGGGAGAAAGAGAGTGAGACAGTGCGAGGGAGAGGGAGAGAGAGAGACATCGTGAGAGAGAGAGAGAGAGACAGCATGAGGGACGGAGAGAGAAAAAGAGAGTGCGAGGGAGAGAGTGTGACAGCATGAGGGGCAGAGAGAGAGAGAGACAGCGTGAGGGAGAGAGAGGGAGACAGCGTGGGGAGGCAGAGAGACAGTGTGAAGGGGAGAGCGAGAGAGAGATAGAGAGAGAGACAGCATGCGGGAGAGAACGAGACACTGCGGAGGAGAGAGAGAGACACCGCGAGGGAGAGAGAGACAGCACAAAGTAGAGAGAGAGACAGCATGAGGGAGAGAGAGAGAGACAGCTGGGGGAGGGATAGAGAGAGAGAGAGACAGTGCAAGGGAGAGAGAGTGTGAGAGAGAGACAGTGCAGGGGAGAGAGAGAGAGAATGAGACAGCGTGAGGCAGAGGGAGAGAGAGAGAGACAGCGTGAGGGAGAGAGAGAGAGACAGCGTGTGGGGGGAGAGAGACAGCGTGAGGGAGAGAGGGAGAGAGAGACAGCATGAGGGAGAGAGAGATACAGCGCAAGGGAAAGAGACAGCGTGAGGGAGAGAGAGAGAGAGAGACATCATGAGGGACGGAGAGAGAAAAAGAGACCGTGCGAGGGAGAGAGGGTGACAGCATGAAGGGCAGAGAGGGAGACAGCGCCGGGGAGAGAGACAGTGCGAGGGGGATAGACAGAGAGAGAGAGAGGCAGCATGAAGTAGAGAGAGAGACAGCATGAGGGAGAGAGAGAGAGAGAGACAGCTGGGGGAGGGAGAGATAGAGGGAGAGAGAGCACGAGGGAGAGGGAGAGAGAGCCAGACAGCGCGAGGGAGAGGGAGAGACAGAGACAGCGTGTGGGAGAGACAGAGACAACATGAGGGGAGAGAGAGACAGCATGAGGGAGAGAGAGAGAGAGAGACAGCATGAGGGAGAGAGAGAGACTGTTCGAGGGAGTGAGACAGCACGAGGAAGAGAGGGATAGAGAGAGAGACAGTGCGAGGGAGAGAGAGAGAGTGCATGAGGTGGAGAGATAGAGAGAGAGAGACAGAGAGAGTGAGACAGCGTGAGGTAGAGGGAGAGAGAGAGACAGTGTGAAGGAGGGAGAGGGAGACAGCGCGAGGAGGATAGAGAGACAGCACGAGGGAATGAGAGAGAGAGAGAGAGACAGCGTGAGGGAGAGAGAGAGACAGCGTGAAGTAGAGTGAGACACAGCATGAGGGAGAGAGAGAGAGAGACAGCTGGGGGAGGGAGAGATAGAGGGAGAGAGAGCGCGACGGAGAGAGAGAGTGAGAGAGAGACAGCGCAGGGGAGAGAGAGACAGACTGCGTGAGGGAGAGGGAGCGAGAGAGACAGCGTGTGGGAGAGAGAGAGAGACAACATGAGGGGAGAGAGAGACAGCATGAGGGAAAGAGAGAGGGAGAGACAGCATGAGGGAGAGAGAGATACTGTGCGAGGGAGTGAGACAGCACGAGGAAGAGAGGGATAGAGAGAGAGAGACAGTGCGACGGAGAGAGAGAGAGAGAGTGCATGGGGGGAGAGATAGAGAGAAGGAGACAGCGTGAGGGAGAGAGCGAGAGACAACATGAGGGGAGAGAGAGACAGAATGAGGGAGAGAGAGAGAGAGAGACAGCATGAGGGAGAGAGAGAGACTTTGCGAGGGAGTGAGACAGCACGAGGAAGAGAGGGATAGAGAGAGAGACAGTGCGACAGAGAGAGAGAGTGCATGAGGGGAAGAGATAGAGAGAGAGAGACAGCGGGTGGGAGAGAGAGAGAGACAACATGAAAGGAGGCAGAGACAGCATGAGGGAGAGAGAGAGAGAGAGACATCATGAGGGAGAGAGAGAGACTGTGCGAGGGAGTGAGACAGCACGAGAAAGATAGGGATAGAGAGAGACAGTGCGACGGAGAGAGAGAGAGAGAGTGCATGAGGAGGGGAGATAGAGAGAGAGACAGAGAGAGAGACAGCGTGAGGGAGAGGGAGAGATAGAGACAGCGTGAAGGAGAGATAGGGAGACAGCACGAGGAGGAGAGAGAGACAGCGTGAGGGATGAGAGAGAGAGAGAGACAGCGTGAGGGAGAGAGAGAGACAGCATGAAGTAGAGAGAGAGAAAGCGCAAGGGAGAAAGAGAGAGAGAGACAGTTGGGGGAGGAGGAGAGAGAGAGAGAGAAGCACAGCGTGAAGGAGAGAGAGTGTGAGAGAGAGACAGCGCCGGGGAGAGAGAGAGAAAGAGACAGCACGAGGGAGGGGGAGAGTGAGAGACAGCGTGAGGGAGAGAGAGAGAGAAAGTGTGAGGGGGAGAGAGAGACAGTGCAAGAGAGAGAGAGACAGCACGAGGAAGAGAGGGAGAAAGAGAGAGAAAGAGACAGTGCTAGGGTGAGGGAGAAAGAGACACAGCATGAGGGAGAGAGAGAGAGAGACAGCGTGAGGGGGAGAGAGAGACACAACGTGAAGGAGAGAGAGAGAGACAGCATGAGGGTGAGAAGAGAGCAAGAGAGAGTCAGCGTGAGAGAGAGGGAGAGAGAGAGACAGCGTGAGGGAGAGAGAGAGAAAGACAGAATGAGGGAGAGAGAGAGACAGCGCGGGGAGAGAGAGAGACAGCACGAGGGAGAGAGAGACAGCATGAGGAAGAGAGGCAGAGTGAGAGACAGCGTGAGGGAGAGACAGCATGAGGGACAGAGAGAGAAAAAGAGATAGTGCGAGGGAGAGAGTTACAGCATGAAGTAGACAGAGAGACGGCACGAGGGAGAGAGAGAGAGACAGCTGTGGGAGGGAGAGAGAGAGAGAGAGAGAGACAGCGCGAGGGAGAGAATATTGTGAGAGAGAGACCGCTCAGGGGAGAGAGAGAGAGAGAGACAGAGCGAGGGAGAGGGAGAGAGAGAGACAGTGTGAGGGAGAGGGAGAGAGACAGCGTGTGGGGGAGATAGACAGCGTGAGGGAGAGAGAGAGAGACAGCATGAGGGAGAGAGGCAGACAGAGCGGGGAGAGAGATAGACAGTGCAAGGGAGAGAGAGACAGCACCAAGTAGAGAGAGAGACAGCATGAGGGAGAGAGGGAGAGAGACAGCTGGAGGCAGGGAGAGAGAGAGAGAGACAGCACAAGGAAGTGAGAGAAAGGGACATTGCGAGAGAGAGAGAGGCAGACAGCGCGAGGGAGAAAGAGAGTGAGACAGCGCGAGGGAGAGGGAGAGGGAGAAAGAGAGGCATCGGGAGAGAGAGAGAGACAGCATGAGGGACGGAGAGAGAAAAAGAGAGTGCGAGGGAGAGAGCGTGACAGCATGAGGGGCAGAGAGAGAGAGAGACAGCATGAGGGAGGGAGGGGGAGACAGCGCCGGGGAGAGAGACAGTGCGAGGGGGAGAGACAGAGAGAGAGAGAGACAGCATGAAGTAGAGAGAGAGACAGCATGAGGGAGAGAGAGAGAGACAGCTGGGGGAGGGAGAGATAGAGGGAGAGAGAGCACAAGGGAGAGAGAGTATGAGAGAGAGACAGCACAGGGGAGAGGGAGAGAGAGCCAGACAGCGCGAGGGAGAGGGAGAGACAGAGACAGCGTTTGGGAGAGAGAGAGACAACATGAGGGGAGAGAGAGACAGCATGAGGGAGAGAGACAGACAGCGTGAAGTAGAGAGAGAGAAAGCATGAGGGAGAGCGAGAGAGACAGCTGGGGGAGGGAGAGATAGAGGGAGAGAGAGCGCAAGGGAGAGAGAGAGTGAGAGAGAGACAGCACAGGGGAGAGGGAGAGAGAGCCAGACTGCGCGAGGGAGAGGGAGCGAGAGAGACAGCGTGTGGGAGAGAGAGAGAGACAACATGAGGGGAGAGAGAGACAGCATGAGGGAGAGAGAGAGAGAGAGACAGCATGAGGGAGAGGGAGAGACTGTTCAAGAGAGTGAGACAGCACGAGGAAGAGAGGGATAGAGAGAGAGACAGTGCGAGGGAGAGAGAGAGAGAGAGTGCATGAGGTGGAGAGATAGAGAGAGAGAGACAGAGAGAGAGAGACAGCGTGACGTAGAGGGAGAGAGAGAGACAGTGTGAAGGAGAGAGAGGGAGACAGCGCGAGGAGGATAGAGAGACAGCACGAGGGAATGAGAGAGAGAGAGAGAGACAGCGTGAGGGAGAGAGAGAGACAGCGTGAAGTAGAGAGAGACACAGCATGAGGGAGAGAGAGAGAGAGACAGCTGTGGGAGGGAGAGATAGAGGGAGACAGAGCGCGAGGGAGAGAGAGAGTGAGAGAGAGACAGCGCAGGGGAGAGGGAGAGAGAGACAGACTGCGCGAGGGAGAGGGAGCGAGAGAGACAGCTTGTGGGAGAGAGAGAGAGACAACATGAGGGGAGAGAGAGACAGCATGAGGGAGAGAGAGAGAGAGAGGCAGCATGAGGGAGAGAGAGATACTGTGCGAGGGAGTGAGACAGCACGAGGAAAAGAGGGATAGAGAGAGAGAGACAGTGCGACGGAGAGAGAGAGAGAGAGTGCATGAGGGGGAGAGATAGAGAGAGGGAGACAGCGTGAGGGAGAGAGCGAGAGACAACATGAGGGGAGAGAGAGACAGAATGAGGGAGAGAGAGAGAGACAGCATGAGGGAGAGAGAGAGACTTTGCGAGGGAGTGAGACAGCACGAGGAAGAGAGGGATAGAGAGAGAGACAGTGCAACGGAGAGAGAGAGAGAGAGTGCATGAGGGGGGGAGATAGAGAGAGAGAGACAGTGGGTGGGAGAGAGAGAGAGACAACATGAGGGGAGGCAGAGACAGCATGAGGGAGAGAGAGAGAGACAGCATGAGGGAGAGAGAGAGACTGTGCGAGGGAGTGAGACAGCACGAGGAAGATAGGGATAGAGAGAGACAGTGCGACGGAGAGAGAGAGAGAGAGTGCATGAGGGGGGGAGATAGAGAGAGAGAGACAGAGAGAGAGACAGCGTGAGGGAGAGGGAGAGATAGAGACAGCGTGAAGGAGAAATAGGGAGACAGCACGAGGAGGAGAGAGAGACAGCGCGAGGGATGAGAGAGAGAGAGACAGCGTGAGGGAGAGAGAGAGACAGCATGAAGTTGAGAGAGAGAAAGCGCGAGGGAGAAAGAGAGAGAGAGACAGTTGGGGGAGGGGTAGAGAGAGAGAGAGAAGCACAGCGTGAAGGAGAGAGAGTGTGAGAGAGAGACAGCGCCGGCGAGAGAGAGAGAGAGAGAGACAGCACGAGGGAGGGGGAGAGTGAGAGACAGCGTGAGGGAGAGAGAGAGAGAGAAAGTGTGAAGGGGAGAGAGAGGCAGTGCGAGAGAGAGAGAGACAGCACGAGGAAGAGAGGGAGAAACAGAGAGAAAGAGACAGTGCAAGGGTGAGGGAGAAAGAGAGACAGCATGAGGGAGAGAGAGAGAGAGACAGCGTGAGGGGGAGAGAGAGACACAACGTGAAGGAGAGAGAGAGAGACAGCATGAGGGTGAGAAGAGAGCAAGAGAGAGTCAGCGTGAGAGAGAGGGAGAGAGAGAGACAGCGTGAGGGAGAGAGAAAGACAGAGTGAGGGAGAGAGAGAGACAGCGCGGGGAGAGAGAGAGACAGCACGAGGGAGAGAGAGACAGCATGAGGAAGAGAGGGAGAGTGAGAGATAGAATGAGGGTGAGAGAGGGAGAGACAGCATGAGGGACATAGAGAGAAAAAGAGACAGTGCGAGAGAGAGAGGGAGAGACAGCATGATGGGGAGAGAGAGAGAGACAGAGAGACAGAGAGTCAGCATGAGGGAGAGGGAGAGAGGGACAGCGTGAGGGAGAGAGAGTGTGAGAGAGAGACAGCGCAGGGGAGAGAGCGAGAGAATGAAACAGCGTGAGGCAGAGGGAGAGAGAGAGAGACAGCGTGAGGGAGAGATAGAGAGACAGCGTGTGGGGGAGAGAGACAGCGTGAGGGAGAGAGGGAGAGAGAGACAGCATGAGGGAGAGAGAGATATAGCATGAGGGAGAGAGACAGCGTGAGGGAGAGAGAGCGAGAGACAGCATGAGGGACGGACAGAGAGAGAGACAGCTGCGGGAGGGAGAGAGAGAGAGAGAGACAGCGCAAGGGAGAAAGAGTGTGAGAGAGAGACAATGCAGGGGATAGAGACAGAGAGAGAGAGAGACAGCATGAGGGAGCGAGAGAGAGAGAGACAGCATGAGGGAGGGAGACAGAAAAAGAGACAGCATGAAGGAGATAGAAAGACAATGCGGGGCAGAGAGAGAGCGTGAGGGAGAGAGAGAGAATCAGTGTGAGGGAGGAGGAGAGAGAGAGATAGCGTGAGTGAGAGAGAGGGAGACAGCGTGAGTGAGAGATAGTGACAGCGCGAGGGAGAGAAAGAGAGCGTTAGTGAGAGAGAGAGACAGTGTGTGGAGAGAGAGAGACAGTGCGAGGGAGAGAGTTACAGCATGAAGTAGACAGAGAGACAGCACGAGGGAGAGAGAGAGACAGCTGTGGGAGGGAGAGAGAGAGAGAGAGAGACAGCGCGAGGGAGAGAATATTGTGAGAGAGAGACCGCTCAGGGGAGAGAGAGAGAGAGAGAGACAGAGCGAGGGAGAGGGAGAGAGAGAGACAGTGTGAGGGAGAGGGAGAGAGACAGCGTGTGGGGGAGATAGACAGCGTGAGGGAGAGAGAGAGAGACAGCATGAGGGAGAGAGGCAGACAGAGCGGGGAGAGAGATAGACAGCGCAAGGGAGAGAGAGACAGCACCAAGTAGAGAGAGAGACAGCATGAGGGAGAGAGGGAGAGACAGCTGGGGGAGGGAGAGAGAGAGAGAGAGACAGCGCAAGGGAGAGAGAGTGTGAGAGAGAGACAGCGTGAGGGAGAGAGAGAGAGACAGCGTGTGGGGGAGAGAGACAGCGTGAGGTAGAGAGGGAGAGACAGCGTGAGGGAGAGAGAGAGAGACAGCGTGTGGGGGAGAGAGACAGCGTGAGGGAGAGAGGGAGAGAGAGACAGCATGAGGGAGAGAGAGATACAGCGCAAGGGAAAGAGACAGCATGAGGGAGAGAGAGAGAGAGACATCATGAGGGACGGAGAGAGAAAAAGAGACCGTGCGAGGGAGAGAGGGTGACAGCATGAGGGGCAGAGAGGGTGACAGCACCGGGGAGAGAGACAGTGCGAGGGGGAGAGACAGAGAGAGAGAGAGACAGCATGAAGTAGAGAGAGAGACAGCATGAGGGAGAGAGAGAGAGAGACAGCTGGGGGAGGGAGAGAGGGAGAGAGAGTGTGAGAGAGAGACAGCACAGGGGAGAGGGAGAGAGAGCCAGACAGCGTGAGGGAGAGGGAGAGACAGCTGGGGGAGGGAGAGAGAGAGAGAGACAGCGCAAGGGAGAGAGAGTGTGAGAGAGAGACAGCATGAGGGAGAGAGAGAGAGACAGCGTGTGGGGGAGAGAGACAGCGTGAGGTAGAGAGGGAGAGACAGCGTGAGGGAGAGAGAGAGAGACAGCGTGTGGGGGAGAGAGACAGCGTGAGGGAGAGAGGGAGAGAGAGACAGCATGAGGGAGAGAGAGATACAGCGCAAGGGAAAGAGACAGCATGAGGGAGAGAGAGAGAGAGACATCATGAGGGACGGAGAGAGAAAAAGAGACCGTGCGAGGGAGAGAGGGTGACAGCATGAAGGGCAGAGAGGGAGACAGCACCGGGGAGAGAGACAGTGCGAGGGGGAGAGACAGAGAGAGAGAGACACAGCATGAAGTAGAGAGAGAGACAGCATGAGGAAGAGAGAGAGAGAGACAGCTGGGGGAGGGAGAGAGAGAGGGAGAGAGAGAGACAGCACAGGGGAGAGGGAGAGAGAGCCAGACTGCGCGAGGGAGACGGAGAGACAGAGACAGCGTGTGGGAGAGACAGAGACAACATGAGGGGAGAGAGAGACAGCATGAGGGAGAGAGAGAGAGAGAGACAGCATGAGGGAGAGGGAGAGACTGTTCGATGGAGTGAGACAGCATGAGGTAGAGAGGGATAGGGAGAGAGACAGTGCGAGGGAGAGAGAGAGTGCATGAGGTGGAGAGATAGAGAGAGAGAGAGAGAGAGAGAGACAGCGTGAGGTAGAGGGAGAGAGAGAGACAGTGTGAAGGAGAGAGAGGGAGACAGCGAGAGGAGGAGAGAGAGACAGCGCGAGGGAGAGAGAGAGAGACAGCGTGAGGGAGAGAGAGAGACAGCATGAAGTAGAGAGAGAGAAAGCGCGAGGGAGAAAGAGAGAGACAGCTGGGGGAGGGGGAGAGAGAGAGAGAGAAGCACAGCGTGAAGGAGAGAGAATGTGAGAGAGAGACAGCGCCGGGGAGAGAGAGAGAGACAGCATGAGGGAGAGGGAGAGTGAGAGACAGCGTGAGGGAGAGAGAGAGAGAGAAAGCGTGAGGGGGAGAGAGAGACAGTGCGAGGGAGAGAGAGACAGCATGAGGAAGAGAGGGAGAAAGAGAGAGAAAGAGACAGTGCTAGGGTGAGGGAGAGAGAGAGACAGCATGAGGGAGAGAGAGAGAGAGACAGCGTGAGGGGGAGAGAGAGACACAACGTGAAGGAGAGAGAGAGACAGCATGAGGGTGAGAAGAGAGCGAGAGAGAGTCAGCGTGAGAGAGAGGGAGAGAGAGAGACAGTGCAGGGGAGAGAGAGAGAAATGAGACAGCGCGAGGCAGAGGGAGAGAGATAGAGAGACAGCGTGAGGGAGAGAGAGAGAGACAGCGTGTGGGGGAGAGAGACAGCATGAGGGATAGAGAGAGAGAGAGACAGCATGAGGGAGAGAGGCAGACAGAGCCCGGAGAGAGATAGACAGCGCAAGGGAGAGAGAGACAGCACCAAGTAGACAGAGAGACAGCATGAGGGAGAGAGGGAGAGAGACAGCTGGAGGCAGGGAGAGAGAGAGAGACAGCACAAGGAAGTGAGAGAAAGGGACATTGCGAGAGAGAGAGAGAGAGACAGCGTGAGGGAGAAAGAGAGCGAGACAGTGCGAGGGAGAGGGAGAGAGAGAGACATCGTGAGAGAGAGAGAGAGAGACAGCATGAGGGACGGAGAGAGAAAAAGAGACTGCGAGGGAGAGAGTGTGACAGCATGAGGGGCAGAGAGAGAGAAAGACAGCGTGAGGGAGAGAGAGGGAGACAGCGCGGGGAGGCAGAGAGACAGTGTGAAGGGGAGAGCGAGAGAGAGATAGAGAGAGAGACAGCATGCGGGAGAGAGGGAGACACTGCGGGGGAGAGAGAGAGACACCGCGAGGGAGAGAGAGACAGCACAAAGTAGAGAGAGAGACAGCATGAGGGAGAGAGAGAGAGACAGCTGGGGGAGGGAGAGAGAGAGAGAGAGACAGCGCAAGGGAGAGAGAGTGTGAGAGAGAGACAGCGCAGGGGAGAGAAAGAGAGAATGAGACAGCGTGAGGCAGAGGGAGAGAGAGAGAGACAGCGTGAGGGAGAGAGAGAGAGACAGTGTGTGGGGGAGAGAGACAGCGTGAGGGAGAGAGGGAGAGAGAGACAGCATGAGGGAGAGAGAGATACAGCGCAAGGGAAAGAGACAGCGTGAGGGAGAGAGAGAGAGACAGCTGGGGGAGGGAGAGAGAGAGAGAGAGACAGCGTGAGGCAGAGGGAGAGAGAGAGAGACAGCGTGAGGGAGAGAGAGAGAGACAGCGTGTGGGGGAGAGAGACAGCGTGAGGTAGAGAGGGAGAGAGAGACAGCATGAGGGAGAGAGAGATACAGCGCAAGGGAGAGAGAGAGAGAGAGACATCATGAGGGACGGAGAGAGAAAAAGAGACCGTGCGAGGGAGAGAGGGTGACAGCATGAAGGGCAGAGAGGGAGACAGCGCCGGGGAGAGAGACAGTGCGAGGGGGATAGACAGAGAGAGAGAGAGACAGCATGAAGTAGAGAGAGAGACAGCATGAGGGAGAGAGAGAGAGAGACAGCTGGGGGAGGGAGAGAAAGAGGGAGAGAGAGCACGAGGGAGAGAGAGTGTGAGAGAGAGACAGCACGGGGGAGAGGAAGAGAGAGCCAGACAGCATGAGGGAGAGGGAGAGACAGAGACAGCGTGTGGGAGAGACAGAGACAACATGAGGGGAGAGAGAGACAGCATGAGGGAGAGAGAGAGAGAGAGACAGCTTGAGGGAGAGAGAGAGACTGTTCGAGGGAGTGAGACAGCACGAGGAAGAGAGGGATAGAGAGAGAGACAGTGCGAGGGAGAGGGAGAGAGAGAGTGCATGAGGTGGAGAGATAGAGAGAGAGAGACAGGGAGAGTGAGACAGCGTGAGGTAGAGAGAGAGAGAGAGACAGTGTGAAGGAGAGAGAGGGAGACAGCGCGAGGAGGATAGAGAGACAGCACGAGGGAATGAGAGAGAGAGAGAGAGACAGCGTGAGGGAGAGAGAGAGACAGCGTGAAGTAGAGTGAGACACAGCATGAGGGAGAGAGAGAGAGAGACAGCTGGGGGAGGGAGAGAAAGTGGGAGAGAGAGCGCGACGGAGAGAGAGTGAGAGAGAGACAGCACAGGGGAGAGGGAGAGAGAGCCAGACTGCGCGAGGGAGAGGGAGCGAGAGAGACAGCGTGTGGGAGAGAGAGAGAGACAACATGAGGGTAGAGAGAGACAGCATGAGGGAAAGAGAGAGGGAGAGACAGCATGAGGGAGAGAGAGATACTGTGCGAGGGAATGAGACAGCACGAGGAAGAGAGGGATAGAGAGAGAGAGACAGTGCGACGGAGAGAGAGAGAGAGAGTGTGCATGAGGGGGAGAGATAGAGAGAGGGAGACAGCGTGAGGGAGAGAGAGAGAGACAACATGAGGGGAGAGAGAGACAGAATGAGGGAGAGAGAGAGAGAGAGAGAAACAGCATGAGGGAGAGAGAGAGACTTTGCGAGGGAGTGAGACAGCACGAGGAAGAGAGGGTTAGAGAGAGAGACAGTGCGACGGAGAGAGAGAGAGAGTGCATGAGGGGGAGAGATAGAGAGAGAGAGACAGCGGGTGGGAGAGAGAGAGAGACAACATGAGGGGAGGCAGAGACAGCATGAGGGAGAGAGAGAGAGAGAGACATCATGAGGGAGAGAGAGAGACTGTGCGAGGGAGTGAGACAGCACGAGGAAGATAGGGATAGAGAGAGAGACAGTGCGACGGAGAGAGAGAGAGAGTGCATGAGGGGGAGAGATAGAGAGAGAGAGACAGCGGGTGGGAGAGAGAGAGAGACAACATGAGGGGAGGCAGAGACAGCATGAGGGAGAGAGAGAGAGAGAGACATCATGGGGGAGAGAGAGAGACTGTGCGAGGGAGTGAGACAGCACGAGGAAGATAGGGATAGAGAGAGAGACAGTGCGACGGAGAGAGAGAGAGAGTGCATGAGGGGGGGAGATAGAGAGAGAGAGACAGAGAGAGAGACAGCGTGAGCAAGAAGGAGAGATAGAGACAGCGTGAAGGAGAGATAGGGAGACAGCACGAGGAGGAGAGAGAGACAGCGCGAGGGAGAGAGAGGGAGAGAGAGACAGCGCGAGGGAGAGAGAGAGACAGCATGAAGTAGAGAGAGAGAAAGCGCGAGGGAGAAAGAGAGAGAGAGACAGCTGGGGGAGGGGGAGAGAGAGAGAGAGAAGCACAGCGTGAAGGAGAGAGAGTGTGAGAGAGAGACAGCTCCGGGGAGAGAGAGAGAGAGACAGCACGATGGAGGGGGAGAGTGAGAGACAGCGTGAGGGAGAGAGAGAGAGAGAAAGCGTGAGGGGGAGAGAGAGACTGTGCGAGGGAGAGAGAGACAGCAGGAGGAAGAGAGGGAGAAAGAGAGAGAAAGAGACAGTGCTAGGGTGAGGGAGAGAGAGAGACAGCGTGAGGGGGAGAGAGAGACACAACGTGAAGGAGAGAGAGAGAGACAGCATGAGGGTGAGAAGAGAGCGAGAGAGAGTCAGCGTGAGAGTGAGGGAGAGAGAGAGACAGCGTGAGGGAGAGAGAGAGAAAGACAGAGTGAGGGAGAGAGAGTGACAGCGTGGGAGAAGAGAGAGACAGCACGAGGGAGAGAGAGACAGCATGAGGAAGAGAGGGAGAGTGAGAGACAGCATGAGGGAGAGAGAGGGAGAGACAGCATGAGGGACAGAGAGAGAAAAAGAGACAGTGCGAGGGAGAGAGGGAGAGACAGCATGAGGGGGAGAGACAGAGAGACAGAGAGTCAGCATGAGGGAGAGGGAGAGAGAGAGACATCGTGAGGGAGAGAGAGAGAGACAGCGTGTGGCGGAGAGAGACAGCGTGAGGGAGAGAGAGTGTGAGAGAGAGACAGCGCAGGGGAGAGAGAGAGAGAATGAAACTGCGTGAGGCAGACGGAGAGAGAGAGAGACAGCGTGAGGGAGAGAGAGAGAGACAGCGTGTGGGGGGAGAGAGACAGCATGAGGGAGAGAGAGATACAGCATGAGGGAGAGAGACAGCGTGAGGGAGAGAGAGCGAGACACAGCATGAGGGACGGAGAGAGAGAGAGACAGCTGCGGGAGGGAGAGAGAGAGAGAGAGACAGCGCAAGGGAGAAAGAGTGTGAGAGAGAGACAATGCAGGGGATAGAGACAGAGAGAGAGAGAGACAGCATGAGGGAGCGAGAGAGAGAGAGACAGCATGAGGGACGGAGACAGAAAAAGAGACAGCATGAAGGAGATAGAAAGACAATGCGGGGCAGAGAGAGAGCGTGAGGGAGAGAGAGAGAGTCAGTGTGAGGGAGGAGGAGAGAGAGAGATAGCGTGAGGGAGAGAGAGGGAGACAGCGTGAGTGAGAGATAGTGACAGCGCGAGGGAGAGAGAGAGAGAGCGTTAGTGAGAGAGAGAGACAGTGCGTGGAGAGAGAGAGATAGCGCGAGGGAGAGAGTTACAGCATGAAGTAGACAGAGAGACAGCACGAGGGAGAGAGAGAGAGACAGCTGTGGGAGGGAGAGAGAGAGAGAGAGAGAGACAGCGCGAGGGAGAGAATATTGTGAGAGAGAGACCGCTCAAGGGAGAGAGAGAGAGAGAGACAGAGCGAGGGAGAGGGAGAGAGAGAGACAGTGTGAGGGAGAGGGAGAGAGACAACGTGTGGGGGAGATAGACAGCGTGAGGGAGAGAGAGAGAGACAGCATGAGGGAGAGAGGCAGACAGAGCGGGGAGAGAGATAGACAGCGCAAGGGAGAGAGAGACAGCACCAAGTAGAGAAAGAGACAGCATAAGGGAGAGAGGGAGAGAGACAGCTGGAGGCAGGGAGAGAGAGAGAGAGACAGCACAAGGAAGTGAGAGAAAGGGACATTGCGAGAGAGAGAGAGAGACAGAGCGCGAGGGAGAAAGAGAGTGAGACAGCGCGAGGGAGAGGGAGAGGGAGAGGGAGAGGCATCGGGAGAGAGAGAGAGACAGCATGTGGGGGAGAGAGACAGCATGAGGGAGAGAGAGAGAGAGAGACAGCATGAGGGAGAGAGGCAGACAGAGGCCGGAGAGAGATAGACAGCGCAAGGGAGAGAGAGACAGCACCAAGTAGACGGAGAGACAGCATGAGGGAGAGAGGGAGAGAGACAGCTGGAGGCAGGGAGAGAGAGAGAGAGACAGCACAAGGAAGTGAGAGAAAGGGACATTGCGAGAGAGAGAGAGAGAGACAGCGCGAGGGAGAAAGAGAGCGAGACAGTGCGAGGGAGAGGGAGAGAGAGAGACATCGTGTGAGAGAGAGAGAGAGAGACAGCATGAGGGACGGAGAGAGAAAAAGAGAGTGCGAGGGAGAGAGTGTGACAGCATGAGGGGCAGAGAGAGAGAGAGACAGCGTGAGGGAGAGAGAGGGAGACAGCGCGGGGAGGCAGAGAGACAGTGTGAAGGGGAGAGAGAGAGAGAGATAGAGAGAGAGACAGCATGCGGGAGAGAGGGAGACACTGCGGGGGAGAGAGAGAGACACCGCGAGGGAGAGAGAGACAGCACAAAGTAGAGAGAGAGACAGCATGAGGGAGAGAGAGAGAGACAGCTGGGGGAGGGAGAGAGAGAGAGAGACAGCGCAAGAGAGAGAGAGTGTGAGAGAGAGACAGCGAAGGGGAGAGAGAGAGAGAATGAGACAGCGTGAGGCAGAGGGAGAGAGAGAGAGACAGCGTGAGGGAGAGAGAGAGAGACAGCGTGTGGGGGAGAGAGACAGCGTGAGGGAGAGAGGGAGAGAGAGACAGCATGAGGGAGAGAGAGATACAGCGCAAGGGAAAGAGACAGCGTGAGGGAGAGAGAGAGAGACAGCTGGGGGAGGGAGAGGGAGAGAGAGAGACAGTGTGAGGCAGAGGGAGAGAGAGAGAGACAGCGTGAGGGAGAGAGAGAGAGGCAGCGTGTGGGGGAGAGAGACAGCGTGAGGGAGAGAGGGAGAGACAGCGTGAGGGAGAGAGAGAGAGAGACAGCGTGTGGGGGAGAGAGACAGCGTGAGGTAGAGAGGGAGAGAGAGACAGCATGAGGGAGAGAGAGATACAGCGCAAGGGAAAGAGACAGCGTGAGGGAGAGAGAGAGAGAGAGACATCATGAGGGACGGAGAGAGAAAAAGAGACCGTGCGAGGGAGAGAGGGTGACAGCATGAAGGGCAGAGAGGGAGACAGCGCCGGGGAGAGAGACAGTGCGAGGGGGAGAGACAGAGAGAGAGAGAGACAGCATGAAGTAGAGAGAGAGACAGCATGAGGGAGAGAGAGAGAGAGACAGCTGGGGGAGGGAGAGATAGAGGGAGAGAGAGCACGAGGGAGAGAGAGTGTGAGAGAGAGACAGCACAGGGGAGAGGGAGAGAGAGCCAGACAGCGCGAGGGAGAGGGAGAGACAGAGACAGCGTGTGGGAGAGACAGAGACAACATGAGGGGAGAGAGAGACAGCATGAGGGAGAGAGAGAGAGAAAGAGAGACAGCATGAGGGAGAGAGAGAGACTGTTCGAGGGAGTGAGACAGCACGAGGAAGAGAGGGATAGAGAGACAGTGCGAGGGAGAGAGAGAGAGAGAGAGTGCATGAGGTGGAGAGATAGAGAGAGAGAGACAGAGAGAGTAAGACAGCATGAGGTAGAGGGAGAGAGAGAGACAATGTGAAGGAGAGAGAGGGAGACAGCGCGAGCAGGATAGAGAGACAGCACGAGGGAATGAGAGAGAGAGAGAGAGACAGCGTGAGGGAGAGAGAGAGACAGCGTGAAGTAGAGTGAGAGACAGCATGAGGGAGAGAGAGAGACAGCTAGGGGAGAGAGAGATAGAGGGAGAGAGAGCGCAACGGAGAGAGAGAGTGAGAGAGAGACAGCACAGGGGAGAGGGAGAGAGAGACAGACTGCGCAAGGGAGAGGGAGCGAGAGAGACAGCGTGTGGGAGAGAGAGAGAGACAACATGAGGGGAGAGAGAGACAGCATGAGGGAAAGAGAGAGGGAGAGACAGCATGAGGGAGAGAGAGATACTGTGCGAGGGAGTGAGACAGCACGAGGAAGAGAGGGATAGAGAGAGAGACAGTGCGATGGAGAGAGAGAGAGAGAGAGTGCATGAGGGGGAGAGATAGAGAGAGGGAGACAGCGTGAGGGAGAGAGAGAGAGACAACATGAGGGGGGAGAGAGACAGAATGAGGGAGAGAGAGAGAGAGAGAGAAACAGCATGAGGGAGAGAGAGAGACTTTGCGAGGGAGTGAGACAGCACGAGGAAGAGAGGGATAGAGAGAGAGACAGTGCGACGGAGAGAGAGAGAGAGAGTGCATGAGGGGGAGAGATAGAGAGAGAGAGACAGCGGGTGGGAGAGAGAGAGAGACAACATGAGGGGAGGCAGAGACAGCATGAGGGAGAGAGAGAGAGAGAGACAGCATGAGGGAGAGAGAGAGACTGTGCGAGGGAGTGAGACAGCACGAGGAAGATAGGGATAGAGAGAGTGACAGTGCGACGGAGAGAGAGAGAGAGAGTGCATGAGGGGGGGAGATAGAGAGAGAGAGACAGAGAGAGAGACAGCGTGAGGGAGAGGGAGAGATAGAGACAGCGTGAAGGAGAGATAGGGAGACAGCATGAGGAGGAGAGAGAGACAGCGCGAGGGAGAGAGAGAGAGAGAGAGACAGCGCGAGGGAGAGAGAGAGACAGCATGAAGTAGAGAGAGAGAAAGCGCGAGGGAGAAAGAGAGGTAGAGACAGCTGGGGGAGGGGGAGAGAGAGAGAGAGAAGCACAGCGTGAAGGAGAGAGAGTGTGAGAGAGAGACAGCGCCGGGGAGAGAGAGAGAGAGACAGCTCGAGGGAGGGGGAGTGTGAGAGACCGTGAGGGAGAGAGAGAGAGAGAAAGCGTGAGGGGGAGAGAGAGACAGTGCGAGGGAGAGAGAGACAGCATGAGGAAGAGAGGGAGAAAGAGAGAGAAAGAGACAGTGCTAGGGTGAGGGAGAGAGAGAGACAGTATGAGGGAGAGAGAGAGAGAGACAGCGTGAGGGGAGAGAGAGACACAACGTGAAGGAGAGAGAGAGAGACAGCATGAGGGTGAGAAGAGAGCGAGAGAGAGTCAGTATGAGAGGGAGGGAGAGAGAAAGACAGAGTGAGGGAGAGAGAGAGACAGTGCGGGGAGAGAGAGAGACAGCACGAGGGAGAGAGAGACAGCATGAGAAAGAGAGGGAGAGTGAGAGACAGCGTGAGGGAGAGAGAGGGAGAGACAGCATGAGGGACAGAGAGAGAAAAAGAGACAGTGCGAGAGAGAGAGGGAGAGACAGCATGAGGGGGAGAGACAGAGAGACAGAGAGTCAGCATGAGGGAGAGGGAGAGAGAGAGAGACATCGTGAGGGAGAGAGAGAGAGACAGCGTGTGGGGGAGAGAGACAGCGTGAGGGAGAGAGAGTGTGAGAGAGAGACAGCGCAGGGGAGAGAGAGAGAATGAAATAGCGTGAGGCAGACGGAGAGAGAGAGAGACAGCGTGAGGGAGAGAGAGAGAGACAGCGTGTGGGGGAGAGAGACAGCATGAGGGAGAGAGAGATACAGCATGAGGGAGAGAGACAGCGTGAGGGAGAGAGAGCGAGAGACAGCATGAGGGACGGAGAGAGAGAGAGACAGCTGCGGGAGGGAGAGAGAGAGAGAGAGAGACAGCGCAAGGGAGAAAGAGTGTGAGAGAGAGACAATGCAGGGGATAGAGACAGAGAGAGAGAGAGAGAGACAGCATGAGGGAGCGAGAGAGAGAGAGACAGCATGAGGGACGGAGACAGAAAAAGAGACAGCATGAAGGAGATAGAAAGACAATGCGGGGCAGAGAGAGAGCGTGAGGGAGAGAGAGAGAGTCAGTGTGAGGGAGGAGGAGAGAGAGAGATAGCGTGAGGGAGAGAGAGGGAGACAGCGTGAGTGAGAGATAGTGACAGCGCGAGGGAGAGAGAGTGAGAGCGTTAGTGAGAGAGAGAGACAGTGCGTGGAGAGAGAGAGATAGCGCGAGGGAGAGAGTTACAGCATGAAGTAGACAGAGAGACAGCACGAGGGAGAGAGAGAGAGACAGCTGTGGGAGGGAGAGAGAGAGAGAGAGAGAGACAGCGCGAGGGAGAGAATATTGTGAGAGAGAGACCGCTCAAGGGAGAGAGAGAGAGAGAGACAGAGCGAGGGAGAGGGAGAGAGAGAGACAGTGTGAGGGAGAGGGAGAGAGACAGCGTGTGGGGGAGATAGACAGCGTGAGGGAGAGAGAGAGAGACAGCATGAGGGAGAGAGGCAGACAGAGCGGGGAGAGAGATAGACAGCGCAAGGGAGAGAGAGACAGCACCAAGTAGAGAGAGAGACAGCATGAGGGAGAGAGGGAGAGACAGCTGGGGGAGGGAGAGAGAGAGAGAGAGACAGCGCAAGGGAGAGAGAGTGTGAGAGAGAGACAGCGTGAGGGAGAGAGAGAGAGACAGCGTGTGGGGGAGAGAGACAGCGTGAGGTAGAGAGGGAGAGACAGCGTGAGGGAGAGAGAGAGAGACAGCGTGTGGGGGAGAGAGACAGCGTGAGGGAGAGAGGGAGAGAGAGACAGCATGAGGGAGAGAGAGATACAGCGCAAGGGAAAGAGACAGCATGAGGGAGAGAGAGAGAGAGACATCATGAGGGACGGAGAGAGAAAAAGAGACCGTGCGAGGGAGAGAGGGTGACAGCATGAGGGGCAGAGAGGGTGACAGCACCGGGGAGAGAGACAGTGCGAGGGGGAGAGACAGAGAGAGAGAGAGACAGCATGAAGTAGAGAGAGAGACAGCATGAGGGAGAGAGAGAGAGAGACAGCTGGGGGAGGGAGAGAGGGAGAGAGAGTGTGAGAGAGAGACAGCACAGGGGAGAGGGAGAGAGAGCCAGACAGCGTTAGGGAGAGGGAGAGACAGCTGGGGGAGGGAGAGAGAGAGAGAGAGACAGCGCAAGGGAGAGAGAGTGTGAGAGAGAGACAGCATGAGGGAGAGAGAGAGAGACAGCGTGTGGGGGAGAGAGACAGCGTGAGGTAGAGAGGGAGAGACAGCGTGAGGGAGAGAGAGAGAGACAGCGTGTGGGGGAGAGAGACAGCGTGAGGGAGAGAGGGAGAGAGAGACAGCATGAGGGAGAGAGAGATACAGCGCAAGGGAAAGAGACAGCATGAGGGAGAGAGAGAGAGAGACATCATGAGGGACGGAGAGAGAAAAAGAGACCGTGCGAGGGAGAGAGGGTGACAGCATGAAGGGCAGAGAGGGAGACAGCACCGGGGAGAGAGACAGTGCGAGGGGGAGAGACAGAGAGAGAGAGACACAGCATGAAGTAGAGAGAGAGACAGCATGAGGAAGAGAGAGAGAGAGACAGCTGGGGGAGGGAGAGAGAGAGGGAGAGAGAGAGACAGCACAGGGGAGAGGGAGAGAGAGCCAGACTGCGCGAGGGAGACGGAGAGACAGAGACAGCGTGTGGGAGAGACAGAGACAACATGAGGGGAGAGAGAGACAGCATGAGGGAGAGAGAGAGAGAGAGACAGCATGAGGGAGAGGGAGAGACTGTTCGATGGAGTGAGACAGCATGAGGTAGAGAGGGATAGGGAGAGAGACAGTGCGAGGGAGAGAGAGAGTGCATGAGGTGGAGAGATAGAGAGAGAGAGAGAGAGAGAGAGACAGCGTGAGGTAGAGGGAGAGAGAGAGACAGTGTGAAGGAGAGAGAGGGAGACAGCGAGAGGAGGAGAGAGAGACAGCGCGAGGGAGAGAGAGAGAGACAGCGTGAGGGAGAGAGAGAGACAGCATGAAGTAGAGAGAGAGAAAGCGCGAGGGAGAAAGAGAGAGACAGCTGGGGGAGGGGGAGAGAGAGAGAGAGAAGCACAGCGTGAAGGAGAGAGAATGTGAGAGAGAGACAGCGCCGGGGAGAGAGAGAGAGACAGCATGAGGGAGAGGGAGAGTGAGAGACAGCGTGAGGGAGAGAGAGAGAGAGAAAGCGTGAGGGGGAGAGAGAGACAGTGCGAGGGAGAGAGAGACAGCATGAGGAAGAGAGGGAGAAAGAGAGAGAAAGAGACAGTGCTAGGGTGAGGGAGAGAGAGAGACAGCATGAGGGAGAGAGAGAGAGAGACAGCGTGAGGGGGAGAGAGAGACACAACGTGAAGGAGAGAGAGAGACAGCATGAGGGTGAGAAGAGAGCGAGAGAGAGTCAGCGTGAGAGAGAGGGAGAGAGAGAGACAGTGCAGGGGAGAGAGAGAGAAATGAGACAGCGCGAGGCAGAGGGAGAGAGATAGAGAGACAGCGTGAGGGAGAGAGAGAGAGACAGCGTGTGGGGGAGAGAGACAGCATGAGGGATAGAGAGAGAGAGAGACAGCATGAGGGAGAGAGGCAGACAGAGCCCGGAGAGAGATAGACAGCGCAAGGGAGAGAGAGACAGCACCAAGTAGACAGAGAGACAGCATGAGGGAGAGAGGGAGAGAGACAGCTGGAGGCAGGGAGAGAGAGAGAGACAGCACAAGGAAGTGAGAGAAAGGGACATTGCGAGAGAGAGAGAGAGAGACAGCGTGAGGGAGAAAGAGAGCGAGACAGTGCGAGGGAGAGGGAGAGAGAGAGACATCGTGAGAGAGAGAGAGAGAGACAGCATGAGGGACGGAGAGAGAAAAAGAGACTGCGAGGGAGAGAGTGTGACAGCATGAGGGGCAGAGAGAGAGAAAGACAGCGTGAGGGAGAGAGAGGGAGACAGCGCGGGGAGGCAGAGAGACAGTGTGAAGGGGAGAGCGAGAGAGAGATAGAGAGAGAGACAGCATGCGGGAGAGAGGGAGACACTGCGGGGGAGAGAGAGAGACACCGCGAGGGAGAGAGAGACAGCACAAAGTAGAGAGAGAGACAGCATGAGGGAGAGAGAGAGAGACAGCTGGGGGAGGGAGAGAGAGAGAGAGAGACAGCGCAAGGGAGAGAGAGTGTGAGAGAGAGACAGCGCAGGGGAGAGAAAGAGAGAATGAGACAGCGTGAGGCAGAGGGAGAGAGAGAGAGACAGCGTGAGGGAGAGAGAGAGAGACAGTGTGTGGGGGAGAGAGACAGCGTGAGGGAGAGAGGGAGAGAGAGACAGCATGAGGGAGAGAGAGATACAGCGCAAGGGAAAGAGACAGCGTGAGGGAGAGAGAGAGAGACAGCTGGGGGAGGGAGAGAGAGAGAGAGAGACAGCGTGAGGCAGAGGGAGAGAGAGAGAGACAGCGTGAGGGAGAGAGAGAGAGACAGCGTGTGGGGGAGAGAGACAGCGTGAGGTAGAGAGGGAGAGAGAGACAGCATGAGGGAGAGAGAGATACAGCGCAAGGGAGAGAGAGAGAGAGAGACATCATGAGGGACGGAGAGAGAAAAAGAGACCGTGCGAGGGAGAGAGGGTGACAGCATGAAGGGCAGAGAGGGAGACAGCGCCGGGGAGAGAGACAGTGCGAGGGGGATAGACAGAGAGAGAGAGAGAGACAGCATGAAGTAGAGAGAGAGACAGCATGAGGGAGAGAGAGAGAGAGACAGCTGGGGGAGGGAGAGAAAGAGGGAGAGAGAGCACGAGGGAGAGAGAGTGTGAGAGAGAGACAGCACGGGGGAGAGGAAGAGAGAGCCAGACAGCATGAGGGAGAGGGAGAGACAGAGACAGCGTGTGGGAGAGACAGAGACAACATGAGGGGAGAGAGAGACAGCATGAGGGAGAGAGAGAGAGAGAGACAGCTTGAGGGAGAGAGAGAGACTGTTCGAGGGAGTGAGACAGCACGAGGAAGAGAGGGATAGAGAGAGAGACAGTGCGAGGGAGAGGGAGAGAGAGAGTGCATGAGGTGGAGAGATAGAGAGAGAGAGACAGGGAGAGTGAGACAGCGTGAGGTAGAGAGAGAGAGAGAGACAGTGTGAAGGAGAGAGAGGGAGACAGCGCGAGGAGGATAGAGAGACAGCACGAGGGAATGAGAGAGAGAGAGAGAGACAGCGTGAGGGAGAGAGAGAGACAGCGTGAAGTAGAGTGAGACACAGCATGAGGGAGAGAGAGAGAGAGACAGCTGGGGGAGGGAGAGAAAGTGGGAGAGAGAGCGCGACGGAGAGAGAGTGAGAGAGAGACAGCACAGGGGAGAGGGAGAGAGAGCCAGACTGCGCGAGGGAGAGGGAGCGAGAGAGACAGCGTGTGGGAGAGAGAGAGAGACAACATGAGGGTAGAGAGAGACAGCATGAGGGAAAGAGAGAGGGAGAGACAGCATGAGGGAGAGAGAGATACTGTGCGAGGGAATGAGACAGCACGAGGAAGAGAGGGATAGAGAGAGAGAGACAGTGCGACGGAGAGAGAGAGAGAGAGTGTGCATGAGGGGGAGAGATAGAGAGAGGGAGACAGCGTGAGGGAGAGAGAGAGAGACAACATGAGGGGAGAGAGAGACAGAATGAGGGAGAGAGAGAGAGAGAGAGAAACAGCATGAGGGAGAGAGAGAGACTTTGCGAGGGAGTGAGACAGCACGAGGAAGAGAGGGTTAGAGAGAGAGACAGTGCGACGGAGAGAGAGAGAGAGTGCATGAGGGGGAGAGATAGAGAGAGAGAGACAGCGGGTGGGAGAGAGAGAGAGACAACATGAGGGGAGGCAGAGACAGCATGAGGGAGAGAGAGAGAGAGAGACATCATGAGGGAGAGAGAGAGACTGTGCGAGGGAGTGAGACAGCACGAGGAAGATAGGGATAGAGAGAGAGACAGTGCGACGGAGAGAGAGAGAGAGTGCATGAGGGGGAGAGATAGAGAGAGAGAGACAGCGGGTGGGAGAGAGAGAGAGACAACATGAGGGGAGGCAGAGACAGCATGAGGGAGAGAGAGAGAGAGAGACATCATGGGGGAGAGAGAGAGACTGTGCGAGGGAGTGAGACAGCACGAGGAAGATAGGGATAGAGAGAGAGACAGTGCGACGGAGAGAGAGAGAGAGTGCATGAGGGGGGGAGATAGAGAGAGAGAGACAGAGAGAGAGACAGCGTGAGCAAGAAGGAGAGATAGAGACAGCGTGAAGGAGAGATAGGGAGACAGCACGAGGAGGAGAGAGAGACAGCGCGAGGGAGAGAGAGGGAGAGAGAGACAGCGCGAGGGAGAGAGAGAGACAGCATGAAGTAGAGAGAGAGAAAGCGCGAGGGAGAAAGAGAGAGAGAGACAGCTGGGGGAGGGGGAGAGAGAGAGAGAGAAGCACAGCGTGAAGGAGAGAGAGTGTGAGAGAGAGACAGCTCCGGGGAGAGAGAGAGAGAGACAGCACGATGGAGGGGGAGAGTGAGAGACAGCGTGAGGGAGAGAGAGAGAGAGAAAGCGTGAGGGGGAGAGAGAGACTGTGCGAGGGAGAGAGAGACAGCAGGAGGAAGAGAGGGAGAAAGAGAGAGAAAGAGACAGTGCTAGGGTGAGGGAGAGAGAGAGACAGCGTGAGGGGGAGAGAGAGACACAACGTGAAGGAGAGAGAGAGAGACAGCATGAGGGTGAGAAGAGAGCGAGAGAGAGTCAGCGTGAGAGTGAGGGAGAGAGAGAGACAGCGTGAGGGAGAGAGAGAGAAAGACAGAGTGAGGGAGAGAGAGTGACAGCGTGGGAGAAGAGAGAGACAGCACGAGGGAGAGAGAGACAGCATGAGGAAGAGAGGGAGAGTGAGAGACAGCATGAGGGAGAGAGAGGGAGAGACAGCATGAGGGACAGAGAGAGAAAAAGAGACAGTGCGAGGGAGAGAGGGAGAGACAGCATGAGGGGGAGAGACAGAGAGACAGAGAGTCAGCATGAGGGAGAGGGAGAGAGAGAGACATCGTGAGGGAGAGAGAGAGAGACAGCGTGTGGCGGAGAGAGACAGCGTGAGGGAGAGAGAGTGTGAGAGAGAGACAGCGCAGGGGAGAGAGAGAGAGAATGAAACTGCGTGAGGCAGACGGAGAGAGAGAGAGACAGCGTGAGGGAGAGAGAGAGAGACAGCGTGTGGGGGAGAGAGACAGCATGAGGGAGAGAGAGATACAGCATGAGGGAGAGAGACAGCGTGAGGGAGAGAGAGCGAGACACAGCATGAGGGACGGAGAGAGAGAGAGACAGCTGCGGGAGGGAGAGAGAGAGAGAGAGACAGCGCAAGGGAGAAAGAGTGTGAGAGAGAGACAATGCAGGGGATAGAGACAGAGAGAGAGAGAGACAGCATGAGGGAGCGAGAGAGAGAGAGACAGCATGAGGGACGGAGACAGAAAAAGAGACAGCATGAAGGAGATAGAAAGACAATGCGGGGCAGAGAGAGAGCGTGAGGGAGAGAGAGAGAGTCAGTGTGAGGGAGGAGGAGAGAGAGAGATAGCGTGAGGGAGAGAGAGGGAGACAGCGTGAGTGAGAGATAGTGACAGCGCGAGGGAGAGAGAGAGAGAGCGTTAGTGAGAGAGAGAGACAGTGCGTGGAGAGAGAGAGATAGCGCGAGGGAGAGAGTTACAGCATGAAGTAGACAGAGAGACAGCACGAGGGAGAGAGAGAGAGACAGCTGTGGGAGGGAGAGAGAGAGAGAGAGAGAGACAGCGCGAGGGAGAGAATATTGTGAGAGAGAGACCGCTCAAGGGAGAGAGAGAGAGAGAGACAGAGCGAGGGAGAGGGAGAGAGAGAGACAGTGTGAGGGAGAGGGAGAGAGACAACGTGTGGGGGAGATAGACAGCGTGAGGGAGAGAGAGAGAGACAGCATGAGGGAGAGAGGCAGACAGAGCGGGGAGAGAGATAGACAGCGCAAGGGAGAGAGAGACAGCACCAAGTAGAGAAAGAGACAGCATAAGGGAGAGAGGGAGAGAGACAGCTGGAGGCAGGGAGAGAGAGAGAGAGACAGCACAAGGAAGTGAGAGAAAGGGACATTGCGAGAGAGAGAGAGAGACAGAGCGCGAGGGAGAAAGAGAGTGAGACAGCGCGAGGGAGAGGGAGAGGGAGAGGGAGAGGCATCGGGAGAGAGAGAGAGACAGCATGTGGGGGAGAGAGACAGCATGAGGGAGAGAGAGAGAGAGAGACAGCATGAGGGAGAGAGGCAGACAGAGGCCGGAGAGAGATAGACAGCGCAAGGGAGAGAGAGACAGCACCAAGTAGACGGAGAGACAGCATGAGGGAGAGAGGGAGAGAGACAGCTGGAGGCAGGGAGAGAGAGAGAGAGACAGCACAAGGAAGTGAGAGAAAGGGACATTGCGAGAGAGAGAGAGAGAGACAGCGCGAGGGAGAAAGAGAGCGAGACAGTGCGAGGGAGAGGGAGAGAGAGAGACATCGTGTGAGAGAGAGAGAGAGAGACAGCATGAGGGACGGAGAGAGAAAAAGAGAGTGCGAGGGAGAGAGTGTGACAGCATGAGGGGCAGAGAGAGAGAGAGACAGCGTGAGGGAGAGAGAGGGAGACAGCGCGGGGAGGCAGAGAGACAGTGTGAAGGGGAGAGAGAGAGAGAGATAGAGAGAGAGACAGCATGAGGGAGAGAGGGAGACACTGCGGGGGAGAGAGAGAGACACCGCGAGGGAGAGAGAGACAGCACAAAGTAGAGAGAGAGACAGCATGAGGGAGAGAGAGAGAGACAGCTGGGGGAGGGAGAGAGAGAGAGAGACAGCGCAAGAGAGAGAGAGTGTGAGAGAGAGACAGCGAAGGGGAGAGAGAGAGAGAATGAGACAGCGTGAGGCAGAGGGAGAGAGAGAGAGACAGCGTGAGGGAGAGAGAGAGAGACAGCGTGTGGGGGGAGAGAGACAGCGTGAGGGAGAGAGGGAGAGAGAGACAGCATGAGGGAGAGAGAGATACAGCGCAAGGGAAAGAGACAGCGTGAGGGAGAGAGAGAGAGACAGCTGGGGGAGGGAGAGGGAGAGAGAGAGACAGTGTGAGGCAGAGGGAGAGAGAGAGAGACAGCGTGAGGGAGAGAGAGAGAGGCAGCGTGTGGGGGAGAGAGACAGCGTGAGGGAGAGAGGGAGAGACAGCGTGAGGGAGAGAGAGAGAGAGACAGCGTGTGGGGGAGAGAGACAGCGTGAGGTAGAGAGGGAGAGAGAGACAGCATGAGGGAGAGAGAGATACAGCGCAAGGGAAAGAGACAGCGTGAGGGAGAGAGAGAGAGAGAGACATCATGAGGGACGGAGAGAGAAAAAGAGACCGTGCGAGGGAGAGAGGGTGACAGCATGAAGGGCAGAGAGGGAGACAGCGCCGGGGAGAGAGACAGTGCGAGGGGGAGAGACAGAGAGAGAGAGAGACAGCATGAAGTAGAGAGAGAGACAGCATGAGGGAGAGAGAGAGAGAGACAGCTGGGGGAGGGAGAGATAGAGGGAGAGAGAGCACGAGGGAGAGAGAGTGTGAGAGAGAGACAGCACAGGGGAGAGGGAGAGAGAGCCAGACAGCGCGAGGGAGAGGGAGAGACAGAGACAGCGTGTGGGAGAGACAGAGACAACATGAGGGGAGAGAGAGACAGCATGAGGGAGAGAGAGAGAGAAAGAGAGACAGCATGAGGGAGAGAGAGAGACTGTTCGAGGGAGTGAGACAGCACGAGGAAGAGAGGGATAGAGAGACAGTGCGAGGGAGAGAGAGAGAGAGAGAGTGCATGAGGTGGAGAGATAGAGAGAGAGAGACAGAGAGAGTAAGACAGCATGAGGTAGAGGGAGAGAGAGAGACAATGTGAAGGAGAGAGAGGGAGACAGCGCGAGCAGGATAGAGAGACAGCACGAGGGAATGAGAGAGAGAGAGAGAGACAGCGTGAGGGAGAGAGAGAGACAGCGTGAAGTAGAGTGAGAGACAGCATGAGGGAGAGAGAGAGACAGCTAGGGGAGAGAGAGATAGAGGGAGAGAGAGCGCAACGGAGAGAGAGAGTGAGAGAGAGACAGCACAGGGGAGAGGGAGAGAGAGACAGACTGCGCAAGGGAGAGGGAGCGAGAGAGACAGCGTGTGGGAGAGAGAGAGAGACAACATGAGGGGAGAGAGAGACAGCATGAGGGAAAGAGAGAGGGAGAGACAGCATGAGGGAGAGAGAGATACTGTGCGAGGGAGTGAGACAGCACGAGGAAGAGAGGGATAGAGAGAGAGACAGTGCGATGGAGAGAGAGAGAGAGAGAGTGCATGAGGGGGAGAGATAGAGAGAGGGAGACAGCGTGAGGGAGAGAGAGAGAGACAACATGAGGGGGGAGAGAGACAGAATGAGGGAGAGAGAGAGAGAGAGAGAAACAGCATGAGGGAGAGAGAGAGACTTTGCGAGGGAGTGAGACAGCACGAGGAAGAGAGGGATAGAGAGAGAGACAGTGCGACGGAGAGAGAGAGAGAGAGTGCATGAGGGGGAGAGATAGAGAGAGAGAGACAGCGGGTGGGAGAGAGAGAGAGACAACATGAGGGGAGGCAGAGACAGCATGAGGGAGAGAGAGAGAGAGAGACAGCATGAGGGAGAGAGAGAGACTGTGCGAGGGAGTGAGACAGCACGAGGAAGATAGGGATAGAGAGAGTGACAGTGCGACGGAGAGAGAGAGAGAGAGTGCATGAGGGGGGGAGATAGAGAGAGAGAGACAGAGAGAGAGACAGCGTGAGGGAGAGGGAGAGATAGAGACAGCGTGAAGGAGAGATAGGGAGACAGCATGAGGAGGAGAGAGAGACAGCGCGAGGGAGAGAGAGAGAGAGAGAGACAGCGCGAGGGAGAGAGAGAGACAGCATGAAGTAGAGAGAGAGAAAGCGCGAGGGAGAAAGAGAGGTAGAGACAGCTGGGGGAGGGGGAGAGAGAGAGAGAGAAGCACAGCGTGAAGGAGAGAGAGTGTGAGAGAGAGACAGCGCCGGGGAGAGAGAGAGAGAGACAGCTCGAGGGAGGGGGAGTGTGAGAGACCGTGAGGGAGAGAGAGAGAGAGAAAGCGTGAGGGGGAGAGAGAGACAGTGCGAGGGAGAGAGAGACAGCATGAGGAAGAGAGGGAGAAAGAGAGAGAAAGAGACAGTGCTAGGGTGAGGGAGAGAGAGAGACAGTATGAGGGAGAGAGAGAGAGAGACAGCGTGAGGGGAGAGAGAGACACAACGTGAAGGAGAGAGAGAGAGACAGCATGAGGGTGAGAAGAGAGCGAGAGAGAGTCAGTATGAGAGGGAGGGAGAGAGAAAGACAGAGTGAGGGAGAGAGAGAGACAGTGCGGGGAGAGAGAGAGACAGCACGAGGGAGAGAGAGACAGCATGAGAAAGAGAGGGAGAGTGAGAGACAGCGTGAGGGAGAGAGAGGGAGAGACAGCATGAGGGACAGAGAGAGAAAAAGAGACAGTGCGAGAGAGAGAGGGAGAGACAGCATGAGGGGGAGAGACAGAGAGACAGAGAGTCAGCATGAGGGAGAGGGAGAGAGAGAGAGACATCGTGAGGGAGAGAGAGAGAGACAGCGTGTGGGGGAGAGAGACAGCGTGAGGGAGAGAGAGTGTGAGAGAGAGACAGCGCAGGGGAGAGAGAGAGAATGAAATAGCGTGAGGCAGACGGAGAGAGAGAGAGACAGCGTGAGGGAGAGAGAGAGAGACAGCGTGTGGGGGAGAGAGACAGCATGAGGGAGAGAGAGATACAGCATGAGGGAGAGAGACAGCGTGAGGGAGAGAGAGCGAGAGACAGCATGAGGGACGGAGAGAGAGAGAGACAGCTGCGGGAGGGAGAGAGAGAGAGAGAGAGACAGCGCAAGGGAGAAAGAGTGTGAGAGAGAGACAATGCAGGGGATAGAGACAGAGAGAGAGAGAGAGAGACAGCATGAGGGAGCGAGAGAGAGAGAGACAGCATGAGGGACGGAGACAGAAAAAGAGACAGCATGAAGGAGATAGAAAGACAATGCGGGGCAGAGAGAGAGCGTGAGGGAGAGAGAGAGAGTCAGTGTGAGGGAGGAGGAGAGAGAGAGATAGCGTGAGGGAGAGAGAGGGAGACAGCGTGAGTGAGAGATAGTGACAGCGCGAGGGAGAGAGAGTGAGAGCGTTAGTGAGAGAGAGAGACAGTGCGTGGAGAGAGAGAGATAGCGCGAGGGAGAGAGTTACAGCATGAAGTAGACAGAGAGACAGCACGAGGGAGAGAGAGAGAGACAGCTGTGGGAGGGAGAGAGAGAGAGAGAGAGAGACAGCGCGAGGGAGAGAATATTGTGAGAGAGAGACCGCTCAAGGGAGAGAGAGAGAGAGAGACAGAGCGAGGGAGAGGGAGAAAGAGAGACAGTGTGAGGGAGAGGGAGAGAGACAGCGTGTGGGGGAGATAGACAGCGTGAGGGAGAGAGAGAGAGACAGCATGAGGGAGAGAGGCAGACAGAACGGGGAGAGAGATAGACAGCGCAAGGGAGAGAGAGACAGCACCAAGTAGAGAAAGAGACAGCATGAGGGAGAGAGGGAGAGAGACAGCTGGAGGCAGGGAGAGAGAGAGAGAGACAGCACAAGGAAGTGAGAGAAAGGGACATTGCGAGAGAGAGAGAGAGACAGAGCGCGAGGGAGAAAGAGAGTGAGACAGCGCGAGGGAGAGGGAGAGGGAGAGGGAGAGGCATCGGGAGAGAGAGAGAGACAGCATGTGGGGGAGAGAGACAGCATGAGGGAGAGAGAGAGAGAGAGACAGCATGAGGGAGAGAGGCAGACAGAGCCCGGAGAGAGATAGACAGCGCAAGGGAGAGAGAGACAGCACCAAGTAGACAGAGAGACAGCATGAGGGAGAGAGGGAGAGAGACAGCTGGAGGCAGGGAGAGAGAGAGAGAGACAGCACAAGGAAGTGAGAGAAAGGGACATTGCGAGAGATGGAGAGAGAGAGACAGCGCGAGGGAGAAAGAGAGCGAGACAGTGCGAGGGAGAGGGAGAGAGAGAGACATCGTGTGAGAGAGAGAGAGAGAGACAGCATGAGGGACGGAGAGAGAAAAAGAGAGTGCGAGGGAGAGAGTGTGACAGCATGAGGGGCAGAGAGAGAGAGAGACAGCGTGAGGGAGAGAGAGGGAGACAGCGCGGGGAGGCAGAGAGACAGTGTGAAGGGGAGAGAGAGAGAGAGATAGAGAGAGAGACAGCATGCGGGAGAGAGGGAGACACTGCGGGGGAGAGAGAGAGACACCGCGAGGGAGAGAGAGACAGCACAAAGTAGAGAGAGAGACAGCATGAGGGAGAGAGAGAGAGACAGCTGGGGGAGGGAGAGAGAGAGAGAGACAGCGCAAGAGAGAGAGAGTGTGAGAGAGAGACAGCGAAGGGGAGAGAGAGAGAGAATGAGACAGCGTGAGGCAGAGGGAGAGAGAGAGAGACAGCGTGAGGGAGAGAGAGAGAGACAGCGTGTGGGGGAGAGAGACAGCGTGAGGGAGAGAGGGAGAGAGAGACAGCATGAGGGAGAGAGAGAGAGACAGCTGGGGGAGGGAGAGGGAGAGAGAGAGACAGTGTGAGGCAGAGGGAGAGAGAGAGAGACAGCGTGTGGGGGAGAGAGACAGCGTGAGGGAGAGAGGGAGAGACAGCGTGAGGGAGAGAGAGAGAGAGACAGCGTGTGGGGGAGAGAGACAGCGTGAGGGAGAGAGGGAGAGACAGCGTGAGGGAGAGAGAGAGAGAGACAGCGTGTGGGGGAGAGAGACAGCGTGAGGTAGAGAGGGAGAGAGAGACAGCATGAGGGAGAGAGAGATACAGCGCAAGGGAAAGAGACCGTGAGGGAGAGAGAGAGAGAGAGACATCTTGAGGGACGGAGAGAGAAAAAGAGACCGTGCGAGGGAGAGAGGATGACAGCATGAAGGGCAGAGAGGGAGACAGCGCCGGGGAGAGAGACAGTGCGAGGGGGAGAGACAGAGAGAGAGAGAGACAGCATGAAGTAGAGAGAGAGACAGCATGAGGGAGAGAGAGAGAGAGACAGCTGGGGGAGGGAGAGATAGAGGGAGAGAGAGCACGAGGGAGAGAGAGTGTGAGAGAGAGACAGCACAGGGGAGAGGGAGAGAGAGCCAGACAGCGTGAGGGAGAGGGAGAGACAGAGACAGCGTGTGGGAGAGACAGAGACAACATGAGGGGAGAGAGAGACAGCATGAGGGAGAGAGAGAGAGAAAGAGAGACAGCATGAGGGAGAGAGAGAGACTGTTTGAGGGAGTGAGACAGCACGAGGAAGAGAGGGATAGAGAGACAGTGCGAGGGAGAGAGAGAGAGAGAGTGCATGAGGTGGAGAGATAGAGAGAGAGAGACAGAGAGAGTGAGACAGCATGAGGTAGAGGGAGAGAGAGAGACAATGTGAAGGAGAGAGAGGGAGACAGCGCGAGCAGGATAGAGAGACAGCACGAGGGAATGAGAGAGAGAGAGAGAGACAGCGTGAGGGAGAGAGAGAGACAGCGTGAAGTAGAGTGAGAGACAGCATGAGGGAGAGAGAGAGACAGCTGGGGGAGAGAGAGGTAGAGGGAGAGAGAGCGCGACGGAGAGAGAGAGTGAGAGAGAGACAGCGCAGGGGAGAGGGAGAGAGAGACAGACTGCGCGAGGGAGAGGGAGCGAGAGAGACAGCGTGTGGGAGAGAGAGAGAGACAACATGAGGGGAGAGAGAGACAGCATGAGGGAAAGAGAGAGGGAGAGACAGCATGAGGGAGAGAGAGATACTGTGCGAGGGAGTGAGACAGCACGAGGAAGAGAGGGATAGAGAGAGAGAGACAGTGCGACGGAGAGAGAGAGAGAGAGAGTGCATGAGGGGGAGAGATAGAGAGAGAGAGACAGCGGGTGGGAGAGAGAGAGAGAGACAGCGTGTGGGGGAGAGAGACAGCGTGAGGTAGAGAGGGAGAGAGAGACAGCATGAGGGAGAGAGAGATACAGCGCAAGGGAAAGAGACAGCGTGAGGGAGAGAGAGAGAGAGAGACATCATGAGGGACGGAGAGAGAAAAAGAGACCGTGCGAGCGAGAGAGGGTGACAGCATGAAGGGCAGAGAGGGAGACAGCGCCGGGGAGAGAGACAGTGCGAGGGGGAGAGACAGAGAGAGAGAGAGACAGCATGAAGTAGAGAGAGAGACAGCATGAGGGAGAGAGAGAGAGAGACAGCTGGGGGAGGGAGAGATAGAGGGAGAGAGAGCACGAGGGAGAGAGAGTGTGAGAGAGAGACAGCACAGGGGAGAGGGAGAGAGAGCCAGACAGCGTGAGGGAGAGGGAGAGACAGAGACAGCGTGTGGGAGAGACAGAGACAACATGAGGGGAGAGAGAGACAGCATGAGGGAGAGAGAGAGAGAAAGAGAGACAGCATGAGGGAGAGAGAGAGACTGTTTGAGGGAGTGAGACAGCACGAGGAAGAGAGGGATAGAGAGACAGTGCGAGGGAGAGAGAGAGAGAGAGTGCATGAGGTGGAGAGATAGAGAGAGAGAGACAGAGAGAGTGAGACAGCATGAGGTAGAGGGAGAGAGAGAGACAATGTGAAGGAGAGAGAGGGAGACAGCGCGAGCAGGATAGAGAGACAGCACAAGGGAATGAGAGAGAGAGAGAGAGACAGCGTGAGGGAGAGAGAGAGACAGCGTGAAGTAGAGTGAGAGACAGCATGAGGGAGAGAGAGAGACAGCTGGGGGAGAGAGAGGTAGAGGGAGAGAGAGCGCGACGGAGAGAGAGAGTGAGAGAGAGACAGCGCAGGGGAGAGGGAGAGAGAGACAGACTGCGCGAGGGAGAGGGAGCGAGAGAGACAGCGTGTGGGAGAGAGAGAGAGACAACATGAGGGGAGAGAGAGACAGCATGAGGGAAAGAGAGAGGGAGAGACAGCATGAGGGAGAGAGAGATACTGTGCGAGGGAGTGAGACAGCACGAGGAAGAGAGGGATAGAGAGAGAGAGACAGTGCGACGGAGAGAGAGAGAGAGAGAGTGCATGAGGGGGAGAGATAGAGAGAGAGAGACAGCGGGTGGGAGAGAGAGAGAGAGACAGCGTGTGGGGGAGAGAGACAGCGTGAGGTAGAGAGGGAGAGAGAGACAGCATGAGGGAGAGAGAGATACAGCGCAAGGGAAAGAGACAGCGTGAGGGAGAGAGAGAGAGAGAGACATCATGAGGGACGGAGAGAGAAAAAGAGACCGTGCGAGGGAGAGAGGGTGACAGCATGAAGGGCAGAGAGGGAGACAGCGCCGGGGAGAGAGACAGTGCGAGGGGGAGAGACAGAGAGAGAGAGAGACAGCATGAAGTAGAGAGAGAGACAGCATGAGGGAGAGAGAGAGAGAGACAGCTGGGGGAGGGAGAGATAGAGGGAGAGAGAGCACGAGGGAGAGAGAGTGTGAGAGAGAGACAGCACAGGGGAGAGGGAGAGAGAGCCAGACAGCGCGAGGGAGAGGGAGAGACAGAGACAGCGTGTGGGAGAGACAGAGACAACATGAGGGGAGAGAGAGACAGCATGAGGGAGAGAGAGAGAGAAAGAGAGACAGCATGAGGGAGAGAGAGAGACTGTTCGAGGGAGTGAGACAGCACGAGGAAGAGAGGGATAGAGAGACAGTGCGAGGGAGAGAGAGAGAGAGAGAGTGCATGAGGTGGAGAGATAGAGAGAGAGAGACAGAGAGAGTGAGACAGCATGAGGTAGAGGGAGAGAGAGAGACAATGTGAAGGAGAGAGAGGGAGACAGCGCGAGCAGGATAGAGAGACAGCACGAGGGAATGAGAGAGAGAGAGAGAGACAGCGTGAGGGAGAGAGAGAGACAGCGTGAAGTAGAGTGAGAGACAGCATGAGGGAGAGAGAGAGACAGCTAGGGGAGAGAGAGATAGAGGGAGAGAGAGCGCAACGGAGAGAGAGAGTGAGAGAGAGACAGCACAGGGGAGAGGGAGAGAGAGACAGACTGCGCAAGGGAGAGGGAGCGAGAGAGACAGCGTGTGGGAGAGAGAGAGAGACAACATGAGGGGAGAGAGAGACAGCATGAGGGAAAGAGAGAGGGAGAGACAGCATGAGGGAGAGAGAGATACTGTGCGAGGGAGTGAGACAGCACGAGGAAGAGAGGGATAGAGAGAGAGACAGTGCGATGGAGAGAGAGAGAGAGAGAGTGCATGAGGGGGAGAGATAGAGAGAGGGAGACAGCGTGAGGGAGAGAGAGAGAGACAACATGAGGGGGGAGAGAGACAGAATGAGGGAGAGAGAGAGAGAGAGAGAAACAGCATGAGGGAGAGAGAGAGACTTTGCGAGGGAGTGAGACAGCACGAGGAAGAGAGGGATAGAGAGAGAGACAGTGCGACGGAGAGAGAGAGAGAGAGTGCATGAGGGGGAGAGATAGAGAGAGAGAGACAGCGGGTGGGAGAGAGAGAGAGACAACATGAGGGGAGGCAGAGACAGCATGAGGGAGAGAGAGAGAGAGAGACAGCATGAGGGAGAGAGAGAGACTGTGCGAGGGAGTGAGACAGCACGAGGAAGATAGGGATAGAGAGAGTGACAGTGCGACGGAGAGAGAGAGAGAGAGTGCATGAGGGGGGGAGATAGAGAGAGAGAGACAGAGAGAGAGACAGCGTGAGGGAGAGGGAGAGATAGAGACAGCGTGAAGGAGAGATAGGGAGACAGCATGAGGAGGAGAGAGAGACAGCGCGAGGGAGAGAGAGAGAGAGACAGCGCGAGGGAGAGAGAGAGACAGCATGAAGTAGAGAGAGGGAAAGCGCTAGGGAGAAAGAGAGGTAGAGACAGCTGGGGGAGGCGGAGAGAGAGAGAGAGAAGCACAGCATGAAGGAGAGAGAGTGTGAGAGAGAGACAGCGCCGGGGAGAGAGAGAGAGAGACAGCTCGAGGGAGGGGGAGAGTGAGAGACCGTGAGGGAGAGAGAGAGAGAGAAAGCGTGAGGGGGAGAGAGAGACAGTGCGAGGGAGAGAGAGACAGCATGAGGAAGAGAGGGAGAAAGAGAGAAAGAGACAGTGCTAGGGTGAGGGAGAGAGAGAGACAGCATGAGGGAGAGAGAGAGAGAGACAGCGTGAGGGGGAGAGAGAGACACAACGTGAAGGAGAGAGAGAGAGACAGCATGAGGGTGAGAAGAGAGCGAGAGAGAGTCAGCATGAGAGGGAGGGAGAGAGAAAGACAGAGTGAGGGAGAGAGAGAGACAGTGCGGGGAGAGAGAGAGACAGCACGAGGGAGAGAGAGACAGCATGAGGAAGAGAGGGAGAGTGAGAGACAGCGTGAGGGAGAGAGAGGGAGAGACAGCATGAGGGATGGAGAGAGAAAAAGAGACAGTGCGAGGGAGAGAGGGAGAGACAGCATGAGGGGGAGAGACAGAGAGACAGAGAGTCAGCATGAGGGAGAGGGAGAGAGAGAGACATCGTGAGGGAGAGAGAGAGAGACAGCGTGTGGGGGAGAGAGACAGCGTGAGGGAGAGAGAGTGTGAGAGAGAGACAGCGCAGGGGAGAGAGAGAGAGAATGAAACAGCGTGAGGCAGACGGAGAGAGAGAGAGACAGCGTGAGGGAGAGAGAGAGAGACAGCGTGTGGGGGAGAGAGACAGCATGAGGGAGAGAGAGATACAGCATGAGGGAGAGAGACAGCGTGAGGGAGAGAGAGCGAGAGACAGCATGAGGGACGGAGAGAGAGAGAGACAGCTGCGGGAGGGAGAGAGAGAGAGAGAGAGACAGCGCAAGGGAGAAAGAGTGTGAGAGAGAGACAATGCAGGGGATAGAGACAGAGAGAGAGAGAGACAGCATGAGGGAGCGAGAGAGAGAGAGACAGCATGAGGGACGGAGACAGAAAAAGAGACAGCATGAAGGAGATAGAAAGACAATGCGGGGCAGAGAGAGAGCGTGAGGGAGAGAGAGAGAGTCAGTGTGAGGGAGGAGGAGAGAGAGAGATAGCGTGAGGGAGAGAGAGGGAGACAGCGTGAGTGAGAGATAGTGACAGCGCGAGGGAGAGAGAGAGAGAGCGTTAGTGAGAGAGAGAGACAGTGCGTGGAGAGAGAGAGATAGCGCGAGGGAGAGAGTTACAGCATGAAGTAGACAGAGAGACAGCACGAGGGAGAGAGAGAGAGACAGCTGTGGGAGGGAGAGAGAGAGAGAGAGAGAGACAGCGCGAGGGAGAGAATATTGTGAGAGAGAGACCGCTCAAGGGAGAGAGAGAGAGAGAGACAGAGCGAGGGAGAGGGAGAGAGAGAGACAGTGTGAGGGAGAGGGAGAGAGACAGCGTGTGGGGGAGATAGACAGCGTGAGGGAGAGAGAGAGAGACAGCATGAGGGAGAGAGGCAGACAGAGCGGGGAGAGAGATAGACAGCGCAAGGGAGAGAGAGACAGCACCAAGTAGAGAAAGAGACAGCATGAGGGAGAGAGGGAGAGAGACAGCTGGAGGCAGGGAGAGAGAGAGAGAGACAGCACAAGGAAGTGAGAGAAAGGGACATTGCGAGAGAGAGAGAGAGACAGAGCGCGAGGGAGAAAGAGAGTGAGACAGCGCGAGGGAGAGGGAGAGGGAGAGGGAGAGGCATCGGGAGAGAGAGAGAGACAGCATGTGGGGGAGAGAGACAGCATGAGGGAGAGAGAGAGAGAGAGACAGCATGAGGGAGAGAGGCAGACAGAGCCCGGAGAGAGATAGACAGCGCAAGGGAGAGAGAGACAGCACCAAGTAGACGGAGAGACAGCATGAGGGAGAGAGGGAGAGAGACAGCTGGAGGCAGGGAGAGAGAGAGAGAGACAGCACAAGGAAGTGAGAGAAAGGGACATTGCGAGAGAGAGAGAGACAGCGCGAGGGAGAAAGAGAGCGAGACAGTGCGAGGGAGAGGGAGAGAGAGAGACATCGTGTGAGAGAGAGAGAGAGAGACAGCATGAGGGACGGAGAGAGAAAAAGAGAGTGCGAGGGAGAGAGTGTGACAGCATGAGGGGCAGAGAGAGAGAGAGACAGCGTGAGGGAGAGAGAGGGAGACAGCGCGGGGAGGCAGAGAGACAGTGTGAAGGGGAGAGAGAGAGAGAGATAGAGAGAGAGACAGCATGCGGGAGAGAGGGAGACACTGCGGGGGAGAGAGAGAGACACCGCGAGGGAGAGAGAGACAGCACAAAGTAGAGAGAGAGACAGCATGAGGGAGAGAGAGAGAGACAGCTGGGGGAGGGAGAGAGAGAGAGAGACAGCGCAAGAGAGACAGAGTGTGAGAGAGAGACAGCGAAGGGGAGAGAGAGAGAGAATGAGACAGCGTGAGGCAGAGGGAGAGAGAGAGAGACAGCGTGAGGGAGAGAGAGAGAGACAGCATGTGGGGGAGAGAGACAGCGTGAGGGACAGAGGGAGAGAGAGACAGCATGAGGGAGAGAGAGATACAGCGCAAGGGAAAGAGACAGCGTGAGGGAGAGAGAGAGAGACAGCTGGGGGAGGGAGAGGGAGAGAGAGAGACAGTGTGAGGCAGAGGGAGAGAGAGAGAGACAGCGTGAGGGAGAGAGAGAGAGGCAGCGTGTGGGGGAGAGAGACAGCGTGAGGGAGAGAGGGAGAGACAGCGTGAGGGAGAGAGAGAGAGAGACAGCGTGTGGGGGAGAGAGACAGCGTGAGGTAGAGAGGGAGAGAGAGACAGCATGAGGGAGAGAGAGATACAGCGCAAGGGAAAGAGACAGCGTGAGGGAGAGAGAGAGAGAGAGACATCATGAGGGACGGAGAGAGAAAAAGAGACCGTGCGAGGGAGAGAGGGTGACAGCATGAAGGGCAGAGAGGGAGACAGCGCCGGGGAGAGAGACAGTGCGAGGGGGAGAGACAGAGAGAGAGAGAGACAGCATGAAGTAGAGAGAGAGACAGCATGAGGGAGAGAGAGAGAGAGACAGCTGGGGGAGGGAGAGACAGAGGGAGAGAGAGCACGAGGGAGAGAGAGTGTGAGAGAGAGAGACAGCACAGGGGAGAGGGAGAGAGAGCCAGACAGCGCGAGGGAGAGGGAGAGACAGAGACAGCGTGTGGGAGAGACAGAGACAACATGAGGGGAGAGAGAGACAGCATGAGGGAGAGAGAGAGAGAAAGAGAGACAGCATGAGGGAGAGAGAGAGACTGTTCGAGGGAGTGAGACAGCACGAGGAAGAGAGGGATAGAGAGACAGTGCGAGGGAGAGAGAGAGAGAGAGAGTGCATGAGGTGGAGAGATAGAGAGAGAGAGACAGAGAGAGTGAGACAGCATGAGGTAGAGGGAGAGAGAGAGACAATGTGAAGGAGAGAGAGGGAGACAGCGCGAGCAGGATAGAGAGACAGCACGAGGGAATGAGAGAGAGAGAGAGAGACAGCGTGAGGGAGAGAGAGAGACAGCGTGAAGTAGAGTGAGAGACAGCATGAGGGAGAGAGAGAGACAGCTGGGGGAGAGAGAGATAGAGGGAGAGAGAGCGCGACGGAGAGAGAGAGTGAGAGAGAGACAGCGCAGGGGAGAGGGAGAGAGAGACAGACTGCGCGAGGGAGAGGGAGCGAGAGAGACAGCGTGTGGGAGAGAGAGAGAGACAACATGAGGGGAGAGAGAGATAGCATGAGGGAAAGAGAGAGGGAGAGACAGCATGAGGGAGAGAGAGATACTGTGCGAGGGAGTGAGACAGCACGAGGAAGAGAGGGATAGAGAGAGAGAGACAGTGCGACGGAGAGAGAGAGAGAGAGAGAGTGCATGAGGGGGAGAGATAGAGAGAGGGAGACAGCGTGAGGGAGAGAGAGAGAGACAACATGAGGGGGGAGAGAGACAGAATGAGGGAGAGAGAGAGAGAGAGAGAAACAGCATGAGGGAGAGAGAGAGACTTTGCGAGGGAGTGAGACAGCACGAGGAAGAGAGGGATAGAGAGAGAGACAGTGCGACAGAGAGAGAGAGAGAGAGTGCATGAGGGGGAGAGATAGAGAGAGAGAGACAGCGGGTGGGAGAGAGAGAGAGACAACATGAGGGGAGGCAGAGACAGCATGAGGGAGAGAGAGAGAGAGAGAGAGACAGCATGAGGGAGAGAGAGAGACTGTGCGAGGGAGTGAGACAGCACGAGGAAGATAGGGATAGAGACAGTGACAGTGCGACGGAGAGAGAGAGAGAGAGTGCATGAGGGGGGGAGATAGAGAGAGAGAGACAGAGAGAGAGACAGCGTGAGGGAGAGGGAGAGATAGAGACAGCGTGAAGGAGAGATAGGGAGACAGCATGAGGAGGAGAGAGAGACAGCGCGAGAGAGAGAGAGAGACAGCGCGAGGGAGAGAGAGAGACAGCATGAAGTAGAGAGAGGGAAAGCGCGAGGGAGAAAGAGAGGTAGAGACAGCTGGGGGAGGCGGAGAGAGAGAGAGAGAAGCACAGCGTGAAGGAGAGAGAGTGTGAGAGAGAGACAGCGCCGGGGAGAGAGAGAGAGAGACAGCTCGAGGGAGGGGGGAGAGTGAGAGACCGTGAGGGAGAGAGAGAGAGAGAAAGCGTGAGGGGGAGAGAGAGACAGTGCGAGGGAGAGAGAGACAGCATGAGGAAGAGAGGGAGAAAGAGAGAGAAAGAGACAGTGCTAGGGTGAGGGAGAGAGAGAGACAGCATGAGGGAGAGAGAGAGAGAGACAGCGTGAGGGGGAGAGAGAGACACAACGTGAAGGAGAGAGAGAGAGACAGCATGAGGGTGAGAAGAGAGCGAGAGAGAGTCAGCATGAGAGGGAGGGAGAGAGAAAGACAGAGTGAGGGAGAGAGAGAGACAGTGCGGGGAGAGAGAGAGACAGCACGAGGGAGAGAGAGACAGCATGAGGAAGAGAGGGAGAGTGAGAGACAGCGTGAGGGAGAGAGAGGGAGACAGCGCGAGCAGGATAGAGAGACAGCACGAGGGAATGAGAGAGAGAGAGAGAGACAGCGTGAGGGAGAGAGAGAGACAGCGTGAAGTAGAGTGAGAGACAGCATGAGGGAGAGAGAGAGACAGCTGGGGGAGAGAGAGATAGAGGGAGAGAGAGCGCGACGGAGAGAGAGAGTGAGAGAGAGACAGCGCAGGGGAGAGGGAGAGAGAGACAGACTGCGCGAGGGAGAGGGAGCGAGAGAGACAGCGTGTGGGAGAGAGAGACAACATGAGGGGAGAGAGAGACAGCATGTGGGAAAGAGAGAGGGAGAGACAGCATGAGGGAGAGAGAGATACTGTGCGAGGGAGTGAGACAGCACGAGGAAGAGAGGGATAGAGAGAGAGAGACAGTGCGACGGAGAGAGAGAGAGAGAGAGTGCATGAGGGGGAGAGATAGAGAGAGGGAGACAGCGTGAGGGAGAGAGAGAGAGACAACATGAGGGGGGAGAGAGACAGAATGAGGGAGAGAGAGAGAGAGAGAGAAACAGCATGAGGGAGAGAGAGAGACTTTGCGAGGGAGTGAGACAGCACGAGGAAGAGAGGGATAGAGAGAGAGACAGTGCGACGGAGAGAGAGAGAGAGAGTGCATGAGGGGGAGAGATAGAGAGAGAGAGACAGCGGGTGGGAGAGAGAGAGAGACAACATGAGGGGAGGCAGAGACAGCATGAGGGAGAGAGAGAGAGAGAGAGAGACAGCATGAGGGAGAGAGAGAGACTGTGCGAGGGAGTGAGACAGCACGAGGAAGATAGGGATAGAGAGAGTGACAGTGCGACGGAGAGAGAGAGAGAGAGTGCATGAGGGGGGGAGATAGAGAGAGAGAGACAGAGAGAGAGACAGCGTGAGGGAGAGGGAGAGATAGAGACAGCGTGAAGGAGAGATAGGGAGACAGCATGAGGAGGAGAGAGAGACAGTGCGAGGGAGAGAGAGAGAGAGAGAGACAGCGCGAGGGAGAGAGAGAGACAGAATGAAGTAGAGAGAGAGAAAGCGCGAGGGAGAAAGAGAGGTAGAGACAGCTGGGGGAGGGGGAGAGAGAGAGAGAGAAGCACAGCGTGAAGGAGAGAGAGTGTGAGAGAGAGACAGCGCCGGGGAGAGAGAGAGAGAGAGACAGCTCGAGGGAGGGGGAGAGTGAGAGACCGTGAGGGAGAGAGAGAGAGAGAAAGCGTGAGGGGGAGAGAGAGACAGTGCGAGGGAGAGAGAGACAGCATGAGGAAGAGAGGGAGAAAGAGAGAGAAAGAGACAGTGCTAGGGTGAGGGAGAGAGAGAGACAGTATGAGGGAGAGAGAGAGAGAGACAGCGTGAGGGGAGAGAGAGACACAACGTGAAGGAGAGAGAGAGAGACAGCATGAGGGTGAGAAGAGAGCGAGAGAGAGTCAGCATGAGAGGGAGGGAGAGAGAAAGACAGAGTGAGGGAGAGAGAGAGACAGTGTGGGGAGAGAGAGAGACAGCATGAGGAAGAGAGGGAGAGTGAGAGACAGCGTGAGGGAGAGAGAGGGAGAGACAGCATGAGGGACGGAGAGTGAAAAAGAGACAGTGCGAGGGAGAGAGGGAGAGACAGCATGAGGGGGAGAGACAGAGAGACAGAGAGTCAGCATGAGGGAGAGGGAGAGAGAGAGACATCGTGAGGGAGAGAGAGAGAGACAGCGTGTGGGGGAGAGAGACAGCGTGAGGGAGAGAGAGTGTGAGAGAGAGACAGCGCAGGGGAGAGAGAGAGAGAATGAAACTGCGTGAGGCAGACGGAGAGAGAGAGAGACAGCGTGAGGGAGAGAGAGAGAGACAGCGTGTGGGGGAGAGAGACAGCATGAGGGAGAGAGAGATACAGCATGAGGGAGAGAGACAGCGTGAGGGAGAGAGAGCGAGAGACAGCATGAGGGACGGAGAGAGAGAGACAGCTGCGGGAGGGAGAGAGAGAGAGAGAGAGACAGCGCAAGGGAGAAAGAGTGTGAGAGAGAGACAATGCAGGGGATAGAGACAGAGAGAGAGAGAGACAGCATGAGGGAGCGAGAGAGAGAGAGACAGCATGAGGGACGGAGACAGAAAAAGAGACAGCATGAAGGAGATAGAAAGACAATGCGGGGCAGAGCGAGAGCGTGAGGGAGAGAGAGAGAGTCAGTGTGAGGGAGGAGGAGAGAGAGAGATAGCGTGAGGGAGAGAGAGGGAGACAGCGTGAGTGAGAGATAGTGACAGCGCGAGGGAGAGAGAGAGAGAGCGTTAGTGAGAGAGAGAGACAGTGCGTGGAGAGAGAGAGATAGCGCGAGGGAGAGAGTGACAGCATGAAGTAGACAGAGAGACAGCACGAGGGAGAGAGAGAGAGACAGCTGTGGGAGGGAGAGAGAGAGAGAGAGAGAGACTGCGCGAGGGAGAGAATATTGTGAGAGAGAGACCGCTCAAGGGAGAGAGAGAGAGAGAGACAGAGCGAGGGAGAGGGAGAGAGAGAGACAGTGTGAGGGAGAGGGAGAGAGACAGCGTGTGGGGGAGATAGACAGCGTGAGGGAGAGAGAGAGAGACAGCATGAGGGAGAGAGGCAGACAGAGCGGGGAGAGAGATAGACAGCGCAAGGGAGAGAGAGACAGCACCAAGTAGAGAAAGAGACAGCATGAGGGAGAGAGGGAGAGAGACAGCTGGAGGCAGGGAGAGAGAGAGAGAGACAGCACAAGGAAGTGAGAGAAAGGGACATTGCGAGAGAGAGAGAGAGACAGAGCGCGAGGGAGAAAGAGAGTGAGACAGTGCGAGGGAGAGGGAGAGGGAGAGGGAGAGGCATCGGGAGAGAGAGAGAGACAGCATGTGGGGGAGAGAGACAGCATGAGGGAGAAGAGAGAGAGAGACAGCATGAGGGAGAGAGGCAGACAGAGCCCGGAGAGAGATAGACAGCGCAAGGGAGAGAGAGACAGCACCAAGTAGACGGAGAGACAGCATGAGGGAGAGAGGGAGAGAGACAGCTGGAGGCAGGGAGAGAGAGAGAGAGACAGCACAAGGAAGTGAGAGAAAGGGACATTGCGAGAGAGAGAGAGAGAGACAGCGCGAGGGAGAAAGAGAGCGAGACAGTGCGAGGGAGAGGGAGAGAGAGAGACATCGTGTGAGAGAGAGAGAGAGAGACAGCATGAGGGACGGAGAGAGAAAAAGAGAGTGCGAGGGAGAGAGTGTGACAGCATGAGGGGCAGAGAGAGAGAGAGACAGCGTGAGGGAGAGAGAGGGAGACAGCGCGGGGAGGCAGAGAGACAGTGTGAAGGGGAGAGAGAGAGAGAGATAGAGAGAGAGACAGCATGCGGGAGAGAGGGAGACACTGCGGGGGAGAGAGAGAGACACCGCGAGGGAGAGAGAGACAGCACAAAGTAGAGAGAGAGACAGCATGAGGGAGAGAGAGAGAGACAGCTGGGGGAGGGAGAGAGAGAGAGAGACAGCGCAAGAGAGAGAGAGTGTGAGAGAGAGACAGCGAAGGGGAGAGAGAGAGAGAATGAGACAGCGTGAGGCAGAGGGAGAGAGAGAGAGACAGCGTGAGGGAGAGAGAGAGAGACAGCGTGTGGGGGAGAGAGACAGCGTGAGGGAGAGAGGGAGAGAGAGACAGCATGAGGGAGAGAGAGATACAGCGCAAGGGAAAGAGACAGCGAGAGGGATAGAGAGAGAGACAGCTGGGGGAGGGAGAGGGAGAGAGAGAGACAGTGTGAGGCAGAGGGAGAGAGAGAGAGACAGTGTGAGGGAGAGAGAGAGAGGCAGCGTGTGGGGGAGAGAGACAGCGTGAGGGAGAGAGGGAGAGACAGCGTGAGGGAGAGAGAGAGAGAGACAGCGTGTGGGGGAGAGAGACAGCGTGAGGTAGAGAGGGAGAGAGAGACAGCATGAGGGAGAGAGAGATACAGCGCAAGGGAAAGAGACAGCGTGAGGGAGAGAGAGAGAGAGAGACATCATGAGGGACAGAGAGAGAAAAAGAGACCGTGCGAGGGAGAGAGGGTGACAGCATGAAGGGCAGAGAGGGAGACAGCGCCGGGGAGAGAGACAGTGCGAGGGGGAGAGACAGAGAGAGAGAGAGACAGCATGAAGTAGAGAGAGAGACAGCATGAGGGAGAGAGAGAGAGAGACAGCTGGGGGAGGGAGAGATAGAGGGAGAGAGAGCACGAGGGAGAGAGAGTGTGAGAGAGAGACAGCACAGGGGAGAGGGAGAGAGAGCCAGACAGCGTGAGGGAGAGGGAGAGACAGAGACAGCGTGTGGGAGAGACAGAGACAACATGAGGGGAGAGAGAGACAGCATGAGGGAGAGAGAGAGAGAAAGAGAGACAGCATGAGGGAGAGAGAGAGACTGTTCGAGGGAGTGAGACAGCACAAGGAAGAGAGGGATAGAGAGACAGTGCGAGGGAGAGAGAGAGAGAGAGAGTGCATGAGGTGGAGAGATAGAGAGAGAGAGACAGAGAGAGTGAGACAGCATGAGGTAGAGGGAGAGAGAGAGACAATGTGAAGGAGAGAGAGGGAGACAGCGCGAGCAGGATAGAGAGACAGCACGAGGGAATGAGAGAGAGAGAGAGAGACAGCGTGAGGGAGAGAGAGAGACAGCGTGAAGTAGAGTGAGAGACAGCATGAGGGAGAGAGAGAGACAGCTGGGGGAGAGAGAGATAGAGGGAGAGAGAGCGCGACGGAGAGAGAGAGTGAGAGAGAGACAGCGCAGGGGAGAGGGAGAGAGAGACAGACTGCGCGAGGGAGAGGGAGCGAGAGAGACAGCGTGTGGGAGAGAGAGAGAGACAACATGAGGGGAGAGAGAGACAGCATGAGGGAAAGAGAGAGGGAGAGACAGCATGAGGGAGAGAGAGATACTGTGCGAGGGAGTGAGACAGCACGAGGAAGAGAGGGATAGAGAGAGAGAGACAGTGCGACGGAGAGAGAGAGAGAGAGAGTGCATGAGGGGGAGAGATAGAGAGAGGGAGACAGCGTGAGGGAGAGAGAGAGAGACAACATGAGGGGGGAGAGAGACAGAATGAGGGAGAGAGAGAGAGAGAGAAACAGCATGAGGGAGAGAGAGAGACTTTGCGAGGGAGTGAGACAGCACGAGGAAGAGAGGGATAGAGAGAGAGACAGTGCGACGGAGAGAGAGAGAGAGAGTGCATGAGGGGGAGAGATAGAGAGAGAGAGACAGCGGGTGGGAGAGAGAGAGAGACAACATGAGGGGAGGCAGAGACAGCATGAGGGAGAGAGAGAGAGAGAGAGAGACAGCATGAGGGAGAGAGAGAGACTGTGCGAGGGAGTGAGACAGCACGAGGAAGATAGGGATAGAGAGAGTGACAGTGCGACGGAGAGAGAGAGAGAGAGTGCATGAGGGGGGGAGATAGAGAGAGAGAGACAGAGAGAGAGACAGCGTGAGGGAGAGGGAGAGATAGAGACAGCGTGAAGGAGAGATAGGGAGACAGCATGAGGAGGAGAGAGAGACAGTGCGAGGGAGAGAGAGAGAGAGAGAGACAGCGCGAGGGAGAGAGAGAGACAGCATGAAGTAGAGAGAGAGAAAGCGTGAGGGAGAAAGAGAGGTAGAGACAGCTGGGGGAGGGGGAGAGAGAGAGAGAGAGAAGCACAGCGTGAAGGAGAGAGAGTGTGAGAGAGAGACAGCGCCGGGGAGAGAGAGAGAGAGAGACAGCTCGAGGGAGGGGGAGAGTGAGAGACCGTGAGGGAGAGAGAGAGAGAGAAAGCGTGAGGGGGAGAGAGAGACAGTGCGAGGGAGAGAGAGACAGCATGAGGAAGAGAGGGAGAAAGAGAGAGAAAGAGACAGTGCTAGGGTGAGGGAGAGAGAGAGACAGTATGAGGGAGAGAGAGAGAGAGACAGCGTGAGGGGGAGAGAGAGACACAACGTGAAGGAGAGAGAGAGAGACAGCATGAGGGTGAGAAGAGAGCGAGAGAGAGTCAGCATGAGAGGGAGGGAGAGAGAAAGACAGAGTGAGGGAGAGAGAGAGACAGCATGTGGGGGAGAGAGACAGCATGAGGGAGAGAGAGAGAGAGAGACAGCATGAGGGAGAGAGGCAGACAGAGCCCGGAGAGAGATAGACAGCGCAAGGGAGAGAGAGACAGCACCAAGTAGACGGAGAGACAGCATGAGGGAGAGAGGGAGAGAGACAGCTGGAGGCAGGGAGAGAGAGAGAGAGACAGCACAAGGAAGTGAGAGAAAGGGACATTGCGAGAGAGAGAGAGAGAGACAGCGCGAGGGAGAAAGAGAGCGAGACAGTGCGAGGGAGAGGGAGAGAGAGAGACATCGTGTGAGAGAGAGAGAGAGAGACAGCATGAGGGACGGAGAGAGAAAAAGAGAGTGCGAGGGAGAGAGTGCGACAGCATGAGGGGCAGAGAGAGAGAGAGACAGCGTGAGGGAGAGAGAGGGAGACAGCGCGGGGAGGCAGAGAGACAGTGTGAAGGGGAGAGAGAGAGAGAGATAGAGAGAGAGACAGCATGCAGGAGAGAGGGAGACACTGCGGGGGAGAGAGAGAGACACCGCGAGGGAGAGAGAGACAGCACAAAGTAGAGAGAGAGACAGCATGAGGGAGAGAGGCAGACAGAGCGGGGAGAGAGATAGACAGCGCAAGGGAGAGAGAGACAGCACCAAGTAGAGAAAGAGACAGCATGAGGGAGAGAGGGAGAGAGACAGCTGGAGGCAGGGAGAGAGAGAGAGAGACAGCACAAGGAAGTGAGAGAAAGGGACATTGCGAGAGAGAGAGAGAGACAGAGCGCGAGGGAGAAAGAGAGTGAGACAGCGCGAGGGAGAGGGAGAGGGAGAGGCATCGGGAAAGAGAGAGAGAGACAGCATGTGGGGGAGAGAGACAGCATGAGGGAGAGAGAGAGAGAGAGACAGCATGAGGGAGAGAGGCAGACAGAGCCCGGAGAGAGATAGACAGCGCAAGGGAGAGAGAGACAGCACCAAGTAGACAGAGAGACAGCATGAGGGAGAGAGGGAGAGAGACAGCTGGAGGCAGGGAGAGAGAGAGAGAGACAGCACAAGGAAGTGAGAGAAAGGGACATTGCGAGAGAGTGAGAGAGAGACAGCGCGAGGGAGAAAGAGAGCGAGACAGTGCGAGGGAGAGGGAGAGAGAGAGACATCGTGTGAGAGAGAGAGAGAGAGACAGCATGAGGGACGGAGAGAGAAAAAGAGAGTGCGAGGGAGAGAGTGTGACAGCATGAGGGGCAGAGAGAGAGAGAGACAGCGTGAGGGAGAGAGAGGGAGACAGCGCGGGGAGGCAGAGAGACAGTGTGAAGGGGAGAGAGAGAGAGAGATAGAGAGAGAGACAGCATGCGGGAGAGAGGGAGACACTGCAGGGGAGAGAGAGAGACACCGCGAGGGAGAGAGAGACAGCACAAAGTAGAGAGAGAGACAGCATGAGGGAGAGAGAGAGAGACAGCTGGGGGAGGGAGAGAGAGAGAGAGACAGCGCAAGAGAGAGAGAGTGTGAGAGAGAGACAGCGAAGGGGAGAGAGAGAGAGAATGAGACAGCGTGTGGGGGGAGAGAGACAGCATGAGGGAGAGAGAGATACAGCATGAGGGAGAGAGACAGCGTGAGGGAGAGTGAGCGAGAGACAGCATGAGGGACGGAGAGAGAGAGAGACAGCTGCGGGAGGGAGAGAGAGAGAGAGAGAGACAGCGCAAGGGAGAAAGAGTGTGAGAGAGAGACAATGCAGGGGATAGAGACAGAGAGAGAGAGAGACAGCATGAGGGAGCGAGAGAGAGAGAGACAGCATGAGGGACGGAGACAGAAAAAGAGACAGCATGAAGGAGATAGAAAGACAATGCGGGGCAGAGAGAGAGCGTGAGGGAGAGAGAGAGAGTCAGTGTGAGGGAGGAGGAGAGAGAGAGATAGCGTGAGGGAGAGAGAGGGAGACAGCGTGAGTGAGAGATAGTGACAGCGCGAGGGAGAGAGAGAGAGAGCGTTAGTGAGAGAGAGAGACAGTGCGTGGAGAGAGAGATAGCGCGAGGGAGAGAGTTACAGCATGAAGTAGACAGAGAGACAGCACGAGGGAGAGAGAGAGAGACAGCTGTGGGAGGGAGAGAGAGAGAGAGAGAGAGACAGCGCGAGGGAGAGAATATTGTGAGAGAGAGACCGCTCAGGGGAGAGAGAGAGAGAGAGACAGAGCGAGGGAGAGGGAGAGAGAGAGACAGCGTGAGGGAGAGGGAGAGAGACAGCGTGTGGGGGAGATAGACAGCGTGAGGGAGAGAGAGAGAGACAGCATGAGGGAGAGAGGCAGACAGAGCGGGGAGAGAGATAGACAGCGCAAGGGAGAGAGAGACAGCACCAAGTAGAGAGACAGCTGTGGGAGGGAGGGAGAGAGAGAGAGAGAGACAGCTCGAGGGAGGGGGAGAGTGAGAGACCGTGAGGGAGAGAGAGAGAGAGAAAGCGTGAGGGGGAGAGAGAGACAGTGCGAGGGAGAGAGAGACAGCATGAGGAAGAGAGGGAGAAAGAGAGAGAAAGAGACAGTGCTAGGGTGAGGGAGAGAGAGAGAGACAGCATGAGGGAGAGAGAGAGAGTGACAGCGTGAGGGGGAGAGAGAGACACAACGTGAAGGAGAGAGAGAGAGACAGCATGAGGGTGAGAAGAGAGCGAGAGAGAGTCAGCATGAGAGGGAGGGAGAGAGAAAGACAGAGTGAGGGAGAGAGAGAGACAGTGCGGGGAGAGAGAGAGACAGCACGAGGGAGAGAGAGACAGCATGAGGAAGAGAGGGAGAGTGAGAGACAGCATGAGGGAGAGAGCGGGAGAGACAGCATGAGGGACGGAGAGAGAAAAAGAGACAGTGCGAGGGAGAGAGGGAGAGACAGCACGAGGGAGAGAGAGAGAGACAGCTGTGGGAGGGAGAGAGAGAGAGAGACAGCGTGAGGGAGAGAATATTGTGAGAGAGAGACCGCTCAAGGGTGAGAGAGAGAGAGAGACAGAGCGAGGGAGAGAGAGAGAGAGAGACAGTGTGAGGGAGAGGGAGAGAGACAGCGTGTGGGGGAGATAGACAGCGTGAGGGAGAGAGAGAGAGACAGCATGAGGGAGAGAGGCAGACAGAGCGGGGAGAGAGATAGACAGCGCAAGGGAGAGAGAGACAGCACCAAGTAGAGAAAGAGACAGCATGAGGGAGAGAGGGAGAGAGACAGCTGGAGGCAGGGAGAGAGAGAGAGAGACAGCACAAGGAAGTGAGAGAAAGGGACATTGCGAGAGAGAGAGAGAGAGACAGAGCGCGAGGGAGAAAGAGAGTGAGACAGCGCGAGGGAGAGGGAGAGGGAGAGGGAGAGGCATCGGGAGAGAGAGAGAGACAGCATGTGGGGGAGAGAGACAGCATGAGGGAGAGAGAGAGAGAGAGACAGCATGAGGGAGAGAGGCAGACAGAGCCCGGAGAGAGATAGACAGCGCAAGGGAGAGAGAGACAGCACCAAGTAGACGGAGAGACAGCATGAGGGAGAGAGGGAGAGAGACAGCTGGAGGCAGGGAGAGAGAGAGAGAGACAGCACAAGGAAGTGAGAGAAAGGGACATTGCGAGAGAGAGAGAGAGAGACAGCGCGAGGGAGAAAGAGAGCGAGACAGTGCAAGGGAGAGGGAGAGAGAGAGACATCGTGTGAGAGAGAGAGAGAGAGACAGCATGAGGGACGGAGAGAGAAAAAGAGAGTGCGAGGGAGAGAGTGCGACAGCATGAGGGGCAGAGAGAGAGAGAGACAGCGTGAGGGAGAGAGAGGGAGACAGCGCGGGGAGGCAGAGAGACAGTGTGAAGGGGAGAGAGAGAGAGAGATAGAGAGAGAGACAGCATGCAGGAGAGAGGGAGACACTGCGGGGGAGAGAGAGAGACACCGCGAGGGAGAGAGAGACAGCACAAAGTAGAGAGAGAGACAGCTTGAGGGAGAGAGGCAGACAGAGCGGGGAGAGAGATAGACAGCGCAAGGGAGAGAGAGACAGCACCAAGTAGAGAAAGAGACAGCATGAGGGAGAGAGGGAGAGAGACAGCTGGAGGCAGGGAGAGAGAGAGAGAGACAGCACAAGGAAGTGAGAGAAAGGGACATTGCGAGAGAGAGAGAGAGACAGAGCGCGAGGGAGAAAGAGAGTGAGACAGCGCGAGGGAGAGGGAGAGGGAGAGGGAGAGGCATCGGGAGAGAGAGAGAGACAGCATGTGGGGGAGAGAGACAGCATGAGGGAGAGAGAGAGAGAGAGACAGCATGAGGGAGAGAGGCAGACAGAGCCCGGAGAGAGATAGACAGCGCAAGGGAGAGAGAGACAGCACCAAGTAGACAGAGAGACAGCATGAGGGAGAGAGGGAGAGAGACAGCTGGAGGCAGGGAGAGAGAGAGAGAGACAGCACAAGGAAGTGAGAGAAAGGGACATTGCGAGAGAGTGAGAGAGAGACAGCGCGAGGGAGAAAGAGAGCGAGACAGTGCGAGGGAGAGGGAGAGAGAGAGACATCGTGTGAGAGAGAGAGAGAGAGACAGCATGAGGGACGGAGAGAGAAAAAGAGAGTGCGAGGGAGAGAGTGTGACAGCATGAGGGGCAGAGAGAGAGAGAGACAGCGTGAGGGAGAGAGAGGGAGACAGCGCGGGGAGGCAGAGAGACAGTGTGAAGGGGAGAGAGAGAGAGAGATAGAGAGAGAGACAGCATGCGGGAGAGAGGGAGACACTGCGGGGGAGAGAGAGAGACACCGCGAGGGAGAGAGAGACAGCACAAAGTAGAGAGAGAGACAGCATGAGGGAGAGAGAGAGAGACAGCTGGGGGAGGGAGAGAGAGAGAGAGACAGCGCAAGAGAGAGAGAGTGTGAGAGAGAGACAGCGAAGGGGAGAGAGAGAGAGAATGAGACAGCGTGTGGGGGAGAGAGACAGCATGAGGGAGAGAGAGATACAGCATGAGGGAGAGAGACAGCGTGAGGGAGAGAGAGCGAGAGACAGCATGAGGGACGGAGAGAGAGAGACAGCTGCGGGAGGGAGAGAGAGAGAGAGAGAGACAGCGCAAGGGAGAAAGAGTGTGAGAGAGAGACAATGCAGGGGATAGAGACAGAGAGAGAGAGAGACAGCATGAGGGAGCGAGAGAGAGAGAGACAGCATGAGGGACGGAGACAGAAAAAGAGACAGCATGAAGGAGATAGAAAGACAATGCGGGGCAGAGAGAGAGCGTGAGGGAGAGAGAGAGAGTCAGTGTGAGGGAGGAGGAGAGAGAGAGATAGCGTGAGGGAGAGAGAGGGAGACAGCGTGAGTGAGAGATAGTGACAGCGCGAGGGAGAGAGAGAGAGAGCGTTAGTGAGAGAGAGAGACAGTGCGTGGAGAGAGCGATAGCGCGAGGGAGAGAGTTACAGCATGAAGTAGACAGAGAGACAGCACGAGGGAGAGAGAGAGAGACAGCTGTGGGAGGGAGAGAGAGAGAGAGAGAGAGACAGCGCGAGGGAGAGAATATTGTGAGAGAGAGACCGCTCAGGGGAGAGAGAGAGAGAGAGACAGAGCGAGGGAGAGGGAGAGAGAGAGACAGTGTGAGGGAGAGGGAGAGAGACAGCGTGTGGGGGAGATAGACAGCGTGAGGGAGAGAGAGAGAGACAGCATGAGGGAGAGAGGCAGACAGAGCGGGGAGAGAGATAGACAGCGCAAGGGAGAGAGAGACAGCACCAAGTAGAGAGAGAGACAGCTGTGGGAGGGAGGGAGAGAGAGAGAGAGAGACAGCTCGAGGGAGGGGGGAGAGTGAGAGACCGTGAGGGAGAGAGAGAGAGAGGAAAGCGTGAGGGGGAGAGAGAGACAGTGCGAGGGAGAGAGAGACAGCATGAGGAAGAGAGGGAGGAAAGAGAGAGAAAGAGACAGTGCTAGGGTGAGGGAGAGAGAGAGAGACAGCATGAGGGAGAGAGAGAGAGTGGACAGCGTGAGGGGGAGAGAGAGACACAACGTGAAGGAGAGAGAGAGAGACAGCATGAGGGTGAGAAGAGAGCGAGAGAGAGTCAGCATGAGAGGGAGGGAGAGAGAAAGACAGAGTGAGGGAGAGAGAGAGACAGTGCGGGGAGAGAGAGAGACAGCACGAGGGAGAGAGAGACAGCATGAGGAAGAGAGGGAGAGTGAGAGACAGCATGAGGGAGAGAGCGGGAGAGACAGCATGAGGGACGGAGAGAGAAAAAGAGACAGTGCGAGGGAGAGAGGGAGAGACAGCATGAGGGGGAGAGACAGAGAGTCAGCATGAGGGAGAGGGAGAGAGAGAGACATCGTGAGGGAGAGAGAGAGAGACAGCGTGTGGGGGAGAGAGACAGCGTGAGGGAGAGAGAGTGTGAGAGAGAGACAGCGCAGGGGAGAGAGAGAGAGAATGAAAACAGCGTGAGGCAGACGGAGAGAGAGAGAGACAGCGTGAGGGAGAGAGAGAGAGACAGCGTGTGGGGGAGAGAGACAGCATGAGGGAGAGAGAGATACAGCATGAGGGAGAGAGACAGCGTGAGGGAGAGAGAGCGAGAGACAGCATGAGGGACGGAGAGAGAGAGAGACAGCTGCGGGAGGGAGAAAGAGAGAGAGAGAGACAGCGCAAGGGAGAAAGAGTGTGAGAGAGAGACAATGCAGGGGATAGAGACAGAGAGAGAGAGAGACAGCATGAGGGAGCGAGAGAGAGAGAGACAGCATGAGGGACGGAGACAGAAAAAGAGACAGCATGAAGGAGATAGAAAGACAATGCGGGGCAGAGAGAGAGCGTGAGGGAGAGAGAGGGAGACAGCGTGAGTGAGAGATAGTGACAGCGCGAGGGAGAGAGAGAGAGCGTTAGTGAGAGAGAGAGACAGTGCGTGGAGAGAGAGAGATATCGCGAGGGAGAGAGTTACAGCATGAAGTAGACAGAGAGACAGCACGAGGGAGAGAGAGAGAGACAGCTGTGGGAGGGAGAGAGAGAGAGAGAGAGAGACAGCGTGAGGGAGAGAATATTGTGAGAGAGAGACCGCTCAAGGGAGAGAGAGAGAGAGAGACAGAGCGAGGGAGAGGGAGAGAGAGAGACAGTGTGAGGGAGAGGGAGAGAGAGAGACAGAGCGAGGGAGAGGGAGAGAGAGAGACAGTGTGAGGGAGAGGGAGAGAGACAGCGTGTGGGGGAGATAGACAGCGTGAGGGAGAGAGAGAGAGACAGCATGAGGGAGAGAGGCAGACAGAGCGGGGAGAGAGATAGACAGCGCAAGGGAGAGAGAGACAGCACCAAGTAGAGAAAGAGACAGCATGAGGGAGAGAGGGAGAGAGACAGCTGGAGGCAGGGAGAGAGAGAGAGAGACAGCACAAGGAAGTGAGAGAAAGGGACATTGCGAGAGAGAGAGAGAGACAGAGCGCGAGGGAGAAAGAGAGTGAGACAGCGCGAGGGAGAGGGAGAGGGAGAGGGAGAGGCATCGGGAGAGAGAGAGAGACAGCATGTGGGGGAGAGAGACAGCATGAGGGAGAGAGAGAGAGAGAGACAGCATGAGGGAGAGAGGCAGACAGAGCCCGGAGAGAGATAGATAGCGCAAGGGAGAGAGAGACAGCACCAAGTAGACGGAGAGACAGCATGAGGGAGAGAGGGAGAGAGACAGCTGGAGGCAGGGAGAGAGAGAGAGAGACAGCACAAGGAAGTGAGAGAAAGGGACATTGCGAGAGAGAGAGTGAGAGACAGCGCGAGGGAGAAAGAGAGCGAGACAGTGCGAGGGAGAGGGAGAGAGAGAGACATCGTGTGAGAGAGAGAGAGAGAGACAGCATGAGGGACGGAGAGAGAAAAAGAGAGTGCGAGGGAGAGAGTGTGACAGCATGAGGGGCAGAGAGAGAGAGAGACAGCGTGAGGGAGAGAGAGGGAGACAGCGCGGGGAGGCAGAGAGACAGTGTGAAGGGGAGAGAGAGAGAGAGATAGAGAGAGAGACAGCATGCGGGAGAGAGGGAGACACTGCGGGGGAGAGAGAGAGACACCGCGAGGGAGAGAGAGACAGCACAAAGTAGAGAGAGAGACAGCATGAGGGAGAGAGAGAGAGACAGCTGGGGGAGGGAGAGAGAGAGAGAGACAGCGCAAGAGAGAGAGAGTGTGAGAGAGAGACAGCGAAGGGGAGAGAGAGAGAGAATGAGACAGCGTGAGGCAGAGGGAGAGAGAGAGAGACAGCGTGAGGGAGAGACAGAGAGACAGCGTGTGGGGGAGAGAGACAGCGTGAGGGAGAGAGGGAGAGAGAGACAGCATGAGGGAGAGAGAGATACAGCGCAAGGGAAAGAGACAGCGTGAGGGAGAGAGAGAGAGACAGCTGGGGGAGGGAGAGGGAGAGAGAGAGACAGTGTGAGGCAGAGGGAGAGAGAGAGAGACAGCGTGAGGGAGAGAGAGAGAGGCAGCGTGTGGGGGAGAGAGACAGCGTGAGGGAGAGAGGGAGAGAGAGACAGCATGAGGGAGAGAGAGATACAGCGCAAGGGAAAGAGACAGCGTGAGGGAGAGAGAGAGAGACAGCTGGGGGAGGGAGAGGGAGAGAGAGAGACAGTGTGAGGCAGAGGGAGAGAGAGAGAGACAGCGTGAGGGAGAGAGAGAGAGGCAGCGTGTGGGGGAGAGAGACAGCATGAGGGAGAGAGGGAGAGACAGCGTGAGGGAGAGAGAGAGAGAGACAGCGTGTGGGGGAGAGAGACAGCGTGAGGTAGAGAGGGAGAGAGAGACAGCATGAGGGAGAAAGAGATACAGCGCAAGGGAAAGAGACAGCGTGAGGGAGAGAGAGAGAGAGAGACATCATGAGGGACGGAGAGAGAAAAAGAGACCGTGCGAGGGAGAGAGGGTGACAGCATGAAGGGCAGAGAGGGAGACAGCGCCGGGGAGAGAGACAGTGCTAGGGGGAGAGACAGAGAGAGAGAGAGACAGCATGAAGTAGAGAGAGAGACAGCATGAGGGAGAGAGAGAGAGAGACAGCTGGGGGAGGGAGAGATAGAGGGAGAGAGAGCACGAGGGAGAGAGAGTGTGAGAGAGAGACAGCACAGGGGAGAGGGAGAGAGCGCCAGACAGCGCGAGGGAGAGGGAGAGACAGAGACAGCGTGTGGGAGAGACAGAGACAACATGAGGGGAGAGAGAGACAGCATGAGGGAGAGAGAGAGAGAAAGAGAGACAGCATGAGGGAGAGAGAGAGACTGTTCGAGGGAGTGAGACAGCACGAGGAAGAGAGGGATAGAGAGACAGTGCGAGGGAGAGAGAGAGAGAGAGAGTGCATGAAGTGGAGAGATAGAGAGAGAGAGACAGAGAGAGTGAGACAGCATGAGGTAGAGGGAGAGAGAGAGACAATGTGAAGGAGAGAGAGGGAGACAGCGCGAGCAGGATAGAGAGACAGCACGAGGGAATGAGAGAGAGAGAGAGAGACAGCGTGAGGGAGAGAGAGAGACAGCGTGAAGTAGAGTGAGAGACAGCATGAGGGAGAGAGAGACAGCTGGGGGAGAGAGAGATAGAGGGAGAGAGAGCGCGACGGAGAGAGAGTGAGAGAGAGACAGCGCAGGGGAGAGGGAGAGAGAGACAGACTGCGCGAGGGAGAGGGAGCGAGAGAGACAGCGTGTGGGAGAGAGAGAGAGACAACATGAGGGGAGAGAGAGACAGCATGAGGGAAAGAGAGAGGGAGAGACAGCATGAGGGAGAGAGAGATACTGTGCGAGGGAGTGAGACAGCACGAGGAAGAGAGGGATAGAGAGAGAGAGACAGTGCGATGGAGAGAGAGAGAGAGAGTGCATGAGGGGGAGAGATAGAGAGAGGGAGACAGCGTGAGGGAGAGAGAGAGAGACAACATGAGGGGGGAGAGAGACAGAATGAGGGAGAGAGAGAGAGAGAGAGAAACAGCATGAGGGAGAGAGAGAGACTTTGCGAGGGAGTGAGACAGCACGAGGAAGAGAGGGATAGAGAGAGAGACAGTGCGACGGAGAGAGAGAGAGAGAGTGCATGAGGGGGAGAGATAGAGAGAGAGAGACAGCGGGTGGGAGAGAGAGAGAGACAACATGAGGGGAGGCAGAGACAGCATGAGGGAGAGAGAGAGAGACAGCATGAGGGAGAGAGAGAGACTGTGCGAGGGAGTGAGACAGCACGAGGAAGATAGGGATAGAGAGAGTGACAGTGCGACGGAGAGAGAGAGAGAGAGTGCATGAGGGGGGGAGATAGAGAGAGAGAGACAGAGAGAGAGACAGCGTGAGGGAGAGGGAGAGATAGAGACAGCGTGAAGGAGAGATAGGGAGACAGCATGAGGAGGAGAGAGAGACAGCGCGAGGGAGAGAGAGAGAGAGAGAGACAGCGCGAGGGAGAGAGAGAGAGACAGCACGAAGTAGAGAGAGGGAAAGCGCGAGGGAGAAAGAGAGGTAGAGACAGCTGGGGGAGGCGGAGAGAGAGAGAGAGAAGCACAGCGTGAAGGAGAGAGAGTGTGAGAGAGAGACAGCGCCGGGGAGAGAGAGAGAGAGACAGCTCGAGGGAGGGGGAGAGTGAGAGACCGTGAGGGAGAGAGAGAGAGAGAAAGCATGAGGGGGAGAGAGAGACAGTGCGAGGGAGAGAGAGACAGCATGAGGAAGAGAGGGAGAAAGAGAGAGAAAGAGACAGTGCTAGGGTGAGGGAGAGAGAGAGACAGCATGAGGGAGAGAGAGAGAGAGACAGCGTGAGGGGGAGAGAGAGACACAACGTGAAGGAGAGAGAGAGAGACAGCATGAGGGTGAGAAGAGAGCGAGAGAGAGTCAGCATGAGAGGGAGGGAGAGAGAAAGACAGAGTGAGGGAGAGAGAGAGACAGTGCGGGGAGAGAGAGAGACAGCACGAGGGAGAGAGAGACAGCATGAGGAAGAGAGGGAGAGTGAGAGACAGCGTGAGGGAGAGAGAGGGAGAGACAGCATGAGGGACGGAGAGAGAAAAAGAGACAGTGCGAGGGAGAGAGGGAGAGACAGCATGAGGGGGAGAGACAGAGAGACAGAGAGTCAGCATGAGGGAGAGGGAGAGAGAGAGACATCGTGAGGGAGAGAGAGAGAGACAGCGTGTGGGGGAGAGAGACAGCGTGAGGGAGAGAGAGTGTGAGAGAGAGACAGCGCAGGGGAGAGAGAGAGAGAATGAAACAGCGTGAGGCAGACGGAGAGAGAGAGACAGCGTGAGGGAGAGAGAGAGAGAGAGCGTGTGGGGGAGAGAGACAGCGTGAGGGAGAGAGGGAGAGAGAGACAGCATGAGGGAGAGAGAGATACAGCATGAGGGAGAGAGACAGCGTGAGGGAGAGAGAACGAGAGACAGCATGAGGGACGGAGAGAGAGAGAGACAGCTGGGGGAGGGAGAGAGAGAGAGAGAGAGACAGCGCAAGGGAGAAAGAGTGTGAGAGAGAGACAATGCAGGGGATAGAGACAGAGAGAGAGAGAGACAGCATGAGGGAGCGAGAGAGAGAGAGACAGCATGAGGGACGGAGACAGAAAAAGAGACAGCATGAAGGAGATAGAAAGACAATGCGGGGCAGAGAGAGACAGCATGAGGGAGAGAGAGAGTCAGTGTGAGGGAGGAGGAGAGAGAGAGATAGCGTGAGGGAGAGAGAGGGAGACAGCGTGAGTGAGAGATAGTGACAGCGCGAGGGAGAGAGAGAGAGTGTTAGTGAGAGAGAGAGACAGTGCGTGGAGAGAGAGAGATAGCGCGAGGGAGAGAGTTACAGCATGAAGTAGACAGAGAGACAGCACGAGGGAGAGAGAGAGAGACAGCTGTGGGAGGGAGGAGAGAGAGAGAGAGAGACAGCGCGAGGGAGAGAATATTGTGAGAGAGAGACCGCTCAGGGGAGAGAGAGAGAGAGAGACAGAGCGAGGGAGAGGGAGAGAGAGAGACAGTGTGAGGGAGAGGGAGAGAGACAGCGTGTGGGGGAGATAGACAGCGTGAGGGAGAGAGAGAGAGACAGCATGAGGGAGAGAGGCAGACAGAGTGGGGAGAGAGATAGACAGCGCAAGGGAGAGAGAGACAGCACCAAGTAGAGAGAGAGACAGCATGAGGGAGAGAGGGAGAGAGACAGCTGGAGGCAGGGAGAGAGAGAGAGAGACAGCACAAGGAAGTGAGAGAAAGGGACATTGCGAGAGAGAGAGACAGACAGACAGCATGAGGGAGAAAGAGAGCGAGACAGCACGAGGGAGAGGGAGAGGGAGAGGGAGAGGCATCGGGAGAGAGAGAGAGACAGCATGAGGGACGGAGAGAGAAAAAGTGAGTGCGAGGGAGAGAGCGTGACAGCATGAGGGGCAGAGAGAGAGAGAGACAGCGTGAAGGAGAGAGGGGGAGACAGCGCCTGGGAGAGAGACAGTGCGAGGGGGAGAGACAGAGAGAGAGAGAGACAGCATGAAGTGGAGAGAGAGACAGCATGAGGGAGAGAGAGAGAGAGACAGCTGGGGGAGGGAGAGATAGAGGGAGAGAGAGCACAAGGGAGAGAGAGTGTGAGAGAGAGAGACAGCACAGGGGAGAGGGAGAGAGAGCCAGATAGCGCGAGGGAGAGGGAGAGACAGAGACAGCGTATGGGAGAGAGAGAGACAACATGAGGGGAGAGAGAGACAGCATGAGGGAGAGAGAGAGACTGTTCGATGGAGTGAGACAGCACGAGGAAGAGAGGCATAGAGAGAGAGACAGAGCGAGGGAGAGAGAGAGAGAGTGCATGAGGTGGAGAGATAGAGAGAGAGAGACAGAGAGAGAGACAGCATGAGGGAGAGGGAGAGAGAGAGACAGTGTGAAGGAGAGAGAGGGAGACAGCGCGAGGAGGATAGAGAGACAGCACGAGGGAATGAGAGAGAGAGAGAGACACCGTGAGGGAGAGAGAGAGACAGCGTGAAGTAGAGAGAGAGAAAGCATGAGGGAGAGCGAGAGAGACAGCTGGGGGAGGGAGAGATAGAGGGAGAGAGAGCGGAAGGGAGAGAGAGAGTGAGAGAGAGACAGCACAGGGGAGAGGGAGAGAGAGCCAGACTGCGCGAGGGAGAGGGAGCGAGAGAGACAGCGTGTGGGAGAGAGAGAGAGACAACATGAGGGGAGAGAGAGACAGCATGAGGGAGAGAGAGAGAGAGAGAGAGAGAGAGACTGCATGAGGGAGAGGGAGAGACTGTTCGAGAGAGTGAGACAGCACGAGGAAGAGAAGGATAGAGAGAGAGACAGTGCGAGGGAGAGAGACAGAGAGAGTGCATGAGGTGGAGAGATAGAGAGAGAGAGACAGAGAGAGAGAGACAGCGTGAGGTAGAGGGAGAGAGAGAGACAGTGTGAAGGAGAGAGAGGGAGACAGCGCGAGGAGGATAGAAAGACAGCACGAGGGAATGAGAGAGAGAGAGAGAGACAGCATGAGGGAGAGAGAGAGACAGCGTGAAGTAGAGAGACACACAGCATGAGGGAGAGAGAGAGAGAGACAGTGTGAAGGAAAGTGAGGGAGACAGCGTGAGGAGGAGAGAGAGACAGCACAAGGGAATGAGAGAGAGAGAGAGAGAGACAGCATGAGGGAGAGAGAGAGACAGCGTGAAGTAGAGAGAGAGACAGCATGAGGGAGAGAGAGAGAGACAGCTGGGGGAGGGAGAGATGGAGGGAGAGAGAGCGCGAGGGAGAGAGAGAGTGAGAGAGAGACAGCGCAGGGGAGAGGGAGAGAGAGACATACTGCGTGAGGGAGAGGGAGCGAGAGAGACAGCGTGTGGGAGAGAGAGAGAGACAACATGAGGGGAGAGAGAGACAGCATGAGGGAGAGAGAGAGAGAGAGACAGCATGTGGGAGAGTGAGATACTGTGCAAGGGAGTGAGACAGCACAAGGGAGAGAGGGATAGAGAGAGAGACAGTGCGACGGAGAGAGAGAGCGAGAGTGCATGAGTGGGAGAGATAGAGAGAGAGAGACAGCGTGAGGGAGAGAGAGAGAGACAACATGAGGGGAGAGAGAGACAGCATGAGGGAGAGAGAGAGAGACAGCATGAGGGAGAGAGAGAGACTTTGCGAGGGAGTGATACAGCATGAGGAAGAGAGGGATAGAGAGAGAGACAGTGCGATGGAGAGAGAGAGACTGCATGAGGGGGGAGATAGAGAGAGAGAGATAGAGAGAAAGACAGCGTGAGGGAGAGGGAGAGAGAGAGACAGCTTGAAGGAGAGATAGGGAGACAGCACGAGGAGGAGAGAGAGACAGCGTGAGGGAGAGAGAGAGAGACAGAGAGACAGCGTGAGGGAGAGAGAGAGAAAGCATGAAGTAGAGAGAGAGAAAGCGCGAGGGAGAAAGAGAGAGAGAGACAGCTGGGGGTGGGAGAGAGAGAGAGAGAGAGAGAGACAGCGTGAAGGAGAGAGAGTGTGAGAGAGAGACAGCGCCGGGGAGAGAGAGAGAGAGAGACAGCACGAGGGAGGGGGTGAGTGTGAGACAGCGTGAGGGAGAGAGAGAGAGAGAAAGCGTGAGGGGGAGAGAGAGACACAACGTGAAGGAGTGAGAGAGAGACAGCATGAGGATGAGAAGAGAGTGAGAGAGAGTCAGCGCGAGAGAGAGGGAGAGAGAGAGACAGTGTGAGGGAGAGAGAGAGAGAGACAGAGTGAGGGAGAGAGAGAGACAGCGCGGGGAGAAAGAGAGACAGCACGAGGGAGAGAGGGATAGAGAGAGAGACAGTGCGACGGAGAGAGAGAGAGAGAGAGAGTGCATGAGGGGGAGAGATAGAGAGAGAGACAGCGTGAGGGAGAGAGAGAGAGACAACATGAGGGGAGAGAGAGACAGCATGAGGGAGCGAGAGAGAGACAGCATGAGGGAGAGAGAGAGACTTTGCGAGGGAGTGAGACAGCACGAGGAAGAGAGGGATAGAGAGAGAGACAGTGCGATGGAGAGAGAGAGAGAGTGCATGAGGGGGGAGATAGAGAGAGAGAGACAGAGAGAGAGACAGCGTGAGGGAGAGGGAGAGAGAGAGACAGCTTGAAGGTGAGATAGGGAGACAGCACATGGAGGAGAGAGAGACAGCGTGAGGGAGAGAGAGAGAGAGACAGAGAGACAGCGTGAGGGAGAGAGAGAGAAAGCATGAAGTAGAGAGACAGAAAGCGCGAGGGAGAAAGAGAGAGAGAGACAGCTGGGGGAGGGAGAGAGAGAGAGAGAGACAGCGTGAAGGAGAGAGAGTGTGAGAGAGAGACAGCGCCGGGGAGAGGGAGAGAGAGAGACAGCACGAGGGAGGGGGTGAGTGTGAGACAGCGTGAGGGAGAGAGAGAGAGAGAAAGCATGAGGGGGAGAGAGAGACACAACATGAAGGAGAGAGAGAGAGACAGCATGAGGATGAGAAGAGAGCGAGAGAGAGTCAGCGCGAGAGAGAGGGACAGAGAGAGACAGTGTGAGGGAGAGAGAGAGAGAGAGACAGAGTGAGGGAGAGAGAGAGACAGCGCGGCGAGAGAGAGAGACAGCACGAGGGAGAGAGAGACAGCATGAGGAAGAGAGGGAGAGAGAGAGACAGCGTGAGGGAGAGAGAGAGACAGCATGAAGTAGAGAGAGAGAAAGCGCGAGGGAGAAAGAGAGAGAGAGACAGCTGGGGGAGGGAGAGAGAGAGAGAGAGAGAGACAGCGTGAGGGAGAGAGGGAGAGAGAGACAGCATGAGGGAGAGAGAGATACAGCATGAGGGAGAGAGACAGACAGAGCGGGGAGAGAGATAGACAGCGCAAGGGAGAGAGAGACAGCACCAAGTAGAGAGAGAGACAGCATGAGGGAGAGAGGGAGAGAGACAGCTGGAGGCAGGGAGAGAGAGAGAGAGACAGCACAAGGAAGTGAAAGAAAGGGACATTACGAGAGAGAGAGAGACAGACAGCGCGAGGGAGAAAGAGAGCGAGACAGCGCGAGGGAGAGGGAGAGGGAGAGGGAGAGGCATCGGGAGAGAGAGAGAGACAGCATGAGGGACGGAGAGAGAAAAAGAGAGTGCGAGGGAGAGAGCGTGACAGCATGAGGGGCAGAGAGAGAGAGAGACAGCATGAGGGAGAGAGGGGGAGACAGCGCCGGGGAAAGAGACAGTGTGAGGGGGAGAGACAGAGAGAGAGAGAGACAGCATGAAGTGGAGAGAGAGACAGCATGAGGGAGAGAGAGAGAGAGACAGCTGGGGGAGGGAGAGATAGAGGGAGAGAGAGCACAAGGGAGAGAGAGTGTGAGAGAGAGACAGCACAGGGGAGAGGGAGAGAGAGCCAGACAGCGCGAGGGAGAGGGAGAGACAGAGACAGTGTGTGGGAGAGAGAGAGACAACATGAGGGGAGAGAGAGACAGCATGAGGGAGAGAGAGAGACTGTTCGATGGAGTGAGACAGCACGAGGAAGAGAGGCATAGAGAGAGAGACAGTGCGAGGGAGAGAGAGAGAGAGTGCATGAGGTGGAGAGATAGAGAGAGAGAGACAGAGAGAGAGACAGCGTGAGGGAGAGGGAGAGAGAGAGACAGTGTGAAGGAGAGAGAGGGAGACAGCGCGAGGAGGATAGAGAGACAGCACGAGGGAATGAGAGAGAGAGAGAGAGACACCGTGAGGGAGAGAGAGAGACAGCGTGAAGTAGAGAGAGAGAAAGCATGAGGGAGAGCGAGAGAGACAGCTGGGGGAGGGAGAGATAGAGGGAGAGAGAGCGCAAGGGAGAGAGAGAGTGAGAGAGAGACAGCACAGGGGAGAGGGAGAGAGAGCCAGACTGCGCGAGGGAGAGGGAGCGAGAGAGACAGCGTGTGGGAGAGAGAGAGAGACAACATGAGGGGAGAGAGAGACAGCATGAGGGAGAGAGAGAGAGAGAGAGACAGCATGAGGGAGAGGGAGAGACTGTTCGAGAGAGTGAGACAGCACGAGGAAGAGAGGGATAGAGAGAGAGACAGTGCGAGGGAGAGAGAGAGAGAGAGTGCATGAGGGGGAGAGATAGAGAGAGAGAGACAGCGTGAGGGAGAGAGAGAGAGACAACATGAGGGAGAGAGAGAGAGAGACAGCGTGAGGGGGAGAGAGAGACACAACGTGAAGGAGAGAGAGAGAGACAGCATGAGGGTGAGAAGAGAGCGAGAGAGAGTCAGCATGAGAGGGAGGGAGAGAGAAAGACAGAGTGAGGGAGAGAGAGAGACAGTGCGGGGAGAGAGAGAGACAGCACGAGGGAGAGAGAGACAGCATGAGGAAGAGAGGGAGAGTGAGAGACAGCGTGAGGGAGAGAGAGGGAGAGACAGCATGAGGGACGGAGAGAGAAAAAGAGACAGTGCGAGGGAGAGAGGGAGAGACAGCATGAGGGGGAGAGACAGAGAGACAGAGAGTCAGCATGAGGGAGAGGGAGAGAGAGAGACATCGTGAGGGAGAGAGAGAGAGACAGCGTGTGGGGGAGAGAGACAGCGTGAGGGAGAGAGAGTGTGAGAGAGAGACAGCGCAGGGGAGAGAGAGAGAGAATGAAACAGCGTGAGGCAGACGGAGAGAGAGAGACAGCGTGAGGGAGAGAGAGAGAGAGAGCGTGTGGGGGAGAGAGACAGCGTGAGGGAGAGAGGGAGAGAGAGAGACAGCATGAGGGAGAGAGAGATACAGCATGAGGGAGAGAGACAGCGTGAGGGAGAGAGAACGAGAGACAGCATGAGGGACGGAGAGAGAGAGAGACAGCTGGGGGAGGGAGAGAGAGAGAGAGACAGCGCAAGGGAGAAAGAGTGTGAGAGAGAGACAATGCAGGGGATAGAGACAGAGAGAGAGAGAGACAGCATGAGGGAGCGAGAGAGAGAGAGACAGCATGAGGGACGGAGACAGAAAAAGAGACAACATCAAGGAGATAGAAAGACAATGCGGGGCAGAGAGAGACAGCATGAGGGAGAGAGAGAGTCAGTGTGAGGGAGGAGGAGAGAGAGAGATAGCGTGAGGGAGAGAGAGGGAGACAGCGTGAGTGAGAGATAGTGACAGCGCGAGGGAGAGAGAGAGAGAGCGTTAGTGAGAGAGAGAGACAGTGCGTGGAGAGAGAGAGATAGCGCGAGGGAGAGAGTTATAGCATGAAGTAGACAGAGAGACAGCACGAGGGAGAGAGAGAGAGACAGCTGTGGGAGGGAGAGAGAGAGAGAGAGAGAGACAGCGCGAGGGAGAGAATATTGTGAGAGAGAGACCGCTCAGGGGAGAGAGAGAGAGAGAGACAGAGCGAGGGAGAGGGAGAGAGAGAGACAGTGTGAGGGACAGGGAGAGAGACAGCGTGGGGGGGAGATAGACAGCGTGAGGGAGAGAGAGAGAGACAGCATGAGGGAGAGAGGCAGACAGAGCCCGGAGAGAGATAGACAGCGCAAGGGAGAGAGAGACAGCACCAAGTAGAGAGAGAGACAGCATGAGGGAGAGAGGGAGAGAGACAGCTGGAGGCAGGGAGAGAGAGAGAGAGACAGCACAAGGAAGTGAGAGAAAGGGACATTGCGAGAGAGAGAGAGAGACAGACAGCGCGAGGGAGAAAGAGAGCGAGACAGCACGAGGGAGAGGGAGAGGGAGAGGCATCGGGAGAGAGAGAGAGACAGCATGAGGGACGGAGAGAGAAAAAGTGAGTGCGAGGGAGAGAGCGTGACAGCATGAGGGGCAGAGAGAGAGAGAGACAGCGTGAAGGAGAGAGGGGGAGACAGCGCCGGGGAGAGAGACAGTGCGAGGGGGAGAGACAGAGAGAGAGAGAGACAGCATGAAGTGGAGAGAGAGACAGCATGAGGGAGAGAGAGAGAGAGACAGCTGGGGGAGGGAGAGATAGAGGGAGAGAGAGCACAAGGGAGAGAGAGTGTGAGAGAGAGAGACAGCACAGGGGAGAGGGAGAGAGAGCCAGACAGCGCAAGGGAGAGGGAGAGACAGAGACAGCGTGTGGGAGAGGGAGAGACAACATGAGGGGAGAGAGAGACAGCATGAGGGAGAGAGAGAGACTGTTCGATGGAGTGAGACAGCACGAGGAAGAGAGGCATAGAGAGAGAGACAGATCGAGGGAGAGAGAGAGAGAGTGCATGAGGTGGAGAGATAGAGAGAGAGAGACAGAGAGAGAGACAGCGTGAGGGAGAGGGAGAGAGAGAGACAGTGTGAAGGAGAGAGAGGGAGACAGCGCGAGGAGGATAGAGAGACAGCACGAGGGAATGAGAGAGAGAGAGAGAGACACCGTGAGGGAGAGAGAGAGACAGCGTGAAGTAGAGAGAGAGAAAGCATGAGGGAGAGCGAGAGAGACAGCTGGGGGAGGGAGAGATAGAGGGAGAGAGAGCGCAAGGGAGAGAGAGAGTGAGAGAGAGACAGCACAGGGGAGAGGGAGAGAGAGCCAGACTGCGCGAGGGAGAGGGAGCGAGAGAGACAGCGTGTGGGAGAGAGAGAGAGACAACATGAGGGGAGAGAGAGACAGCATGAGGGAGAGAGAGAGAGAGAGAGAGAGACAGCATGAGGGAGAGGGAGAGACTGTTCGAGAGAGTGAGACAGCACGAGGAAGAGAGGGATAGAGAGAGAGACAGTGCGAGGGAGAGAGAGAGAGAGAGTGCATGAGGTGGAGAGATAGAGAGAGAGAGACAGAGAGAGAGAGACAGCGTGAGGTAGAGGGAGAGAGAGAGACAGTGTGAAGGAGAGAGAGGGAGACAGCGCGAGGAGGATAGAAAGACAGCACGAGGGAATGAGAGAGAGAGAGAGAGACAGCGTGAGGGAGAGAGAGAGACAGCGTGAAGTAGAGAGACACACAGCATGAGGGAGAGAGAGAGAGAGACAGTGTGAAGGAAAGTGAGGGAGACAATGCGAGGAGGAGAGAGAGACAGCACAAGGGAATGAGAGAGAGAGAGAGAGAGACAGCGTGAGGGAGAGAGAGAGACAGCGTGAAGTAGAGAGAGAGACAGCATGAGGGAGAGAGAGAGAGACAGCTGGGGGAGGGAGAGATGGAGGGAGAGAGAGCGCGAGGGAGAGAGAGAGTGAGAGAGAGACAGCGCAGGGGAGAGGGAGAGAGAGACATACTGCGTGAGGGAGAGGGAGCGAGAGAGACAGCGTGTGGGAGAGAGAGAGAGACAACATGAGGGGAGAGAGAGACAGCATGAGGGAGAGAGAGAGAGAGAGACAGCATGTGGGAGAGTGAGATACTGTGCAAGGGAGTGAGACAGCACAAGGGAGAGAGGGATAGAGAGAGAGACAGTGCGACGGAGAGAGAGAGCGAGAGTGCATGAGTGGGAGAGATAGAGAGAGAGAGACAGCGTGAGGGAGAGAGAGAGAGACAACATGAGGGGAGAGAGAGACAGCATGAGGGAGAGAGAGAGAGAGACAACATGAGGGAGAGAGAGAGACTTTGCGAGGGAGTGATACAGCATGAGGAAGAGAGGGATAGAGAGAGAGACAGTGCGATGGAGAGAGAGAGAGTGCATGAGGGGGGAGATAGAGAGAGAGAGATAGAGAGAAAGACAGCGTGAGGGAGAGGGAGAGAGAGAGACAGCTTGAAGGTGAGATAGGGAGACAGCACATGGAGGAGAGAGAGACAGCGTGAGGGAGAGAGAGAGAGAGACAGAGAGACAGCGTGAGGGAGAGAGAGAGAAAGCATGAAGTAGAGAGAGAGAAAGCGCGAGGGAGAAAGAGAGAGAGAGACAGCTGGGGGTGGGACAGAGAGAGAGAGACAGCGTGAAGGAGAGAGAGTGTGAGAGAGAGACAGCGCCGGGGAGAGAGAGAGAGAGAGACAGCACGAGGGAGGGGGTGAGTGTGAGACAGCGTGAGGGAGAGAGAGAGAGAGAAAGCGTGAGGGGGAGAGAGAGACACAACATGAAGGAGAGAGAGAGAGACAGCATGAGGATAGGAAGAGAGCGAGAGAGAGTCAGCGCGAGAGAGAGAGAGAGAGAGACAGAGTGAGGGAGAGAGAGAGACAGCGCGGGGGGAGAGAGAGACAGCACGAGGGAGAGAGAGACAGCATGAGGAAGAGAGGGAGAGAGAGAGACAGCGTGAGGGAGAGAGAGAGACAGCATGAAGTAGAGAGAGAGAAAGCGCGAGGAAGAAAGAGAAAGAGAGACAGCTGGGGGAGAGAGAGAGAGAGAGAGAGAGAGACAGCGTGAAGGAGAGACAGTGTGAGAGAGAGACAGCGCCGGGGAGCGAGAGAGAGAGACAGCACGAGGGAGGGGGTGAGTGTGAGACAGCGTGAGGGAGAGAGAGAGAGAGAAAGCGTGAGGGCGAGAGAGAGACACAACGTGAAGGAGTGAGAGAGAGACAGCATGAGGATGAGAAGAGAGTGAGAGAGAGTCAGCGCGAGAGAGAGGGAGAGAGAGAGACAGTGTGAGGGAGAGAGAGAGAGAGACAGAGTGAGGGAGAGAGAGAGACAGCGCGGGGAGAAAGAGAGACAGCACGAGGGAGAGAGGGATAGAGAGAGAGACAGTGCGACGGAGAGAGAGAGAGAGAGAGAGTGCATGAGGGGGAGAGATAGAGAGAGAGAGACAGCGTGAGGGAGAGAGAGAGAGACAACATGAGGGGAGAGAGAGACAGCATGAGGGAGAGAGAGAGAGACAGCATGAGGGAGAGAGAGAGACTTTGTGAGGGAGTGAGACAGCACGAGGAAGAGAGGGATAGAGAGAGAGACAGTGCGATGGAGAGAGAGAGAGAGTCCATGAGGGGGGAGATAGAGAGAGAGAGACAGAGAGAGAGACAGCGTGAGGGAGAGGGAGAGAGAGAGACAGCTTGAAGGTGAGATAGGGAGACAGCACATGGAGGAGAGAGAGACAGCGTGAGGGAGAGAGAGAGAGAGACAGAGAGACAGCGTGAGGGAGAGAGAGAGAAAGCATGAAGTAGAGAGAGAGAAAGCGCAAGGGAGAAAGAGAGAGAGAGACAGCTGGGGGAGGGAGAGAGAGAGAAAGAGACAGCGTGAAGGAGAGAGAGTGTGAGAGAGAGACAGCGCCGGGGAGAGGGAGAGAGAGAGACAGCACGAGGGAGGGGGTGAGTGTGAGACAGCGTGAGGGAGAGAGAGAGAGAGAAAGCATGAGGGGGAGAGAGAGACACAACATGAAGGAGAGAGAGAGAGACAGCATGAGGATGAGAAGAGAGCGAGAGAGAGTCAGCGCGAGAGAGAGGGACAGAGAGAGACAGTGTGAGGGAGAGAGAGAGAGAGAGACAGAGTGAGGGAGAGAGAGAGACAGCGCGGGGAGAGAGAGAGACAGCACGAGGGAGAGAGAGACAGCATGAGGAAGAGAGGGAGAGAGAGAGACAGCGTGAGGGAGAGAGAGAGACAGCATGAAGTAGAGAGAGAGAAAGCGCGAGGGAGAAAGAGAGAGAGAGACAGCTGGGGGAGGGAGAGAGAGAGAGAGACAGCGTGAGGGAGAGAGGGAGAGAGAGACAGCATGAGGGAGAGAGAGATACAGCATGAAGGAGAGAGAGAGAGACAGCATGAGGATAGGAAGAGAGCGAGAGAGAGTCAGTGCGAGAGAGAGGGAGAGAGAGAGACAGTGTGAGGGAGAGAGAGAGAGAGAGACAGAGTGAGGGAGAGAGAGAGACAGCGCGGGGAGAGCGAGAGACAGCACGAGGGAGAGAGAGACAGCATGAGGAAGAGAGGGAGAGAGAGAGACAGCGTGAGGGAGAGAGAGAGACAGCATGAAGTAGAGAGAGAGAAAGCGCGAGGGAGAAAGAGAAAGAGAGACAGCTGGGGGAGAGAGAGAGAGAGACAGCATGAAGGAGAGACA